>LPNX010532722.1:61145-183195 GCA_001517045.1 Pseudotsuga menziesii | reverse complement strand
TAGTAAGTAGATTAACTAGTTTAATTTGTACATTCGTAGGTATTTATTAGATTTAATTAACCAAAGCAATAGCTCTATTTTATCTTTTAGACTTAGTTTAATTAGACTTTCAGGCTAACAGAGCCTTTAAACCTGTCGGAAACAACCATCCCAAACAGCTTGGAGCCTGTTTCAAGGATCCCGGTCTGGGTTGTCTTCCCCGTTGCATGCATAGTCACTTATGCCCGTCAACATTGGCGCTAGAAGGAGGGCCAGTAGATGACAAGTGAGTCTACTGGAGCTATATCATTGATTAATGGCTTCTGTTCCGATTTGGAGATGTTTTTCTCGTTGGAGATGTTTTTGTCGAAAAATTATGGTTGATACTCCAACAGGTATAGTTGATCTCTTGACAGAAAACAAATTTAATGGTGAGAAAGTAACATCTGCATATGAACATGTTTTACAATTTATTGATCAATGTATCTTTCACGAGATTACTGATAAAGATGTTTTGTGCATATGCTTGACTCTTACTTTTGAAGGACGAGTCAAGAAATGGTGTGAAACTTTACCGGTAGCCTCCATCCATTCTTTTGAACATCTAATTAGTGCATTCTTAGTTTCTTTTGGGAATTATGATTTCATTAGTTTGTGCACTGAATTAAAAAATTTAAGGAAAGACAAAGATGAATCAGTGGAAGACTTCATTGATAGATTTCTTAATCTTTGTTATAGGTTTCCTTTGAAAGATATTCCTTGTTTAGGTGAATGGCTTCATCTTTTGATCCTTTCAAATGAACAAGATTTAGAAGCTAATCAATCTGAATTTTTATTAAATGATCATTCACAGTTTGATTTAGTTTTTCATGAAAATTTTGAAAACTTAGAAGTGGAAGAAAACCAATCTTGTTTGACAACGTTTTTCACTTTGACGGATGTGGATTTTGAAGAACATGATAGTTCAAATTATGATATGTCCATATCTTCGTTGAATAAGAAAGAAGTTTATGAAGAAAATTGTCATGTTCCTACTTCTATTTCAGAAACAAAAGAAATTGAATCTAAAACTTCTAGTTTGACTAAAGAGATTCGAGATTCATCTTGTGGATATCTTATCATTGATCATTTTATCACATCTCCATTAGTTCTCGATTCTTCTTATTCTAAAGAATCCAATGATTTTCTACCACATCTATATTCTTATGATGAACATAGTAAAACCTCAGATAACTTATTATGTTCAGATTTTTCTGTAGATCGTGTCAGGGATATTACTCAGTTTATCCTAGAAGAAGAAACCAAACCACCTATAGACTCATCTTTTGAAGAGGAATTAATTAATGAAGAGTTTTCCTATAATGATCTTTCTTATCCACGAAAAGAATTTCATTCTCTTAATGCTTCAACATATTTTTCTTTGTACGCTGATATTTTTAATCAAGAGGCAATGCATAGTTCATATTCTTATGATTTTGATTTCACATTGTCACAATCTTATGCGATACAATACAATCATGATTCGCATTTAGAATTTGAAGAGATTAATATTTCTTCCTATGAAACATTTCCTCAATTACATACATGGAAATTAGGAAATATTCAAACAAATAGATTTGAAGAAGTCTTTTATGATTCATCGAAATTATTAGATCAACAATCTTATCATGATCGGTCACTTGAGTTTGAAAATCAATGTGGAACAGGTAAAGTCAATGTTGATCATCATCATATTAATAATTTACATCTTACAACAATTAATGATGATTTTCCACCTACCTTGTTGGATTCCATTAGGTCATCTCAAGTTAGTGATTATGAGGAATTTAATCCCTATCAAATTGATCAAGACATTAACCATAATACGAAGAACACTCTTGAACTTGAATTTAAGAAAATTGAATATGAATTTGATGATCTTTTTGAACAACGTGTTTGTCTGCAAGATGATGTTCATAGGGAGGAAAACATACAGAAAGGATTGTTGAACTTTGAGTTTCTTTCACATGTTTCCATGCACAAAACTTTAGCACATGACTATCACGATATATCTCTCTCATTACCATATTCTTTTGAACAATCCTATGTTATTAATCACACATATTATGATAGGATTGCAGATTGGCTCGAGAGATATTTTCTTATGAAGTTTCCGGAGAATGGTAAGTTGGCATTTAATTTGTTTTTTGAAAGTCAAAATGGTAAGTCAGATTTATTTATTTTTGGTTTCAAAATACTTCAATTCTTATTGATGATTTTCATTTTGTCTGATTTTGCAGGATTGGAGTTATTACGATGGCTTCATTGGAAATTTTCGTTTACTTAGTTTGTATATATTTTATCTTATTACTTTAGGTTAGGTTTATAATTTAAAATGATTTATGTTTGTTTACATTTCAATAAATGCAGATAGATGGAGTTGCGACGACATCATTTTTAGAATGAGATGACGACATCATTATTAGGGAAGTAGTTCTTTACTTTCTCTCGTTTTCTTTAATCGTCTCATTAAAAGAAAGAACCTTTCATCTTTTTATAGCTGCATATTCATTATAATTTATTTTGTTACTTTGATTTCTAAATAAAACACATTAGATTAATGTCTCATCACTTATTAAAAAACAACTTCGACTAAATTGAAAGATTTAAAAGCAAAATAGGGATAAAATTTTTAAAATTTGTTAATCCATTTTAATCTCTTATTTTCTTTTGTTGATAATTAGTCATATGTTGTTTTGACCTATTTTCTGTTTGATGAGATCTTAGTTTAACTCATGTGTTGTGTGTGTATGATTTATTTTAAAATTTCATTTTTTCTCATAGACTTTGAAATCATTTGTTTTTGCAATTTGTCCAAATAAAACTCATGTATATATTATTTTGTTTTTTCTTTTGATTTTTGTTGTTCTTTTGCTTTTTCAAAAACCCAGGAGACATGATTCGGATCTCGGAGTGTTTTTATGTCATAAAATTGGAATCTGATTATATAAAATATAAAGAAAGCTAGACTTTTATAAATCTGTTTTTATCCCAGAAATAAAAGAAAAAGAAATTGAACTGTTGCAAACAAAACTACTAGATGAAAACTTTCACTTTATTTCGTTTCTTTTATCATTATCCTCAAATTATTGGATTTAATGAATATCGAATTCATTATTACTAGAAATTATATTACTTATTTAGAAATCAGTTCTGGGAAAGCAGTTGCAATTTAATAATAAAATCAGTTATCTATAGATCCTTTACGCTATCTTACTCATAAAGAGTTTCCTATTACGTTCCCCCATTATAAACATGCAAATATCTTGTAGATGAGCACTTAAACGCTGAGTATGAAGCCTTCTTTAAATTTATTAGCTTGGGATATAAGCCGTTGGGTAGAATGGGTTAAAAGACGTACCTTTTCGAGGCTATGGATGCCTACAGGCAGGAGGGCTCCGTCTATGGAATACTTGGATTCCGAATCTTAAATTGTTATATATACAAAAATCTATAAGAATCCAAGGTCATCCCACACTCGTGAAGAGGTTCCAATGCAGCTTACCCATTAATAAATTGAGAAGTTCTAAATATTCATGTTTGATCTTATCTTGGGACTAGAACGGTAGGATGTATGGTTAAAAGTCAACCCTTTCGAGGCTATGGACGCTTGCAAGTAGGAGGGTCATGACTATAGTATTAGGATCATATCTTTAAAAACTGGTCAAATATCAAAATTGTATTGTATTTCCCAGAATTAATTTCTTTTGGAGTCTTATATTTTCTGAAAAAAATTAAAATTCGTATCATTTTTGAAAGTAATCTCTGGATAATGATAAAATAATTGAATTTGGTATTAGTTTGAAGTCTGGTCTTATCATAAGGCATAGTTCTTTTATCTTTAAATGCCAATCTAATTTAAAGAAAAATTTTCTTATCTTGCTACATACATAAGTCAGATTTCATGTTTTCATAGAGATAACTGTTTCGCCCAATCAGTCGCCATCTGTTGTGCCCCTACCCAACAGCCTTTAAAAAACATTATTTCATCAAATAAAATTGTATTTTATTTTTTATGAAATGTTTAAATTTCATATGGAAAAACTAAAGAATTAACAGCTATTGAAATGGTAACATTCCAGAAAAAACTGAGACATGAAATTCAATGTTTTTAAAGAAACCTTTGCGAACTATGGATTAGTTCACAAAATCACTATTTTGAAATTATTATTTTGAGTGGATAAGTGTTAATAATTGGTCATAACTTAGTAGTGATTTCTTATCCAATCATTTATTATTTGATTATGTGGTTTTGTTTTGAAATTGGAAGGCTAATTATTGTATTTATGACACCTTATAAATGGGTAATTTTGATTCAATTATTCAACTTGGTAATTCTGATTCATTTAACGATGGATATTGAAAAATGAAACCATGCATTCAATTTAACAGTTTGAAAAATATATTACTAAGCCTATCTTATTATTTTTGCTACATTATTAAAAAGTGTTGAATAATTAAAGATCAAATAAGTATATTTATAATTAATATGCTTTATTTATTTTTTATTATTTATACAAGATAAATAAATCTTTTAATTATTTTGTATAAATATAATAAATAAAGTTCTTTGATCTTGTAAATGTTTACCTAGAAATTTAGGTATAATTAATACTTTATTTCATTTTTATCATATTTGCAAAAACACCAGAAATTAATGTGAATTTTATAAAGGCTTAGAAATGAGTATACTTTTCTTTTTTATTGAAGATTATTGTATAATTTATCAACCGGTTATTTGAATAATGGCACGTGGTTATCAATGAAGATTGAAGGAGCTATTAATTCAATGGAAAGGTTTGTGAATTTTGTTTTATCCACAACGGGATCCTCATATTAAACCAGCTATCTGTTCTCCGATATTGTAGAGATTTGAGAGATGCCAGCCGTATCTATGGATTATTATATTGCTAATAATGATAAAACAAATATCCTGTAGATGCTGAAATGTTTTAATTGCATATATTGAAACAAATCGCAGATTTTGAAAACGCCAAAAGAGCTGGAAAGATCATTGGTTAAGCTATTTATTTTCTCATGATTGAATTCTGTTTACATTTCTTTCTTTTATTGGGTTTTTTGTTTTTTTGTTTTTCTTTTATTAGGTTTTTTGATTCTGGAAATTGCCAGGAGACGAATTTTATTCTCTGTCAGTTATTAAAAACGCGTTTTCAAATAACAGGCGTTTTTCTAGGCCACGTTGTGAACAAATGGAGACATATCTGAAAAATCCGCAACATGGGTTTTTCTCAGAACAGACCCATTTATTTGTACGCGCGATGATTTTGCCAAAACATGATGGATTTTGGGAGATTTCGGGGTTTTTCTGGACGCGAGTTTTGGAGTTGCAGCCGGCAAAATTTCGCCCGTGTAAAACCTAATTTGGATTTCGTTTTTGGTTATTTAAGCAGACTGGAATTTGCTGGAATGAAGAGGTGAACGTGGAGGCTGCCAAAGCTGAAGAGATTTCTCTCTTGTAAGCTCATCAAACACTGCTGCCAGGAGGTCGATAGTTGATGGAGAGGAGACAACAAGACTGTGGTTTGATTTATCTGCAATTTTAGATAGCTATCTTTCTTGACCTACCATATATTGAACTGGTGATATTTTTAATATATGTTTATAGTTTGTATACTTGGCATATAGTTTTGATATCTATCAGTCTTGTCATTTCTTTTCTATTTTATCTATGTTTGTTATAATTCTCTAAAGAGTTTTGCAAATATACATGTCTTGTACGATTATCGATTTTTTTTATTGTTTTTGATCTTGCTGATATGTCATGTTGTTTAATTAATGATCGATATCATTGTTTATATAATATGTAATGATTACTGTATGGTTTTGTTAATGTTTAAATTTCTTTAAATATTATCAAGTGTATTCATGCAGTATTCTTATCAGCATAGTTCGATTCCAGGTTTAATATTCTTTTCACTCTTGATAAGGATAAGATCGAAAATAGATTAATATGCTGTTTCTTTTAAATTATTTTATGGAAAACAGCCATTGAATTACATTCAGGTCATTTCCTGTTTTTTTTTGTAATTAATGTATATTTGTTAATAATGCAAATTTTATAACTCATTTAACATGTTTGATTAATTTTTGATTATTTATAAGTTCAGTTAATTAAATAGATTTGTTTCATAGATTAATTTAATTAAATTACTAATTCATTAGTAAGTAGATTAACTAGTTTAATTTGTACATTCGTAGGTATTTATTAGATTTAATTAACCAAAGCAATAGCTCTATTTTATCTTTTAGACCTAGTTTAATTAGACTTTCAGGCTAACAGAGCCTTTAAACCTGTCGGAAACAACCATCCCAAACAGCTTGGAGCCTGTTTCAAGGATCCCGGTCTGGGTTGTCTTCCCCGTTGCGTGCATAGTCACTTATGCCCGTCAACAAGTTATTACTGAGAGGGGGGTGAATCAATAATTTCACATATATGAAAAATTTTAACTTATGTAGACAAATTTAAAATTTTTAACAATCACAACAATAATTAGAATAATGCACAAATTCTTGAGAAAAAGTGTATATCTATAAATATGTATAAGTGTAATTGCATTGGTAGAAGATAATAGTATCCAAACATGAGCATCCACTTATTTTAGGAGTCAACTTGATATCAAGTATAATCTGTGACTTGCAGGCACTGAATTGTAGCAACATCAATCTACGTAAGCACCAACTTACGATATTTAGGTGACTTGGACAGATATCAGTCTATTTGTGCAAACTGTGACTTGTGGATTCATGATTTGACCTATGGAAGAATTGTTCTCTCCTATTTAGTGAAAAATTCCCTTTGTTCTCTAGCACCCACTGGAAATAGGTTACATACCACTTTGTTTTATCTTTACTCACATAAAGGATTTTGCTACAGTCTTATTGTATTTACCAGAATCCGCTGGAAGGAGGTTGTGACCCCCTGGTCCTTTCCCCATCCAACCTCCCTAATATGAAATGTGATTGTATAGAAATATGGAAAGTTATTAAAATTCCGCAACTACTCATATCCTCTGATCTGTGTTTGCGTATCTACATCAAAATGTTGCTCAAAATATGATATATTAAAAACACTTTTGATCTGCATCTTTCTTTTCAAATTTAAAAACTACTGCGATCCTTAATCTATGTTTATGTATCTACGTTAGACAGATTCTCAAAATACGATGTGCAAAAAATAACTTTGACCTGCTGTTGATGCCTAGAAAATTCCCAGGTATTGATAGTAGGGATTATCCCCAGTGATCAATCCCAACTAGATCGTTCACTGTTTGGAATGGGGAATCTGTCCGATTAATGGTCCAACTACCATATATCTAAGGTTTTTTTAGGGATTCACCGGTTACGGCTTGATCCACCGTTTTTGTAATTTTCTTTTTGTGAATGAAATGAAAATGCCTAAACTAAATGCAAGTGACTAATGATAAAGAACCTCACTAGAGATGTGTAGGTTCTTACCTCCTGTCTTACTGCTATTGCTCCTCAATCACTTTTATCAATCTAAAAATCGGCAAATGTATTCTATTCTAATTTATTATAGTATGATTTATCCTGTCCCCTTAGGGAGAAAATTTAGAAGAAATAGAGTAATGTTTTATAATTATTCATAATGAATTTTGCAGCTAATTGTTCCAATTCCATATACATAGTTACAATAGAAATATTAACAAATATATATTTGAACTAAGAAAACATTCATTACTCAATTTATGCACATAATTTTATACCGAAAGCAAAATGATTCATCATTAAAGAAATAATTCATAAAAGTCAAAACGATCTCACAATTGTACGAAAACATAATAGAAGTAATTCCACATTAGCAATTCCACACAATCCATGCAAAAGCCAGTGCAGTCCTTTCCCAGGAAAATGGTCCTTCTTTATTAGCAGAAAAATTCAGTTCTTCTTACAAATAAGTCAGTCTTCTTATGCTAGCGAAAAGTCCCTTTATTCTACCTTCTACCTTTATTTATAATACAATTACAAATGACTCCTTGAATCCCATGACCTTAGGAGTTCCACAATTTTGTCCTTTTGTGATTTGCACTTATAAAAAAAAAAAATTACACAAAGTGACAAAATACATAAAAATAAAAAAGTTTCAAGTAGGCCCAGTCAGGTTTGAAATGTATTCCCTCCATGCATTTGATTCCTCTACAATAGTCTGATAATCTACTAGATCCAAAATTTACATGACCACCTCATGTACGAACAATTGTGTCTCTAAATTTGTCACTTTTGATAGAGTCAATATGTACAAGTATTCCAAGAGATAATTGCTGACAGAGGCTTGTGCAACCCAAGTTTTGACCTCTTCTTCACTTATGATTTCAATTTTCTGAATGTTTTGTTCATCCTCATGCAATATTTCTTGTAGATGCGGCATATGCTGATCCTTGTCTAGGAATTCATTGACCTTTGCAGCTGAAGAAAGATGGAATTTATTATGGACGTGGCACATCTTTTTGTAGAAATCCATACATTTTTCCAGAGTCTTTTCAATTTCATTGTTTAATCTTACAGAATATTTTCTGCAAAATTCCAGGACTGCCAATTCTTATCTCATGCCTCCTACTATATTATGAGGAAAGTGTTCGAGAATTGTTGAATTGGATTCTACCCAAGTCAACTAGATTTGAACCTTCTTATTGAATTCTAGTAATCTTGTCCCGAAACTAAGTGATTCTATTGTGATTTCATTCAATCTTGTCTCTTCCATCTTGACCTTATATATTTCATCCGCGAGACTTACTTGAACTTGATGGATCTTTCTCTGGATTATGCAGACCTAATCATGGAAATAGGTAATGGAAAAATGCCTCTCATTGGACATATTAAGCTAAGTTTCAAGTGATTTGTTCTATGCCACTATTTCCTCCACCCGGGTTCTTAGTTCCCCCACTTGTTGGCTTGCCGCGAATCCCTGTGATTCCAATTCTGAAATTTTGTCTTCAATTTTTTTCTCTCATTCCATAATGGTCACCTGCACCTCTAATGCATCCTTTTCTATTTCTAGAGCTTGAGATTCCCTTTGGAGCCTTTCCTTTTCCGAGAGGGCAGCCTCATGCTTCCTTTTTAATTCTAATCCTCCTCTTGTCTCCTTAACTAAAGTGTCTTTCATTTTAAGCATATTTTCTTTATGATGCGGTACATCTTCCACCAACTTGTCAACATTATCAGCGTTGGCTTGCATGGCAGATATACTTATAGATGCTAAGAATTTAGGATCCTTATTAGTGCCTTCAACAATGGTTTTTTCAGTCACTGTGACCAAATCATCTCTGGGTGTCAATATTTAATCATATCTCTGATCTTCTGACGATAGTTTTCTTTTCCTTATTGAAAAAAATGGTATCTAAGAATGCCACTGTATGCTACTTAGATGGGGTGTAAGGGATGATTCCAAGTTGTGCAAGAGGAATGTGGTCACCTGTGATTGTGCCACTTGATGAAGCAGGAGGATCCATCGGATCATTTTGGGCTGCATCATGTTCCAAATTTTCTCTATCCTTGTCCTCCTCCTCTTTCTTCTTTATTTCTGCAACTAATTTCTCAACTTCGTTTTGCGTTCTTTATTCTTCTTCCTCCTCTTTCTTCCTTTGAGCCTCTTTGGCTAGTTTCTTTTCAGCTTCTTCTTGATGTTTCTTTTGTGCTTCTTCTTGTTGTTTTTTCAAGGCTTCCTCCTTTTTCTTCTGCGTTTGCTTCTCTGTGGCACCGTTGTTATATTTACCCCCACTGGTGCTACCTTTATTCTCGAAACGCTTACTTAGCGTGGTCATGTTTCTGGAATTCTTGTACACCTCTTCATCCCTATCAAAGTGATGATAGTATTCATAGTGTACACCAACATTCATACAACGTTCTGCAACTTTTCCATCCCTGTCATTTCTGTGGAAACTCTTCTCCCCAAAGCAAAAATTTTCCAAATGTTGTACAAATTTGGGGGCGCTTTTGACCTTAGTGAATTTGTTACTTCTTATGAAAAAGGGCAGTGGCGGGCATGCTTCCTTTTTCATGTCGAAGAGAAAGTTACCCACTTCCTTTATGAATAACTACCTGACTACTTCTTTGTGGACTACATAGCCCGTGGCATATCTAGGAATCAATGATGGGGCTTTAGAGCCTCCATACATCCTCAGGTAAGTCCCTTCCTGAGAGAAATAATAATCCCCATATTCACAAATAAATTCCATGACATTTTTTGACAATCATTCAGGATCTTTGAAGAATATGAGCTCATACAAAAGAATCAGAAACTTTTCACATATAATATTGTAGAAACTTGAATACTTATGCACCCAAATAATTTGATAAACAACATATCTAGGGGTCTCGTTGTGTTTGCAAGTGCAACCGAGCTTGGGGAATGGGTGTCTGCATAAGATGTAGTCAAACAAGTAAGAGGCCATGTATAATTATGACCTTCTCTGAGTTATCCCTCCCTGTGCGGTAGCTAAACATGATGACAAGATACTTGATATGATATCTGCCTAGTTGAAAATTATTCCTTCAAAGGCTACACAGTATATTAATGGGATCCAACTCAATTTATACAATCTCCCATTTTCCCAGACCAAAATATTATTCAACATCAATGCTATGATCCTATAAGGGGGGCGTAAGCTTGCATAATCGTATTCGCTAGTTTCCTTTTGGCGCAGTTGTCTTCCCGCTATCATCATCTTCTTGGAACACTCCAAAATGTCCAAATTTACCTTGTTTAGCCACTCCTCAATCATCATAACCTCTGGGGGTGGAAGTTTGTAGGCCCTGGCTACGTAAGACAGAGTGAAAGGAGAAACATATCCCCCTCCATATTGGAAATAATCACTATGGTGGGGTTTATCTAGGGTAAAATCCAACTGATAAATTCTGCACATGGAAACAACTCTGAGCGTGTAGCTGCCTTAGTAATGCCTGATTTTCTTATATTTCCATATAAGGACATATCTTCCAGACCAGCATTGGGAACGTTATGGTCTTTGATCATTTGATATATCTCCCCCCATTTGAACTCTTGGCCAGCTCCAGTAATGGCCTTGTTGTCCTCCAATGTGACCTTAGTCCTCGAGACAATCTCCACATATGAATCAACCTCACTGGGATTAGCTTTCTTCTTTTTGCTCTTGTTAGGCATGGTGTGAGTTTCTCATCTCTAAACTGTCTTTCAGGAAGTAATCCTTCTTGGTGAGAGTGGAAGTTGGGACATGAACATAGCCTTAGTAATATGGTGGTTATCTCAAATAACTTAAAACAACATGCATTTTGTATTAAACCCGAATAACTAAAATGAGAGGCCAAGTTACTAAGTATATGAATCTTTGTTCTTTAAAAATGAGATTGTAATCAGTGTCTAATGTGATAGAATAAAGTAGATTTGTATTTAGCATTCCATTAATATACACTTAGAAACAGTCTTGTGAGGTGGAGAGAGGTCACTCTCCAGAGGTTTCTGAGTCATTTTATACGTATGGTAGGGTGTATGCTTACAAAACTTGAACGAAAAATTATCAACATATGTGTATGTATCATTTCGTGATTTACACCTCTATTTTCATATATCCTTTTTGTAATCCTAAATAGGTCAACACATCACTTGTTTTTTCAAAATATAAATGTTAACTTCTTTTGTCCCAGTCTAAAAAGTTCAAAAGTTTTACTGTCAATCCCTTGTTTATTAAGCATAGAATCATGAGGGGTCGAGGTTTCTATCCAAAACAACGAATTAATAAACCACAAATTAAAGGAGACTTTAGGGTACTATAAAGTTCTAGTTTGCACCTGAGACCCTTAAAAACGTTTTACATAATGGTACTAGCCTTAAGGAAGACTATAGGAAATGTATCCTTCCACACATAGTTTGAAGAGAAAACCTATCCCAAAGCTTTAAAACGCAAGAATTATCAGGGTATAAATCCACAATAGGTCTCCCCTTTATCGCACACTCATTTATTGACATGTTCAATCCAAAAAATACGCAGTTCATAGAGAATCCGTCCTGGAGTAATCTCATCGCAAAATCCCAGAGGTTCAAAATAACTATACTAATAGCTTGGACAACCACTTCAGATTGCATGTAAAATGATGAAACAAACTCCATGATGGTTGAGATAGCAGGTTAAAAGAGTTTTGAAAACCTTTACGCTCTATTGGGAATGCTCTTTGGGACATAAAAGCGGCTGTGCGGCCAAGGGTTTCCTTAAAACAAACTTTGGGTGACTCTAGCAGTCAGCTCACTGTAACGAAAAACCCTATGGGATGGGTATTTTCTTTCATTAGGGAAGGGCCCTGAAAAGTGATAGGAAAAACCAACCATGGTAAAACCCTAAACCATTACCCATAAATATTTTTTTAAACTTATAGAAGATCAAAAGGACTAAAGGATAGGTTCATGAGCCAACCTATCATTGTCATGGTGAGTATGGTGCTGGGCGTAGTGGTGTGAAATATCCAAATGTTTGTTGGTGGTTGGAAGCATCCAAACGAAGTTTGATGTGAAAATAAAAACAACTTACCCTCTCTATATATAAAAATCGTTAAAACAATCATTAATGCAGTGGTTGGGGAGTAATTAATACAATGATTTTGAAACGTCATTTGGCGCCAACTTTAGAAACTTGCTGCACAATGCTGACCGTTTTCGATAGTTTTCTCTAAACATTATGATATATCGGCGGTGAAAACTAAGTTTTCCACGAAAGTGTCGGGTACAAAATATGAGTTCTACTGACATTGTCAGCAGAAACTCATTATAATATTCTGATAAAAGAAATGTCTGCAAAACTCATCAAAGTCTTTCGGTAAAAAGCATCGGTAAAACTTGTCAAAGTATTCCAATAAAAAGCATCGGTAAAACTCGTCAAAGTATTCCAATAAAAAGCATCAATAAAACTCGTCAAAGTATTCCAATAAAAAGCATTGGTAAAACTCGTCAAAGTCTTTCGATACATTGACGGTGAAGATTCAATTTTTTTTCGATAGTGTCGGCTAGAAAAGATGGGTTTCATTGATAGTGTCAAAAAACTCAATGAGACGCACCGATGAAAAAACTTAAATAAATTTTTCGATGAAATTGACTTGGTGGAAGACCTTAGAAAAATTTTGGCAGCAAAACAACTTTGGCGAAAAGTCAGAAACAACTTGCAAATGTCCCGCGACCGTGTCGGCTAAAATCACTAAGTTTTTGAGATACATCAATGAAACTTGCCAAGTTGATTCGATGTGTTGAAAAGACTGGTTGGTTTGGCATGATGTGTCAAAAAAATTACTGAGTTCTTTCGATGTGAAAATTACTAAGTTCTTCTGACACGTCGAAAGAAAAACTTGAGTTTTTTAAGTTAGTCAAAGAAAATTTCTTTCTAAAATCAAAGAAAAAACTAAGTGTTGGGATGAAATCTTCAAGAAGGAAAACTTGTCTAAGGAAGCTTAAGATCAAAATATAAGCAGGGGCCTTAAAATGTAAATTTTTTTTGGGAATCAGTTGCAGCAGCAACAATTGGTGACTAGCTGGTGAACACATATCTTTGAAAAAACTATATTTCCAAAACAAAATCTCTTACATGGTACTTGATTACAACAACCTCTTCAATGCATGCTTCGAGATTATTTAAGAAGCTAGAATTTTCTAGGGATGTAAAATGTTGTGTATCACATTGATTGTAGTGTTTCGAGGTAGGATAACCAAGATTAGAAGTCCTGATAACTTTCTTGGATCCAAGATATGAGAGTCATTTTACCTCTGTCTTTCGGTTGCTGCCGGATATGACACCACATGATCATAGCAAAGTTAGACAGATGTATTCATTTGTTCCTCATTCCCATTCTATCGGCATTCTTTTGATGCTAAAAATACATTTGTCTTTTGAGTCTTCTTTGATTTCTTCTTTTACTTTGAGATATTGATTTGGGTTCTTCCATCCATAACGTCATTTTCTGTTGGTGATGACTTGTTTCAAAATCATGGAAGGAGAAGAACCTTTCTGAGTAATCCTTTTAACTTGCTGATTTATTTCTTTATCATATCTTCTTTGATGTATATCGTCTATCTTAGAATTTTGACTCTTTACTCTAATCCTTTTAGCTTTCATTTTGTAGCATGGGATTATTTTGAATGCCATACATTTTCCAGTCTTGCTTCCTTTCTGTGGGTCTATCATGGTAAGCTTCCTAGGACAAATATTAGTGTGAAGATGGATGTAGCCCCAAGATAGTATTCTAGATCTCATGATTCTTACTTATTTTATAGGGTTTAAACAAGACTTCAATGTGTAGTTGAAATGAATTCCCTTTCTGCGGTCTATTAATTAAAGAATCTCAACTTTGATCAAAATTTTACACATATCCCTCAATAAGCAGTTCTTGGATTTCAAAGCATTTTGTGATTATTCAGATTCCTATGTCCCCAAGCATAAAAAAATGAGCTGGTTTTTTCTAATAAAAATCAAGTAAAATAAAGAAAATAAAATTGAAACAAGATCATAAAAGAAAAGGTTTTATTTATGTAAAAGAGGATTCCTAAAAAAAAACTAGGTGAAGTATCGTTTGAGAACAAGGCCATTAATAGCAATATTCTGTTCATGCGCTTGTAAATCTTTCAACTTATAAGTTGATGGGACAAGCTTCTCAGCAATATAATAGGGGACAACCCATAGATGTTGAAATTTGGTATGTTTTCCTTTCTCGTCATGCGGGTGATCCCGTTTTAAAACCAAGTCTCCTATTTCAAACTTCCCCTTCCTGCATTTTTGCTTATCAAACCATCTCTTGAAAATTTCTTGATGTTGGTTAAATCTCTCTTTAGACTTCTGTCTATATTCCTCAAGTTTCAGTAGAGTGTTAATACGTCCTTGTAATATTTCAGTACCGGATTCCCATGAGGTTTGACCTAATTGAGAGGATGGAAGAAGGATGTTCGAGGGAAAAATAGATTCTTTCCCATAAACCAAAGTATAATGAGACACTCCTAATGAATTCTTTGGGGTGACCCTATCTTCCCATAGTGCATTGGGAAGTGTTGTGTGCTAATTTCTTTGATTTTCAATGACAGCTTTCTTCAAAATTTGGATGAGATTTTTGTTTCTTAATTCTTCTAACCCATTTCCATGTGGACAATAATTTGTTGAATAATGTAATTTTATTCCCTTTTCACAAGAAAATTCAGTTATCTTAAATTATTATTGGATGAGAAATGAGGCGCATTATCAAAAACAAGGGAAATTGGAACCCCAAACTTGGTCATA
Source organism: Pseudotsuga menziesii (assembly GCA_001517045.1). NCBI lineage: Eukaryota > Viridiplantae > Streptophyta > Pinopsida > Pinales > Pinaceae > Pseudotsuga > Pseudotsuga menziesii. Next base: position 167,917 of record LPNX010532722.1, on the reverse strand, counting down.
ATGTTCTCTTGTAAAAATTTGATGACCACATATTCATTCACTCTGCGTAGTAGAACCACTTCAACCCATTTTGTGAAATAATCTGTAGCTATGAGGATATATTGATGTTGTAGTGAAGAATTAAGATTGATTTCCCCAATGATGTCTATACCCCATTATTCGAATGGCTCCGAAATAATGACAAGCTGTAATGGTCCAGCTACTTTTGACAATATACCACCACTCCTTTGACACACATCACATTGTCTCACATAAGCATGAGCATCCTTGAATAATGTTGGCCAATAATAGCCAGCTCTGAGGATGTTATGAGCAGTAGTATCTCCAGATATGTCCTCCTATGGGGCTGTCATGCAATTCCTTGACTACTTTAAATGCATATTCTTGCTCAAGGCATCTCAGGAACACTCCATTGTAGTTTTTTTCTGAAAAGAAATCCAATGATTATCTGGTATGAGTATAACTTAAAACGAAGTTCCCTCCACTGTTTAGAGTTCCAATGCTCGTGTAAATGTACTTGTTGGAGGTAATGCACTAAATCCTTGTACCAATATTTGGGAGTAGTAAATATGGGACATATATCAATAATGTTTAACTCCGATTCATTCTCCCAATCACAATATTCATTAGTATGACCTTCTGCAAGAAACTTACATAGTCCTTAGCCTTTAATAATAGTGGTTAGTTTGAATTCTAAATCATACTATTGTAGTGTTGTCACCCAGTTTCCTCTCCACTCACCCAATTCTTTCTGTATGAAGAGGGACCTGAAAGTCAGATGAGGAACAATCACTTTTTTCCTATTTTTCAAAATATAAGGTCTGAATTGTTTTACTGCTTTGAAAACTGCATATGCTTGTTTGTCTACAGCAGGGTAATAAAATTCAACCCCTTGTAATCTGGTGCTCATAAATGATATTGGGTATTCATCTCCCAATTCTCTCTTCTATGTGAGTACTGTTGCAAGTGAGTTGTCTAAAGAAAAATTATATAGAATAAAATATTTTTCAAATTCAATACTCCTAAAAGAAGTTGCATGATCTATTGTTGTTTTGATGCCTTTAAAAGAAACCTTCTCAACATTATTCCATTTGAATTGCACGCTTCGCTTCACCATTTGCTGCAAAGGTTTCACGATTTGTGCAAAATCCGGTACAAACCTTCGAACAAAATTTATTGTACCCATAAATTATTGCATACCTTTTTTACTGTGGGGTAAGGGAATCTGAGATATAACTTCAATTCTTTCTGGGTCTATGGAGATTCCATTCTTTGAAATAATATGACCCAAAATTTTTCCTTCTAGAATTGCGAGAAATGCTTTTCTTCGGATTTAAAGATATACCATATTTTCTACAGCGATCAAAATTTTGTTTTAAATGAAAAGCATGATCTCCTATTTTCTTAGAGAAAACTATCACATCGTCTAAGTACACCACCACACAATAGCCGGTTAGTCCTCAGAATGTGATATCCATGGCCCTCTGAAATGTAGCTCCAACATTTATGAGACCAAAGGGAATTCTCCTATAAGAAAACATTCCCCACTTCATGTGGAATTTATTCTTCAGCCTATCTTGTTCGTCCACCAATACTTGATTATAGCCTGAGAATCCATTTAGAAGGGAGAATAACTATGAGCCTGAAACCATTTGAAGAATTTGTTCCATTGATGGAACTGGATAGTTTTCTTTATTTGAAGCTCTGTTCATATTTAGGAAGTCAACACACAACCTTATTTCTCATGACTTCTTTCTTATTGGAACCAAATTAGCCACCCATTTAGAATGTGAGGCGCTAAAGATAATATTTGCATCTTGTAATTTCTTTACCTCGTTTTGGATTAGAGGTTCTAACTTCGGATGCATTTTCCTCAATTATTGCTAGAATGGCTTTACTCCTGTTTTAATAGGAATAATGTGTTGAATGATGCACATGCCATATGTATTTAGGAATTTTTATGTCCAGGAAAATATATCTTTATATTGCTAAAACAGATTAATAAACCATCTCCTTTCTCTAGGAGAGCAACACTTTCCCAGGTTTACATACTTGGACTCATCTTCTGTCCCCAAATTTATCAGTTCATATTGCATGGATGAACTATTAGTTTTGGTGTTGGTTGGTTTTCTAAATTTGTTATGTAAATCAAACATTCCTTCCAATGTCCTTACTCCTTTGGGCATGAAATTTCCTTTGGTTAATTCTCCATTTTGTAAATACTCCTGATGTGCTTCATCATCAATCAAAGATTCTTTAAACACTTCATCATTTTTCAGAAAATCGATAATTTGTTCATCGTCATCAAAAAACCTCAAATTTGTAATATTATCTGCTACTGATGGCCTGCAAATAAGCTCAATAGAACACTTGTTATCACTTGGCACTAACCTGGAAGTAGAAGTAGCTAAAAAATCATCTGCAACATTTCATAATATAGGATTTGAGTTTATATTAAAAGCATGAGAATGTGATATCAAATTCCAGACTTCTGCTTGATATCCTTTTATGTGTGGTGATAAACAATGAATTGTGTCTATGACTTGTCTAATTACTATCTCAGAATAACCGAAAACCTTTAAATTTCTAACATTAAATTCAATGGATTTCTTCAGGCCCTAGATTAGAGGTTCATATTCAACAATATTATTTGTGCATTCAAACTCTATCCTACTATTACAGCTGATTTTACCACACATGGTTGATCACACTTTTATGGCCTTCCCTGTCTCTCTGCAGACTCTTTGGAACCCATGGACTATTTATGTACCTTTGATGTTTCCGACATCATCCCTAAAAACACTCATTATTGGCTATACGCGACTTTTAATCCGTTTCTCGTGTATATACGCGGATATTACCCTTTAACCCGGGTACATCGGGATGTGTGCAAATGGCTAAATGTTTTTGGAGTTTTCCTTGATGTGGATCTGAGTCACTTATCTTTTGGCATTACATATGCCTTGAGATCACTCGAATTTGACCTTCCATTACCCCATTCAAGCACTATATAAGGAACCATTTGGATACATTGAAGAGAAGAAATTGAAGAGTAAGAAAACTATAGTCCATTGTTGCCATAACTTGCTTATACTTGATTCTACATCCCTTTGTCGCTTGGAGCACTTTGTGTTATTCCCAAGCTTGCCTTTGCTTGTGAGCTTGCTATCGAGAGATGGAGGATTGAGGTGGTGGAGGCACAGGTGGAGGACTCAGTTTCTCTGGTTCGCAGATGTGCCAACAGAGGTTGTCACTTATGTAATCTTTGATTTACTTAATAGAAAAATCTTTTCCTATCCAATGATGTGCATTTACATGAATATTGAATCTATGGATGCATTTAATTGCTTATGTATCATTGATTATATATGCTAGAGTAGGACTAACATTATATTATATAGCATGCTTTCCTGGTTTACTGTTGTTGAGAGTAAATTTCTAACGCAAGTGGGATTAGAAAAATATCAACGGGGATCTACTACAACCGTCTAAGATAAGGTATGTGTCGAGATCCTTTAGTGTTAGATGTTTTATTTCTCTTGCATATTGGGAAGGGGTTGATTTCTGTGGTTTCTCTGTCTGTTGGGGTACACCCCAAGCCATAGGAAGTTTTCTTCGTAACAGAATTGACGACCATACTGGGGAGGTTCTTAGTTGTTTTTATTTGGGGGTTTTTGGCATACAATGTGATTTTATTGCTCTATTTTTGTGTTGGGTCTAGGGGCATGATTTCCCAGTAGTATCCTGGAGAATTAAATTTTGTCTCAATTTGTCCATTTACCTTATTTTTTCTATCTTTTTCTTCCTATATGAAGGTTTTTCTTCCACGGTCGTGTATACACGCGGGTTTTCCTGGAAAAATCGCGTATGTACGCAGGTTTACAGAGAACGGTCGTGTATTCCCTGATTTTTTTCTTTTTTGGGAAGAGTAAGTATTACTGGGTGAGTTTGGGTGATTTCTCAGTCTTCTTTGATGCTTCTGGAGTCTGTATCTCCCCTCTGTTTCTGACCAGAGACTCTTTTTGAGTTGATTTTTGAAAATGTTCTTGTCATTGCATTTTCTATTTTTTGTTTTGAGATTAGTGCATTAGGTATCTTTTACCTTGGTTCTTTTCTTGGCTACTATTTGTGAGTGCTTGCAGAGTCTGAGGGTTGTAGAGTCATACTTTTGCTTTTTATCTCATTTAATTCAAAAATACAAAAACATTTTTCTTTTTGCATTGTTATGCATTGTTTTCATTTTGCGTTTAGCATGGTACTTGCATTAGGTTTGCTTGGTGAATATTAGTTATATTTTCATATAGGAAATTATTGCATATACATTTGAAGGAAAAAATTTGCACTTCATGTAGTAGCATACCCTGTTTTTCATTCGACATAGTGCATTTGCATTGATTGTTAGGTGTGCATTTTACTTCTTGTTGTGTCATAACATCATTAGTTGCATGTCCATTTACCCTTTGATTAATAAAGCGAATTAAAATCAATGCATAATAAAATGAATTACACTTTTTTCTTTTCTAGAGGGCACCAACAAGACTAGGTTCTTTTCTAGAGGGCACCAACAAGACTAGGTTTTAGGTCTTGGAATACTTCATTGTGAGTCAATTATCCAACACCACTAAACAAAACAATTAGGTGTATGTCCAGGTGAGAGTGTGAAATCCTTTATATAATTAGTGTTTCTCATGATCCTTCTCTTACAAGGGAGTTAAGCATGAGGCAGTGTGAGTGGTTATGAATAGGATCACCCCTGGTTGTAACTGAGTAGCACTGGAGCTATTTCCAGGATTGTATTTGTATATGGGGGCACTTTCGAGAGTTTTGGTATTTTCTACCCTACACATACGGTCAATCCCGCCTCTGAATTTCCACCTGAGCATTGATTATATCGAGGTGACCTTAGTTTCCTTACCTAGATTATCGAGGGGCTATTTGCAGAGGTTATTCTGTAAGTGTCCTGGCCAGGTAGGGGTTGGACAGCACAGTCGTTATCTGTGTTGAAGCTAAGGGCCACTATAATTGGTTACGAACCTCTTCTTGTTTTGTATGGGAGTCTCAAGCCTCTCCTAGGTGAGACATACCTGCTTCATTCGGGAGCTCACATATCCTACCCTTTTTTGCTTGTGATTTGGATTTACATTTTTTAGGTGTATACTCTGTACACGCTAGTTTTCCTAGGGTTTGTGTAATTAGATCGAGTCTTTTTATTTTTTGAGTCATTATGGATTCAGGCACGGCACCCCGATGTTTATCAGGACTTCCACCTTCCACATCTCATCCTCCTTTGGGAGAGAGAACCAGATAGTTCTGGCGGACTACTTCTCACTTTGAATCACACACCATGGGAGATTATGAGGATGATATTCCAAAGATGTCTTCTCCACCTCATGAGGTTGGGGAGGAAGATCCTATTAGCACATATGATGTTTCACATGAACAAACTTCATGATCTGGTTATGATCCCTCATTCATAGGTTGCTGGTATTGGTTTCCGGGCGACGAGACTCACCATGAACCCTTAAGCACTATTCATAATAGATATGACATGTCTGATATCCCTACACCTGATTCAACACATCGTGTTGAGTCAAAAGTTGGTCCTAGCACTATTCCTGGGGGCACTCCCATAACTTTCCATGCAAAGAGATTTGGGGGAACTAGTCACATTGCACCCTCCATCCCTATGATGGAGGCAACTTCACATGTTAATCCTAGACCTAGTGTTAGTAATCCTATGAGGATACTAGAACCAAGATGAGTGAACATTGGGAACACCACTTACATTCCTTCACATGTCCCTTCATCTTCAAACCTTGTTCCTTCGAATGCATTTTTAACGACTCATCCTCCCCCTAGTTCATGTGGGCCTTCAGGTTGGAATGTTGCTACTAGCCATGTTCATTCTGTGACTGCTCGTACGGTAGTATCTCAGAGTCACGTACCTCCTGTTGTGTCAGCAGGTCATGTACCGGTTTCTAGATCATCGCATGTTCCAGCTTCTGGAGCTTCCCATACCCTTAAATATGGAAATTCTCATGGTACATCACATGGAACACCTTATGGAGCTTCTCATGGAAATTTTTATGGACCACACTATGGAAAAAATTATCAACTATATGGGTAGGGGTATCAACAACCCGCTTACTCTTCCAATTATGGCTTTGTAGCACCTCATAATCAAGGCACCCCACATCATAATGCTTCCATGCAACCCTACATGGGTCAAATGGGAGGAGTTTATTATGGCTAAGGCCATGGTATTTATAGAAATCAACCTTACACGAATCAAAACTACCAAGGAGCGTGGAATCGATCGGCTCAACCTAGGCTCCCTTTCCTTGCAACTTTGAAGTTACCTGACTTGTCAAGATTGATGAACGATCCTGTCTCTCATAACTTGGCATGGATGGATGTCCCTAAAAATATTCCTTCGGACATTCCCAAGTTCGAAGGTAAGGCTGGTGAAGAACCTGGTGAGCATGTCACCACTTTCCACCTTTGGTGCTCTTCCAATTCCTTACATGACGATTCCATTCGTTTGAGGCTATTTCAACGCACCCTAACGGATCCTACAGTGAAATGGTATATAGAGCTACCGAGGGGGCTTATGATACATTTTATGATCTTGTGCTGACTTTCCTTAATCATTTCCAGCTACCCGTACGTTATGATGTCAATACCGAAATTTTGTCGACCTTCAGGCAAGATAAAGCCACACACATTTTGGATCATATTCAAGAGTGGCATAGACGGAAACGGTTAATCAAAGATTTTATACCACCAAAGTTTCTTCTTGAGTGGTTCCTCAAATATTTATTACCTTACATAGCAAAGGATGTTTTGACATCTGGAGTTCAAAACGAGGAATAAGCTATTTTTAGGGCACAAGAGTTGGATTTGATCTATGCTCAATCTGAACTTTTGTATGATATTATACCTAATGCTCCTAGGTTCAATTTTGACCCCAAGGTCAAGCCTAGGCCACATGCCAATGGTATTATGAGCTGTACAAGTACCAAACCTGTTGACTCAGTTGTGAAACAAGTGATCCAATTGTCAATTAACCAGTCTGCATTGGGACAAACTATGGCTTCGTCTCAACCTACTGAATCGGTGAATGTAGTTTCCATGCAATTTTTGAACCCAAAAGGAAACCAGCATCCTGGAAGGAATAAGAAAAAAGGAAAAAATAATCGTAAGGGTGGGAACAAGAACGAAAATTCTAATAATAATGACAAGAACACTAATGTTGTGGGGGACAAGCAGTATAAACATAAGGTGAATTTTCCTTGCAAATTGTGTAAGGAGGACCATCTCACACACTTGTTCCCTCATATGGAATATTCCTCGAGGTTCATAGCACAGGGCCCAGCTGTGTTAACTAATCCTTTACCCAACAATCAAAATATGAACTCAAGGACCATTGATCCTAGTTATGTGTCGAGTGGAAATCAAAACCCGTTGGAGGCCGCTAGTGGTCATGGATGCATCAACATGATGAGTGCTGCTAAGGTTGTGACTCGTATGGAAGACTATGGTTCGTCACAACCAGACCTTGGGAAAGAACCTTCACCACCCGAGATCCCTTTGCAAATTGAAAAGCCTATGGATAAACCTGAAGCTCCACCTCACATTCCTAAGGGCATATTAAAGCATTCGAGGCACAATCCTAATGCCCAAGCTACCCATAACTATTTAGCTGTCGAGGATTGGGGGTAGACTCCTTGTGCGATGTCCGTGTTAGAAGTGCTTTAGACTTGTCCTCCACAAAGGAAAGATTTATCGTCTGCTCTTGGGGTTAGTGATGATAACTCTTATACTATGATCAAATTTGAAACCATGGAAGTATAGCCTCACTTTCCTTACTACGTGTCTCTTTTGATTGATGTAGAGTGTCTTAACAACACTGCCAAGCGTACTGTCATTGATGGAGGCGTTGCCGCTTTCGTGATGTCTTTGTCTTGTTGGAAGGGTTTGGGATCTCCCGAGTTGTCTCAATCCACTACTATGTTGACATCTTTTGATGGTAGATCATTTCAGCCACATGAAATTCTTCCTTCCTTAAAGGTCCAGTTGGGAGGGAAGACCGTTGCGATCGAGGTCGAGGTGGTTGATCCGCCGCTTGAATACAATCTTTTACTGAGTAGGAATTGGATGTATAGTATGCAAGTTGTAGATTATTCCTTTTTTTGAGTGATGTGATTTCCATTTAATGGGAATATTGTTACAATTGATCAAACAGCATTCCAAAATCCAAGTGTCAATGCATCATCGGGAGCTTCTATCCCGATTATCGATCATTCTCAACCGGCAACTGGGAGTGTGGGCGTAGGTATGTATCCTTCTCTTATGGGAAACTTTAGTTGTCCTATGCTCGTTCTTATGATTGGGTCTAGTTTTGGTGGGGCTTCATCCTCATTAAATTCGGTGTCTTTTCACACTACCCATATGGAATATCCTTGGTTCTTCCTTCACCGAGTACTTCGAGTATGCCCACTGAGACTGATGTGCCATTGCCTGCAACGATGGTGGCTTATCAAGCGAATATTGATCAGGTTGCAGAGCTTAGTCCTTCCTCTTCACGAACATAGGAGGAGGACCCGTATGTGCTGTCGACATGGGCAGTAGAGTCATCTCACTCACATGATTGCCTCGATGATGTTTTTCCATCGGATGAAGCTATCCTTGAGGCCATGTCGAGAGTTGAGAAACCATGGTAGGAATTGCATCATCGATCATATTTTCTTCCTAATCTTGATTGTATCGAGTGTGATGACTTTAGGGAGATTCTTAGTGAGAATATTGGTAGCCCTGTGGTTCCATTAGGCTCTCCTGGTCCAATGGCCGATGGAAACATGGATAATGTCTCACCAACTATTCCTATCAATATTTCTCGCAATCCTGGCAAGGTTGAGAATGTCTATATTGGGGTAGATTGTTCCCCCGATGAGATCAAGGAGTATATCGAGCTGTTTAAAGAGTTTTGTGACATCTTTTCTTGGTCATATGATGAGATGCCAGGTATCGACCCTTGTATTGTCGAACATGAAATCAAAACCTATCCGGATGCAAAGTTGGTTCAACAACGTTTATGTGCAGTGAATCCTAAAAGAGCACCCGTGATTAAGGCTGAGATAGAGAAAATATTGAAATATGGTTTTATCTATCCCATTGCCTTGATGGAGTGGGTTTCAAACCCCATTCCGGTCGACAAGAAGCAGGGAGAGATCCGTATATGCACTGATTTCTGTGACCTAAATCGCGCATGTCCTAAGGATAATTTCCCCACACCTTTTATTGATCAGATTTTGGATGAGTGTGCTCGGAGTGAGGTATTTTCCTTTATGGAAAGCTTTTCCAGATATAATTAGATTCAGATTAAGCCCGAGGATCAACAGAAGACTGCATTTATTTTTCCTTGGGGTACTTTTGCATATCAGAAGATACCTTTTGGCCTTAAAAACATCGAAGCTACATTTCAGCGGGTCATGACCTTAATTTTTCACGATCTCAAAATGATTATCGAAGTATATTTGGATGATATCACTGCTCACTCTCATTTGAGAGTGCGTCACCCATATCATTTGAGATTAGTATTCGAAAGGTGTTGTCATTACCAGGTTCATTTAAATCCTCATAAGTGCGTCTTTTGTGTGACTATTGGTTGCTTGCTAGGATTCATTGTATCCAAGGAGGGTATAAGATTCGATCCCTTAAAGGTTGAGGCAATACTTCAATTGTCTCCCCCACGTAATATTAGACATCTTCACTATTTGCAAGGCATGGCGAACTTCTTGCGGAGATTCGTGGTTAATTTTGCCAATTTGACTAAAGGATTTATGCGTCTTTTGAAGAAGGACACCCCTTTTTACTGGGATGAGCGAGCTTAGGATTCCTTTCATGCTATTAAGAAAGCCTTAGCAATGGCCTCCGTGCTTAGTCCATCCGATTATAGCCGTGGTTTCTTGATTTATGTGACCCTGTCCATGGATACGGTTGGTATGGTTTTGGTTTAGGAGGATGAGGAGCTCCATGAGCATGTCATATATTATTTGAGCCGAAACCTTGTAGATGCATAACTTCGCTATTCCCATGTGGAGAAGCTATCCTTAGCTACTGTTCATGTGGTTCAGCAGTTGAGACATTACATTCTCCTTCACCAAACCTTGGTCATAGCTCATATCAATCCATTTTAGTTCGTCCTCACTAGAATGATGATTGGGGGAAAGTACAATAAATGGATTTTCATTTTGCAAGAGTTTGATCTCGAGTTTGTTTTAGTGAAATCAAAGAAATCATTAATCTTTGCAAAGCTTATTTCTTATTTTCCAAGTTTGGAGGAGGAGGAAGTTTATTAGAATACGTTTGTCGATGAACATATTTTCCTTATCTCAAATTTGGACCCTTGGTATGGGGATATCATTATATATTTTCAAACATTGAAGGTCCCTACTCACCTTCCATGGGATGAGTGATGACGATTACGTCATGTAGCTAAGAACTACCTTATAGTGGATAACACTTTGTACTGCCGTGGGGTAGATTCCATTTTGCGTCGTTGTTTAACCCATGATGAGGCTGAGGTTGTGTTGAATGATTGCCATAGAGGGGCGTGTGGTGGTCATTTATCTGGGCTATCTACAGCCCAAAAAATCTTGAGAGTAAGATATTTTTGGTCATCCATCTTCAAATATTCTGTTAATGCGGTCAAGAAGTGCCACCCTTGCCAGGTGTTTGCACACAATATGCGCTCGCATACAACCCCATTACATCCTATTGTCACCGTCGATCCCTTCACCAAGTGGGGGATTGAATTTATGGATTGAAACCCAGCTTTGGTTAGGGGGAATCATCACATTATTGTGGCTATCGATTACTTCACAAAATGGCCAGAGGCTATGCCCACAATTAAATTCAACTGTGAGACAGCCGCGCATTTCGTTTTCAACCAGATTATCACCCAGTTTGGAATTCTGAAAGAGCTTGTCACTGACCATGGTAGGCACTTTCAGAACAAAATGATGGAAGAGTTGGCTTCCAAGTTAGGGTATAATCAAGAACATTCATCTTCTTATTACCCTCAGGCGAATGGATAGGTTGAAGCAGTGAACAAATCACTTAATTATATTCTCCAACGAGCCATCACATAAAGCAAGACCAATTGGAATATTATGTTGTATCTTGCTTTGTGGTCCTATAGATTGTGGTTAAGACTGCCACCAGTTTCTCTCCATATCAGCTTGTACATGGGGTGGAGTCATTTTTACTGGTTGAATGCGAAATCCCTTCTCTGAAGCTAGCTGTAGAGCTTTTACCTGACACTTCTGCATTGGAAGAGCATTTGGTCCACTTAGAGTAGTCTCGAGATGCCTTAGTGGCTCTAGAGGTTAACAAGCATCGCGTCAAGGTCCAGTATGATAAATCTGTTTGTCCAAGGAGGTTTAATGAAGGTGACTTGGTCCTCTTATGGGATCAAGATAAAGAAACCTTGGGGGCAGGGAAATTTAATCCCATGTGGCATGGTCCTTACATGACTAAACGAGTCTTAGAGAAAGGCACTTATGTGCTGGTTGATTATGAAGGGACAGCCTTGGCGAAGCCTAGAAATTGGCTCTATCTCAAAAAATACTATGCATGATCTTCATCCAGGGATGATTGTTGTATATTATTGTACAGTTTTGCATTGCATAGCTATATTTTCTTGTGGTGATCGGTTTTTTTAATTAGATTTGCACAGGGTTCGCTGATGGTGCTAGCCGCCACACTCAAAACTTAGCTTCGACTGCTTGGGTGATTTATACTCCTACGGGTCAACTATTGTGTTCAAGAGGCGTATTTTTATGACCTTCTTCGAGAAATGTTGATGAATATTGTGTCATCATTGAGTTATTGCGTGATGCCATTTCACATGGTGTTCATTCTCTTGAGGTACGTCTTGATTCGCAGTTAGTGGTTTCATAGCTGAATGGCTTGTATCGTATTAGGGATCTGACATTATTACGAATATTCTTACGTCTGAGATTGCTAGAATGACAATTTGAGAATATAACATACATTCATGTTCCAAGAGTTTTTAATCAAGTTGTTGAGTCATATGCTAACTATGTGTTAAATTGGCATTTGTTTCATAGACCATAAACATATCACAAACATACATTTTACACACATGTAAATATAAATAAAATTGATCATCATAAATTTTTTTCATTAATATCCAAAAAGTGATGTCATAATATATAACAGTCATCTACAAAATTGGGGCTTCCGAGCCACCAACATATAATACACGGTCATACAAAAATGAATACACTCAGGTCTCTAAGCCTGAGGAGGAGGGGGGTTCTGATCATGATATAGCACTATGACTCTAGCTATCTATCAAAAGAGTCGAACCCATGATCATGGTACACTAACCACCTGACACTACATGGCCTCAGGCAAGTCCTTGACTTGCGCCATGGGTACCCTGTGTGTGAAATGAACGAAGTTTCTGTGGATGCTTTGGAGTGTCCGCTCCACATCCACACCCATGATATCGTCTCCTCTTCCCCTCCGTCGATGATGAGGGAAGCCTTCTGGCCACCATGGTCCTACATCTCCATATATATGACAGATTGTCACTATGTTTCATCACACCAAAAATATGTATTTTGAGTCAATATATCAAAAAACACAAAAAAAATTTAATAATTCAAAACTTAAAAAGTGGGTTTGGGATTATTTACCTATGTCCCCATAACCTGCTCCTGGTGGTAGCAGCATATCCGGATCTCTGTGGAAGTCTATCCCTACATAGAGGTAGTCATCTATGCTGACAATATATATCCTCCACCATGGAAAGAAGTATGTTAGGTAGGGGTTAGCCACCCTACCTCCACCCAGTCTACAAATGATATTTTCCCAAGGTCGCTGGGCTGGATCCCGAACTTCATGTGGAGCAATGTCCACCCTAGGGATTAGCCTTGACACCCACTCAAAGAAAAATGTGCTTAGTATAATGTCAAATCCAAATTTCCGCACCCTTCCCATCTTGCAGTCACAGAGCTATTGTTTCATGTTGCTCAATAGCATCGTACTCTATTCATACACTGTAGGTCGCATACACTCTACAGCATAGAACATCATTGGCCGCGAGGCCTGGTGGAGTGAAGACAACCCTGCAATCCTGCTTAATTCCAAAAGTATGGCCTTTAGTCCCAGAATATGGATAGAGTTTGTTGGGATTTGACTCCTGTTGCCACCTTTCAAAACACCTGGGTCACGTGGCAGAAATATTCAAGCCACTCGGTGTGTCCTTGGGGGCAAGTCTCGAGTCAAGGCTGTCACCTTGTTCTTGACTCCTCCGTTTAAGCTCAAATCCTAATGAAGCCAAGGGGGAAAGAACCTATTAAGTTACTAAGAATGGTTTCTTAGTGTGGTGATGTTAAACTGAATCAGTTACTTAGGAGTTCAAATATTTTAACTATAGATAATTAAAGATGACAAGATACGAAAAAAAACACATGAAAGCACAAAGCTGATAAACAATATATATATGAAGCAAAAATGACCAGTGCCTTAAAATGGAGTCAAATCAAAGAGATCAATGTGCTTGCATGTGCTTGGAGTGAATGTTTTGCGATTGCATCTTGGTATGTTTTAAGTTAAAATTGAAGTATGAATTGATTAAATTAGGCTAAGGGGGGACTCCAGATATACCCGAGAGTACTTGGAGTATGTCCAAAACTAAACCTTCATGGCTACCCGTAAGGAATATGTGGGCTGAAATGGAGTCTTTGGGGCTATTGTTCGTAACGCACCCATTAGGGTGTGACAGAGATTGGCGCCCTGAGGTCACTTTTTAGAAGTTCCCGCTTCCTCTGGGTATTTTGCCACCATAGAGGTTTGATCGAGGTGTTGGAATTTCACCTGATGGTTTGTCAATTGGGGAGGGTGAGTCATAATTATGCTAGTCACCCAAGTAATTTTGATACAGCTTGACTGACAGTATGAACTGCAGCCAAGTGCAGAGCATACGCACTGGAGTCTTGTTGATTTTAGTAAATTTTAAACTGGATGTTCTTGTTTAAAAGAAAAGCGTCCAAGAACCTCTTTCGATCCAAGTGGATCTCAATCAGGGAATCGAGGAGCGGTAAATTTTATATTTGCTTATAAAAAAAATGTAGAAGAAAGAAAAAAGATACACAATTCATATTTCTTAATTAATCCTACCACGAATCTCTTTCCCCTTTCAGGTCAATCGGGAAATCGTGGGGTAAGTATTACGATTACTTTGAAATGTGAGATATGGAGTATGGAATTAATAACAAGATCAAGTATACTACCCTACAAATCAGATCAATTCTACTAAAAATTAAATAAGCAGAAAACGACGAAAATGGCACCGACGCGAATCCCCCCAGGGGGGATGGGGAATGGGCTCGAAAGAGCCTATTCCAAAAATGATTTTATTACAGCAGTTAAAATATCAAAGAACTGATAAATCAGAACTTTCTTGGTCCTTATATAGGCTGAAACCATTTTTTTACAATTTTGCAAAACAATTAAGATTTTTTTGGCGAAAAGAGAGACCCTTGGGGGGATTTGAACGCTCCTGAGACCACTTCGGATAGAAGCTTCCCTTTATTTCTGTCATACCTTCTAAAGGACAGTGAGCAAGTTAGAATAATATATGCCCAAAGGAACTTTAAGAGTACCTTTGGATCAGCCTACTTTATCTCAAAAATAATGCGGTTAAACTAGCTAAAACGACGAAAAAGGAACCAAGGAAAGCAAGATTTCCTTGGGATATTGGCTTACTGTTTGTGCAGCCAATTAAATTGCATTGATATTGCAGAATATTAAACTTATCAAACAGAAAATGAAACTACCTTAACAACAAGCTATGAATTTTCACTAAATTGCTTGCGAAAATAAGGTACTTTTAGCTAGATCTCTTGAAATTGAACTTTACGTGCAAAACAAAACTAAGATCTAGAATTTCGGAGGGATATTACTGATTAGATATATGTGTATTTTTCTTATTGAGGTATATCAGAGTAATAAGAAACCTTTTAAGTAACCGATTTGAGGAAAACTTTAGATTTTAAAGGAGAGAAAGGGGAAGAAAGGTGTTTGTTGTTGAAGCGGATTTGCAGAGGAAACTTGTTAGTGGAATGCAGAGGGGCAATGTCTTCACAAAAATTTGGATGTGTAGTGGAGTCAAACTAGATCCACAGCTCCTCCAATCCTTGCTACCTGAAAGCTAAACACACAATCCTGCAAAAAACCTCATGAGATCTGGATATATATATGAAAAAGAAACAAGAATTACATGCAAATAAACTTATTAAACATGTATAATCAAGATCTTCTAACATATATTCTATGAGATATAAGAAAAACAAGTAACCTTACTTGCCCAACTATACTCCTATTGATTCAGCTGAATCGTTCAAGCCAGACAGGGTTCAGATGCAGAAATTGAGAGAAAAGCCGGCAACATCAATAGCCGTAAGAAAATTCTTAATCCACACATATGAGAGCATTACACCATTTATCCTCCAAAGCTTCTTTATTTCAACAATCAAAAGATTACAACAGTATTACAATGGCAAGCCCTTAAGTCCAGCTCTCACTAGATTGGAAGAGGGAGCCTCAAGCAGGATATATACAATTTACAGGCCATCTAGCCCAGGGGGGGCGCAATTCCTCATGGAATCAAGTGAAATCAATTGATGGAGAGTTCATCAATGCAGAATTGAGGCTGAACTGAGCCTACTTGTCAACCGGGGGCCTGATCTGGCTGACACATTAACCCATACACTGACACATCGGCCGAAAACTCATCCAGATGAGCCAAAACGTGTTGAGGAGAGAGGGAGGGAAAAATTCCCCATAAAGGATGCTCGAGATCAAGTCTGGATCTGATTTGATCACCTCCTTCAGTCAAGGATTTGTCAGATCCAGTCAATCTGCTTCAGATCTGACTGATTTCAATCAAATCGGCTGAGAATCCACTGATTTATTGATTTTGGATTTGATCCATTATTCATCAATTTATTGATTAAAATAATCAATAATTGATTTTTGGGGCATTCTGACCTAAGTGATGGAAGATCACTCAAAACTTAGGAAAAAGTGGGTCGATGGGTTTACATGGTGCTCTTAGCTTGAAAATGAGCACCCACATGACTGAAACCGATTATTTGGCCCACTTTTATTACAAAATCAATTTTTCCAATTAAACTATTAAAAAATAGCCTAAGTTTTGGAAAAATTAAAATTTAATAAAAAAACATTGAAAAAACTAAAAAATTGAAAAATTGAAAAACACCTAGGGGGACTTAGACATGTTCATATGACTCAAAATGATGTCTAGCATGATTATACATTGACACATAGACTCTAATAACCTCAATAGGCCTAAATGCCAAGCCGACCACCCCAATTTTGGAGGTATGGAGTGAAAAACTCAGAAATTATTAGTCGTTTGTTCAACAACCAATAATAACCAAGGGAAAAAACACCCTCGGCTAATCAGATTGACAAATGAAGTCTAAGAGACCGATTTTTTTATAGACACTATCATGCTAGAACATTTATTACAATTCCCCCATGGGGTATGAACATGTGATATGATACAACAAGGACTTCCCAGAAGTACTTCCAAAGGTCTTTTTGAAGTCCGAACAAGTTAACCCTGTCCGGTTCACCAGGCTCATTTGATAAAAAACCACTAAGTACAACTTAGGTGGTAACATTTTGGCTCCAACTGTGGGACGTGTGCTTGATCTAGTCTTTGAGGCAAGGAGAGGATACGAGAACACCAGAATATCTGGTTGATATACCCTGTAAAAACATCTCAACTTGACAAGAAAAACCTTGGTAGCACAAGTTTTATAAAAAACCAAATGAACCATTAAGCTGATTTATTTAAACAAAATAAATCTAACTAACTAAAAGAAGCAAAGTTTTATTATCACTAAGTATAAAATAGAAATGCAGAAAGTACATGCTCTCTTTCAAGGAGCTTATTTTCCTACTCTAAGCTTGATATAAAAAAGCGTTAAGTGTAATCAGAAATCCAGTGTAACCACCTAAGCATTTTATTAACATAAAAAAAATTCCTTGTCTTTGGTTACTAGCCAAAGTAAGGATACCTTATTCAGAAAATGCAAACCTGCGTGATGATTTAGGATGGGTGGGATGGATGGGAGATCATAGGCATGAACAATGTCATAAAAATTCTTCCCAAACTTGTATGTGCTCATGTAGGCTGCTTCTATCTATGACTGGATAGGACTGATATACCAATCAGAATGATGAGGTAAACTAACTACATCATCATACTGATCATCGGGGCTTATTAAATGATAACTCGTTGCATAAGCCCCAAGTAGCTCCAACTCATAAGGAACCTCTCTATGTGAAAAAGATGGCTGAGACTGATTTTCCACTGACTGCATCACATCTGACTTTTCACAATACTGTTTCTCAATGTCTTCACTATTGATACCTTTGTGTGGCTCTGCAAGATATGGCTCTGAATGATCATATGGATAAAATGCATGCTCCTTTTTCATATCAAAGTTTCCCAAGGCCACATGGTCCATGCTCTCTCATTTAGATATGCCATAGACAAAAAAATCAACAAAACCATCAAAAGTTTCTGGTTCATTATTTGCCTCTTTATTCATGTCTCAGACTGGATTTTCCATGAATGTCCAGGACTCCTCATCAACATCTTTATCGGCGATAAGGGAGTCCTCGTCACTTGTATCATGCTCCAAGCTATACTTGTCCTCATTTTCATACTCATCTTCTTCAGAGAAAAGGTCACAAGGTAGTAAACCTTCCAGACTGTCAACATTATATGGAGAACACATAGGAGTCCCATCATGTATATTACAGTTTTCATTATAAGTTTCACTATGAGATTCTGCAATGGTTTCATCCTCAGGCTTGTACTGTTTAGACAGTGATTGCTTTTCTCTCCTTTGATACATAGCTCCCTTGAACTTGGCATCCTTCATTTCCTTAATTGCTTCTGGAGGAGGCATTACATCATAAAATTTAGATAGGAGATCCTTCTCGAAACTGTAATCCGTGGCCTGCTGCCAATGCTGGTTTGATAGAGGATTGGTTCGGCCTACCATGTACACATGATCAGACTCGCCTGATGTTGTTTCCTGATTACTGACCTCCGCCATCCCATGCTCTACAATCTGGTTTGCTATGTAGTAAGTGCTTTCTGGGTGGAATTGCTCACAAGGTCTACACCATGGAATTACTTCATCTACCAGGTTAGTTGAGTCTAACTGGTTTGGAATCCTAGGCTCTTACTGAGGAAACTTCCTTTGATACACTTGATTCTGTTCTAACTAAAAATTCCTAGGTCCACTATTTCTCTCTAGTGTGACTATTCTGTTTTGGATTTTATTCATTTGCACATATTGGTTTGCCATAAATTGGTTTTGACTAGTCATCACTCTTTCAAACATGCTAGTTATCTTTTCCATGGGGTCTTCAGAGGCTCCCTTTTTCTCTGATTCATAGGCTTTTCCATTTTCTTCACTGTATGAAGTGTTTCCCCTAGTGTAACCTGGAATGTTGGATTTTCCTGAAGACTGCATATTCTTTTCTATTTTCTCGGCCAATTCCTGAGCAGTCTTTAGGTCAGCCGACTCTTTGTCCCTTAACTAGTACCTCAAATCACCAGTGAAAGCTTAGATGTAATAAATGAGGATGGAGGCATCCCTTGTCTTGATTTCTCTAGGGAGGTCCGTAACCACACGCATGAACTTAGTATTAAATTCATCCATGGTTTCATTCTCCATCTTCTTTATATTATGAAGGGCAGCAAGCAAATGTCTTGGTTCATTCTTTTCCCCCCATTTCTTCTTAAAAAGGGTTTTATATGAATCATCACCAAGGTTTACATACCATTCCAAAACATCATCCTCTAAGGATAAAGCAAAGAGCTTCATTTTGATATCTTCATGGTTAGAGGCAACATTATCGCAGTAACTGACTAGGTGCCTTTCAAACTTTCGGAGATGAGTCTTGGCAGTGGTAGCATTATTTCCCTCGAACTTGGGGAGATTCTTGATAGCATCATTCGGAATGTAATGAGGACTACCTGCTATCTGAGAAAAGTCAAGGGGTTTGTAAAATTCCATCATTTCTTGATATTAGTGAACATGACTCTCTACAAATACGTGATGGATATCTGAGAGGTATTGGTCTCCTAAATCTTCAAGGTTTCTACGAGAAGTCTGCCTATTCAATCTTTCCCTAATAAACCTTTCAGGATCAGGGAGAGGATTAAATAATTGTCGGCGGTTTCTTCAGGTAGAAATTCTTGAAGGGATGTTAGACATTGGAGTCGCTAGATGGATCGAGTTTTAATTTTTATGTTTTTTAAAGACTAGATCAATCAATTTTTTTTTATCTTTTTAGTTGTTAAGAAAAAAGTTAAGCTAAGTCGTACTCGAGAATAAAAATATTTATCCCCGGCAACGGCGCCAAAATGTGTTGCCGCCTTTCACACACCTGGGTCACGTGGCATAAATCTTCAAGCCACTCAGTGTGTCCTTGGGGGCAAGTCTCGAGTCAAGGCTGTCACCTTGTTCTTGACTCCTCCGTTTAAGCTCAACTCCTAACGAAGCCAATGGGGGTAGACCCTATTAAGTTACCAAGGATGATTTCTTAGTGTGGTGATGTTAAACTGAATCGGTTACTTAGGAGTTTGAATATTTTAACTATAGACAATTAAAGATGACAAGATACGAAAATAAACACACGAAAGCACAAAGCTGATAAACAATATATATATGAAGCAAAAATGACCAGTTCCTTAAAATTGAGTCAAATCAAAGAGATAAATGTGCTTGCATGTGCTTGGAGTGAATGTTTTACGATTACATCTTGGTATGTTTTAAGTTAAAATTGAAGTATGAATTGATTAAATTAGGCTAAGGGGGGACTCTAGATATACCCGAGAGTACTTGGAGTATGCCCAAAACTAAACCTTCACGGCTACCCGTAAGGAATATGTGGGCTGAAATGGAGTCTCTAGGGCTATTGTTCGTAATGCACCCATTAGGGTGTGACAGAGATCGACGCCCCGAGGTCACTTTTCAGAAGTTCCCGCTTCCTTTGGGTATTTTGCCACCATAGAGGTTTGATCGAGGTGTTGGAATTTCACCTGATGGTTTGTCAATTGGGGAGGGTGAGTCCTAATTATGCTAGTCAACCAAGTGCTTTTGATATAGCTTGACTGATCAGACGAACCACAGCCAATTGCATGGCATATGCACTAGAGTCTTGTTGATTTTAGTAAATTTTAAACTGGATATTCTTGTTTAAAAGAAAAGCGTCCAAGAACCTCTTTCGATCCAAGTGGATCTCAATCAGGGAATCGAGGAGGGGTAAATTTTATAGTTGCTTATAAACAAAATGTAGAAGAAATAAAAAAGATACACAATTCATATTTCTTAATTAATCCTACCACGAATCTCTCTCCCCTTTCGGGTCAATCAGGAAATCGTGGGGTAAGTATTATGATTACTTTGAAATGTGAGATATGGAGTATGGAATTAATAAAAAGATCAAGTATACTACACTGCAAATTATATCAATTCTAGTAAAAATGAAATAAGCAAAAAACGACGAAAAGGGCACCGACGCGAATCCCCCCAGGGGGGATGGGGAATGGGCTCGAAAGAGCCTATTCCAAAAATGATTTTATTACAGAAGTTACAATATAAAAGAACTGATAAATCAGAACTTTATTGGTCCTTATACAGGCTGAAACCAAGTTTTTACAATTTTGGAAAACAATTAAGATTTTTTTGGCGAAAAGGGAGACCCCTGGGGGGATTTGAATGCTCCTGAGACCACTTCGGACAGCAGCTTCCCTTTATTTCTGTCAGTAATTCTAAAGGACAGCGAGAAAGTTAGAATAACGTATTCCCAAATGCACTTTAAGAGTACCTTTGTATCAGCCTACTTTATCTCAAAAATAATGCGGTTAAACTAGCTAAAACGACGAAAAAGGAACCAAGGAAAGCAAGATTTCCTTGGGATATTGGATTACTGTTTGTGCAGCCAATTAAACTGCACTGATATTTCAGAATATTAAACTTATATAACAGCAAATGAAACTACCTTAATAGCAAGCTATGAATTTTCACTAAATTGCTTGCGAAAATAAGGTACTTTTAGCTAGATCTCTTGAAATTGAACTTTAGGTGCAAAACAAAACTAAGATCTAGAATTTGGGAGGGATATTACTGATTAGATCTATGTGTATTTTTATTAGTGAGGTAGATCAGAGTAATAAGAAACCTTTTAAGTAACCGATTTGAGGAAAATTTTAGATTTTAAAGGAGAGAAAGGGGAAGAAAGGTGCTTGTTGTTGAAGCAGATCTGCAGAGGAAACTTGTTAGTGGAATGCAGAGGGGCAATGTATTCACAAAAATTTGGATGTGTAGTGGATTCAAACTATATCCACAGCTCATCCAATCCTTAGATCCACAGCTCGTCCAATCCTTGCTACCTGAAAGCTAAACACACAATCCTGGACAAAACCTCATGAGATCTGGATATATATATGAAAAAGAAACAAGAATTACATGCAAATAAACTTATTAAACATGTATAATCAAGATCTTATAACATATATTCTATGAGATATAAGAAAAACAAGTAACCTTACTTGCCCAACTATACTCCTATTGATTCAGCTGAATCGTTCAAGCCAGACAGGGTTCAGATGCAGAAATTGAGAGAAAAGCTGGCAACATCAGTAGCTGTAATACAATGCTTAATCCACACATATGAGAGTATTACACCATTTAGCCTCCAAAGCTTATTTATTTCAACAATCGAAAGATTACAACAGTATTACAATGGCAAGCCCTTCAATCCAGCTCTCACTAGCTTGGCAGAGGGAGCCTCAAGCAGGATATATACAATTTACAGGCCATCCAGCCCAGGGGGGAACAATTCCTCATGTAATCAAGTGAAATCAACTGATGGAGAGTTCATCAATGCAGAACTGAGGCTGAATTGAGCCTACTTGTCAACCGGGGGCCTGATCTGGCTGACACATCAACCCATACACTGACACATCGGCCCAAAACTCATCCAGATGAGCCAAAACGTGTTGAGGAGAGAGGGAGGGTGAAATTCCCCATAACGGATGCTCAAGATCAACTCTGGATCTGATTTGATCACCTCCTTCAGTCAAGGATTTGTCAGATCCAATCAATCTGCTTCAGATCTGACTGATTTCAATCAAATCGGATGAGAATCCACTGATTTATTGATTTTGGATTTGCTCCATTATTCATCAATTTATTAATTAAAATAATCAATAATTGATTTTTGGGGCTTTCTGACCTGAGTGATGGAAGATCACTCAAAACTTAGGAAAAAGTGGGTCCATGGTTTACATGGTGCTCTTAGCTTGAAAATGAGCACCCACATGACTGAAACCGATTATTTGGCCCACTTTTATTACAAAATCATTTTTTCCAATTAAACTATTAAAAAATAGCCTAAGTTTTGGAAAAATTAAAATTTAATAAAAAACACTGAAAAAACTAAAAAATTGAAAAATTGAAAAACACCTAGGGGGACTTAGACATGTTCATATGACTCAAAACTGATGTCTAGCATGCTTATACATTGACACATAGACTCTAATAACCTCAATAGGCCTAAATGCCAAGCCAACCACCCCAACTTTGGAGGTATGGAATGAAAAACTCAGAAATTATTAGCCGTTTGTTCAACAACCAATAATAACCAAGGGAAAAAACACCTTGGGCTGATCGGATTGACAAATGAAGTCTAAGAGATCGAGTCTTTTACAGACACTATCATGCTAGAACATTTATTACAATTCCCCCATGGGGTATGAACATGTGATATGATACAACAAGCACTTCCCAGAAGTACTTCCAAAGGTCTTTTTGAAGTCCGAACAAGTTAAACCTGTCCGGTTCACCAAGCTCACTTGATAAAAAACCACTAAGTACAACTTAGGTGGTAACAACTCCCAACCTTTTTCATCTTCGAAAAGCAGTACACAGCTATGTACTCATCAATAGTCAGCCCGCCTCTTGGCCCACGACATCAGAGGTTCACCATCTCTCCTCATCGAGACAAACCAGTGATAAAGTATATGTCCTCAACCTCAATGCTGAGCGACATCCCATCTATCTGAAATGTCTCAGATTCTGGATCCCAGTAATCCACCAGTAGCTGGAGTAGTCTTGGTTTGGCCCTCAGGCTTCCAAGACACCAAAACTTGTATAATCCACATGCCCGTAATGCTTGTTGGGCCATAATATCACCTTGCACAGCCTCCTCCACATCACCATGCTCTCTTTCCCTCCACTCTAACACCATCCTGCAAAAAAAACCACAGTTTTGATCATTTTTTGCCTTGGAAAACCTTGTTTGCGGCCCTATACATGACTGTTCTAAAAAAACCACATATGTACGCTGGTTTTGGTGCCTTTTCCACGTATGGAAAGCCCTATACACGGAAAAAATCCCAATTTCCACATGGGCTGAAATGCACATGTATGGATGGCTTAAAAAATACAATGGACCATGAAAATTCAAAAAAATTGCATGAAAATGGAAGAGGAGGGCATGAGAATCTACCTGGATCAAATGGGGAGAGATTCCAGTCCCTATGGAGCCTTTGTTGATGCCTCATGTGTCGCAGAGATGTCTCAGTTTTATATATTGATTCTATGCTACCTAAATTCAATCACCATTTGCCTTTATGCTCTTGTTCGAAGGAAGTTGAAGCCAGAGTCAGCCATTCCTTAGTTTTCTTGACTTTGCATGTCGGCCATTCTAGGTACTATTATTGGTTCGTGCACATCTTGTTCGAGTCATTCCACATTATATAGCATTGCTAAGTACCTCGTGTTAGTTGATGGGGGATGCCTTAATGCCCTCCTTCGAGTGGATTCCATTGCATTGACTTCAGATCATTTATTCTGGGATAGGAGTCGAGAGTCATGTGAGTGCCTTGAGACTTACAGTCATCAGTGGTAGGTTTTCTTGCCATCTATAGTTTTGGGAATACATCAATGTCCTCTGATCGATGGATTCTTCCAAGTGTTTGACCTCAACACATTTATTCGCACTTGTTAGATTACACTCTAGTACCTTGATTCCCATTTTCATTATCGGTGGGTGATCTCGCATCTGTTAACGGTATACATCAATGACCAGTAATCAGATGATGGAGTACTATGTTTGACCTCGACACCTCTATTCACATAGTAGGACATGTACTCGTAGCAGTTTGTGTAGAATACTTTCCAGATTGGTGGAATTTCATTTATGCTACCTCCTTGATCATGCCAGTGTTCATGAGATTTTAGTTCTCGTGACTTGATTCTAGTGTATGTTAGATATCTTCAACCATTATGGAGATCTTGATCCATGGTATATCTTCAGATTTCATGGAGATATTGGTCCTTTGTATATCTTCATCATAAATATTCTGATCTATTATATATTGTACATGGCGATGACCACACATGTCATAGTTTGTATAGCATGCCTATTCATGGCCATTGTACTCTTATGTATCTGGGACCGGTATATGTATTTGTAGTCATGGGTAGAGTTTGATTATTGTATTATACTATTGGATGGCTGGTTCTTCCACCTGGTTCTTCATCACTCCACTTCTGGGATGGATTTATAATGTACTTTGGCCATCATGTTACCCCTCTAACCTCACACATTAGGGGGCATCTGTTACAGCTGATTTTACCACACATGATTGATCACAATTTTATGACCTTCCCTGTCCCTCTGCAGACTCTCTGGACCCCATGGACTATTTTTGTACCTTTTATATTTCCAAGATCATCCCTAAAAACACTCATTATTGGCTATACGTGAATTTTAATCCCTTTCTCGTGTATATACACAGATATTACCCTTAAACCTGCATACATCGGTATGTGTGCAAAAGGCCAAATGTTTTTGGAGTTTTCCTTGATATGGATCTAAGTCACTTGTCTTTTGGCCTTCCATATGCCTTGATATCACTTAGATTTGACCTTCCATTACCCCATTGAAGCACTATATAAGGAACCCTTTGGATACATTGAAGACAAGGAATTGAAGAGCAAGAAAACCATAGTCCATTGTTGCCGTAACTTACTTATACTTGATTCTGCATCCCTTTGTCCCTTGGAGCATGTTATGTATCTAATATTACGAGCAATTATTTTAATATTAATGTAGTATTAATTAAAACATAGGATCAGACCCTTTCAGTGAAACGATGTATTTTGACCTATAAAAGGTCTTCTCATCATTGTAATTAAATCATCATTTAATATTCAATTTTACTGTGGTTAATTTTCGAAATTCATGTGGGTTTTATAGTTTTATTCCACTTCAAGTGGTATCAGAGCCTCGTTTGGCTAATCTGGGCCTTTGGCCTTAATTCTCAGACCTTGTCTGATTTTTGGCTTGTAGCCTTATTTTAGGGTTTCCCTAAAATATTGGAGATTGTCCAAAAGAAAAAGAACAATGTAAAAAAAGATAAAAGAAAAAAAAGTAAAAAAACAAAAGAAAGGAAAAGGAAAGTAAGAAAAAGAAAATATAAGTAAAACAAACACACGGTTTTGCTTTTAAAGTAAAACAAACAGATGGTTTTTCTTTCCAGCTTCAACCTAGGTTTTGCTTTGATTTGAATTATTATAATAGTTCAATTTTTTTGTTTTATTATATAAAATAATAAAATAAAGATTTTATTATATAATAATTAATTATTATTCCTTAAACCTCACCATTCTTAATAAAACAAAATGCCTCCCTGCACAAGAAAAATGGTAGAAATGAATGAAATTAAAGAAAGAATGGTGAAATTAGAGCTTAACCAAGCCCAAGGTTCTAAAAATATTGAGGGTTTACACTCAAGACTCAACCAAATTGAAGGATAAATACACAAAAGCAAAATCGAATTATCAGAGACTGTCAAAAAAGAAGTCAACGAAGCAGTATCTTGGGATATGGAAGGTGTTAAAAGAAACATCACAATATTGTTTGAATCCGGGTTAAGCAAACTCGAGCATCATTTGGAAAACACAATTACTAAATTAGTGTGCAATATGTCAAAGGAATACCAACCATCCTCAAATTCAAGGCATCATAAGACAATTCTTCCCAAAAGAGGAAGTCCACAAGAAGAGTTCGATCATGATCTCTCTTCAAATCATGAGCAGTCACTTTCTCCTCCAAAAAGGAATGGATATAAAATGAAACCCAAGTTAGAATTGTCAAAATTCAATGGAGACACAAATTGGAGCATGGCTTAGATCAACAAGGCAGAAGAATTTTTTTCCATACACAATATCACAGCTGACGAGGAAATGATAAAATATGCCTCTATGCAACTAGAAGAGCAGGCTTACAACTGGTACATGTGGTGGAAGGTTACAACACAGGAAACTAAGTGCAAGTGGAGAACATTCAAAAACAATTTCTTTAAGAGGTTTGAAGACTTAAAATAAAAAGACTTCTTTGCAAAACTTACCAGACTGCAGCAAAAAGGCGATGTCGATGAATGGGAATCCCTAGTGACACATGTGCTAGAACTCACACACATTCAATGCCTCCAAACTTATGTGTACAGACAAAAACCCTATATAAGATATGAACTAGAGCTACTAAATGTATCAACCTGAGACAAGGCAAGACACAAGCAAAAAATCATTGAAGAAAAATTAAAAAAGGTGTGGAACAAAAACCATGACAAAGATAGACGGTCTATTCCAAATACGAAAACCGACACCAAATACCAGCCACCACATCTAAGGAATGACAACAAAACCACCTTAGAATCCCAATGGATGAAAGAAGGAAAGTGTAAGTATTGCGGAGAGAAGTGGGACCCAAGACAAAAATGTTTAAAAAAAGAGACCACCAAGGACGTATATCAATGTGAAGCAGAGGAAGAAGACAAGTCAGATAGCAATGAATCCGACATAGAAGAAACTCATGACATCGAAAATCCCTTGTCAGATTTAGAAGAAGAAGAAACACCCAAAATATCAATTGCATCCATAATAGGAATACACCAACCACAAACATTAAAATTAAAAGGGCATATAAAAAATAACAATGTTGTAGTCCTATTCGACATAGGAAGCACCCATAATTTCATTGACGTAAGTGTTGTAAAGAGGCTTAACCTTTTCATATATCTAGTACCCAACATGAAATTAATGGTAGCAGATGGAAAGAAGATCAAAAAAGTAGGGAAATACCACAAATTTAAGCTGCAAATACAAGACTATAACCTTGAGTCATAATTTTATGCAATTCCCTTAGGAGGAGTTGATGCAGTATTAGGAATTCAATGGTTGAAAACAATAGGTACCTACTAAGAAAACCACCAAGAAAACTTTATAAAGTTTAAATGGAAAGGATAAAGATACAAATTATATGGGTTCCAACCCCCTCGCTCGCAAATTGTGTCATCCCACAAAATGGAGAAGCTAATTTGAAAAGGAGCACCAACTAATGTCGTACAATGCCAGGAGATGAAATTATTAACTTTAGAAGTAGTTAAACTAGATCATCCAGAGATCCAAGAATTAATCCAAAAATACAAAAAGGTATTCAAAGACCTCCCCATGGAGTTACCACCAGAAAGGAAGATCGAGCATGTCATCGAAATCGATTCAAGATCTAGCCCTGTCAATGTTAAACCCTATAGGTATCCACACCACCATAAGATGGAGATCGAAATATTAATCCATGATTTATTGAAATGTGGAGTGATTACAGAAATTCGAAGTCCTTATGTTGCACCAGTAGTACTGGTACGAAAGAAGGATGGATCATTTAGGCAATGCATTGATTACAGAGGACTAAACAAAATAACTATTAAAGACAAATTCCCCATTCCATTTCTTGATGAAATGTTGGATGAACTGCATGGCGCAAGGTACTTTTCAAAATTAGACTTAAGGTCAGGATATTACCAAATCAGAGTAAAGCTAGAAGATGTGGTGGAGACATCTTTCCGAACCCATGAGGGACATTATGAATTTAAGGTAATACCTTTTGAGCTAACTAATGCCCCAGCGACATTTCAAGCAACCATGAATAACCTATTCCATTCATTCTTAAGGAAGTTTGTATTAGTGTTTTTCGATGACATCCTTATATACAGTAAGACATGGAAGGATCATCTCACACACCTAGAACATGTGCTCTCTATTTTAAAATAAAATCAGTTGTACTCCAAGATGTCCAAATGCACGTTCGGTAAAAAAGAAGTGAGCTATCTTGGACACGTAATATCTAAAGAGGGATTCAAGGTTGATCGAGAAAAAATAAAATCCATCATAGAATGGCCCAGCCCTACTAACATCTCCAAGTTAAGAGGATTCCTCGAGACAATAGGATACTACAAAAGATTGATTAGGAATTATGCGCATAGAACCGCACCCTTATCCAACCTTCTAAAAAAGAATGCATTCCATTGGAATGAAGAAGCGGAAAAATGTTTTGAAGCCTTAAAAGGAATTATGTCCTCCACACCTGTATTCGCTACCCCAGACTTCTCCAAACCATTCGTGATAGAATGTGATGCTTCAGGTTATGGGTTGGGAGCAGTACTAATGCAAGATGAACACCTGATAGCTTTTGAGAGCAGGAAATTAAACAAGCAAGAAAAATTGAAGTCTACATATGATAAATTAATGTTGGAAATTATGCAAGCATTGGTAAAGTGCCATGACAATACCTCTTAGGGAGCAAATTCATGATCCGTACAGACCACAATAGTCATCAATACTTACTTCAACAGAAAACGTTGTCCACAGAACAACAGAAGTGGATAGAAAAAATTGCTGCTTTCGACATGGAAATAATACACAAAAAGGGAAGGAAAATGTAGTTGCAGATGCACTCTCTAGAAAAGATGAGGATATTACCTCTTACTCCATCTCAATTGCAATTCTAGAATGGTTGAATGAAATACGAAGTGAATACGCCAAGGACCCAAAAACAAGCACTATAATTAACAACTCCAACCGTGACCCCAAGTTTGAATGGAAAAATGATATTCCTTGGTATAAGGGGAGGATTTATTTGAACTCAAACTCTAAGTTCAAGGTTAAAGAAATAAAAGAATCCCATGATTCACCAGACGTCGGACATGTCGGATTCTTCAAATCTTATTATAATGCAAGAAGGTCATTTTTATGGATTGGAACACAAAAAGATATCCAACAATATGTGGCAGAATGTGACAATTGCCAGAGAAACAAAAGTGAAAATGTTTTAACCCCATGGTTACTCCAACCCCTACACATTCCAAACCATAAATGGGAAGAGATATCAATGGATTTCATTGATGGGTTACCTCCGTCAGAAAGAAATGACAAGATCCTTGTAGTGGTCAATCAGTTAACCAAATTTGCTCACTTCATGGCAATAAAAAAGACAGACATGGCAAAACAAATTGCAGAAGTATTTTGCAAAAATGTCTACAAATTGCATGGCTTCCCAAAAGTCATCGTCAATGACAGAGATGCAAAATTTAATGGAAAATTTTGGAGGGAATTCTTTAAACAAATGGGTGCATCACTCAATATGAGCTCATCTTACCACCCCCAAATAGATGGTCACACTGAGGTCGTAAATAAATGTTTAGAATCATATCTATGATATTTCGTAATAGATAACAAAACCATTGGTCTCAATGGTTACACTTAGCAGAATGGTGGTACAGTTCAACATACCACACCTCCATAAAAATGACCCCTTTCCAAGCGTTATATGGGTATGAACCTCCAAATTGGAAGGAGTTAGTTCTGAATGACACTAATGTTCCAGAAGTAAGGAACCAACTAGAGAAATCCCAAAAAACAATTGAATTACTAAAGGATAACTTAATCATGGCATAGAATCGCATGAGGCAACAAGCAGATCAACGCAGAACCGAAAGATAATTTGAAGTAGGAGACTGGGTATTCATAAGACTCCAACCCTATAAAAAGTGGATGGAAACAAAAGTTGGCCCCAAAGTTCTATGGACTGTACCAGATTATCCAGAATATTAGTCAAGTGGCATATAAATTACAGTTACCTGATAAAAATTGTATCCACAATGTCTTCCATGTATCATGTCTCAAAAAAATGTTGGGTAAACATCAAACAGTATAAACAATACTTCCTATGTTAGATGACAAAGGAAGGGTCATTTGGGAACCCGAGGAAATCATTGCAATCCGAGAAAGAAAACTCTGTTCTAGAACACTCAAGGAATATCTCGTTAAGTGGAAGAATTTTCCAGATGAAGACGCATCGTGGGAGACAGAACAATTTCATCAACAATACCCATCCTTACCCTTGCTTTGAGAACAAATAATTCTAAAGGACAGCGACAATTTTATGTATCTAATATTACGAGCAATTATTTTAATATTAATGTAGTATTAATTAAAACATAGGATCACACCCTTTCAGTGAAATGGTGTATTTTTACCTATAAAAGGTCTTCTCATCATTGTAATTAAATCATCATTCAACATTCAATTTTACTGTGGTTAATTTTTGGAATTCATGTGGGTTTTAGAGTTTTAGTCCACTTCAAAGCACTTTGTGTTCTTCCCAAGCTTGCCTTTTCTTGTGAGCTTGCTATCGAGAGATGGAGGATTGAGGTGGTGGAGGCCCAGGTGGAGGACTTAGTTTCTTCGATTCGCATACATGCTAACAGAGGTTGTCACTTATGTAATCTCTAATTTAATTAATAGAAATATCTTTTCCTGTCCAATTATGTGCATTTAAATGAATATTGAATCCATGGATGCATTTAATTGCTTATGTATCATTGATTATATATGCTAGAGTAGGCCTAACACTATATTATATAGCATGCTTTCCTGGTTTACTGTTGTTGAGAGTAAATTTCTAATGCAAGCGGGATTAGAAAAAGCTCAACGGGGATCTACTACAATCATCTAGAATAAGGTATGTGTCGAGATCCTTTAGTGTTAGATATTTTATTTCTCTTTCATATTTGGAAGGGATTGATTTCTGCGGTTTCTCTGTCTATTGTGGTACACCCCAAGCCATAGGAATTTTTCTCCGTAACACCTACAAGAGATAAACTATTTATTATTTTTAGGGTCAATCAGGACACAACGAACTCCTAATCCCTCTTGTGTTTTAGAACCATCAAAATATAAAAACCAAAACTTGTCTTCTAACTCTACCTGATTAGTATCATTTCCCATGTTAGTGACTAAATTTACTATGTTACAGTCAATATCATCAGTCCGTGAAAATTGAAGGATATATGACTGTGTGTCTGATTCACAACTAAGTTCTTCTGCTTGATAATTCCCTGACTCAAGCTCTAAAAACATAGTTTCCCAAAACTGAGATGAGAATTTCATAGGATCATTCTTTCCTTCCAACTGAGTTACATTATGTTTCATATGTGGTTCCCTCAATATCTTAATATGATTTTGATTATTTTTATATGGAAACCACATGTGATACCAATCAGTTACAAAATAACCATTCAGTTTTGTTGACCAATCTCTACTCAATATAAGTCGATAAGCCTTCGGTATGTCTACCACCATGATATCTATGAATTGGAAAACTCTAGGATCTGCAGATAACCGAATCAACACATATTTCATTTCCCCTATCTCTTTAACAATAGACCTGTCCAATTGAATCATATGACAATAGGATGGTGTGGGTTGACCATTAATATTCTTACATATCGAGAGTGGCATAACATTGGATGAGGCCCCAGAATCTACCAAATAGTTGTGTACATTATGATTGCAAATCTGAAATGATAACAGAAAAGGCAAAGTCTGAGATTTAGATTTTCCTCCAATGCATGCTTTGTTAATTTTAGTATCAGGTTCAATGGATTATGGGCTACTGTTGGGATCTGGGTCGAAATTTTCCATAAGTTTCTTTCTTTACCGAGGAAAATTACATAATTCAAATAGATAAATGTTTTCTTTTGTTTTCTAAATGTCCTCTACAATATCATACCCCATGTTATGTTCTACAAAACCTTTCTTGGTTCCTTCTGTTTTATTTACTATGGTATTTACAAGTTTGTTGACTACTGGGTTTTTCTCTTTTATGTTTACCGAATTATACTTAGGTGTTGTTTGAGTAGTACTGATAATTTTCTTCATGTTTTCTTTCATATTCTTTATTTTAGGCAGTATTAAATTTCCATCCACTACCGACCCTTTACTTCTAGTCGTAACATTAATCAATGACACTTGAATTTATTCAATACACTCTTCTTCGTTCATCCCCAATGTAGGTTTCCAATCCCGTAATACCATTGTAGTTTCTTTATTCATTTCTTTTAGATCATTGATTTGGTCTTGTTATACCTCTGAATCTCCTAATTGGGCATCTAAAAGTTGATTCATCACAAAAGTCATTAAGTTCATCCACTATGGGAAACTTTTTTCATAATGATGCTCCTGATGGAAAGTATAGAAATGGTCCATGCCTACTTCATTAAAATTAAAAACATCAGAATTTATTAAAGGTGGTTGAGATGGTCAATTATATTCCCTTTTCTTATAATAAGGCTTGAGTCTTTCTGGATGTACTAGCTCCCTTGTTCTTTTCCAAGTCCACTATCTTGTTTGATAACTTTTGAACCATCTTGACTATATTCTCCAACTCATTTGGGTGCTCTTCCTTGGGTCTAGTTAACAACAAAGGTTTTATACCAGCTATTGGTTTTACTTCTAGTTCTGAAGTGTGCTTTGCTATACTATCAAGATTTGCTTCCACCCTGTTGGATTCATCATAATTTTCTATCAACATAGGTTTGACTTCCCTTTTCAAAAACATTGATATAGGGGGATACAGTGTTGTAATATAGTATTCTACCAAATATTCTTCAGTTGGTTTTATTGCAGCACTAAAACTTCTTAGAAGAGTACTAAACCTATGGTTGAAATCTTGAACCTTTTATTTCTTATCTCTCTTCATAGACAATAATTATTTCATAAGGGTAGGGACAGTATTTTCACTACCGAATTTTCTCTTAAATATCCTTTCAAAGTTGTCCTGGTTTGCTATTGAATTCTCTTGTATACTAAAAAACCAAGAAGATGCTTTAGGTTCAAAAGCATATGGAAACATTCTGCATACAACATTTTCATGTTCAACATCTAAAATTTCCATAGCTAGATAAAAACTTTTCAGGTGGTCTTCTGTAGAAAAATCTTTTCCAGGGTTTGTTGGCCTCTTTTCCTTACTTACGTGACCCAAGTTCAAAAACAACACAAAACCAACAAAATACCCAAAGCATCGGCTCTATAGAGAAAGCTCAGCCGGAAACACCCATGAGGTAGGTGTAGTCTCACCCAAGATATCTTAATGTGTAACTTCCAGAAGCATGTTTCCATTGTTGGTGAGGGAGTATAGTCCCTTGGTGCATGACCAAGGTGCTTGGTAGAGATGGATGGAGGGCGTCTTTCATTGCTCGACAGTGGCACAACATTGCAAAACAACTGATTCCTTTAAAGTAAATGACAGTGATGCGACTAATATTATAACTTAATAGCTTAACTTGAAATAATACATAGTTCTTGATAATTCTCTAGTCATTCATTCATTTAATACATTCATTTATAGAGTGACATTCATTCACACAATAACTGTAAGTAAACGAAGATAATAAAAAATTCAACATTGACATTTAAACATTCACCATTTAACATCCATCAACACAGGAAATAACATGGAAATCCATCTGGGAATAACCACCAAGGTGCTCTTCATCTGGAATGAGAATTATAGGTAGCACCTTGCAGTATGTGATTTACAGATTGTTCTTGAGATATTTCTTCTCTCAACTCTTCTTGCTCTCATGCTCTCGGGCTTATTGCTTCTATCTACTCCTATTGATCCACACACATCATGGATTGACTCTTCTACTTTACCGTCTGCACACTCAGTTGCATATTAACTCGTACAAAATGGTCTGTGCACTCAGCTCCAGATCCCTGACTCAACAACCTACTACTATAAGACTCCTCTCTAATATTCTAAAATACTTATAGTCTTATTAACTCTTAATGAATCTAACTTAACTATTTCTTGAAACTAACCCTTATACAAATAGGGTTCCTCCTATTTATAATTTTTACAAGACCACACAGGGTCAGCTGAGTACAACTCAATTATTACAGACTCAAGTAGCTAAAATATATCAACTATTACATTAATGCCAGGCCATACTAGCTGCAAAGTTCCTGCATTACATTAACCACAGCCATAACTAGATGTGAAAAAGTCTTTCATCCTATCTGTATAGGTCATAAATAGCTGCAAAATTGTCCTTTAGTATTTCATTGGCTCGTCCTTCTGCAGTATTCCTTAACTTGCACTTGTTCAACCCTAAGTCTTATACCTACCACATCCACTGACTCAGATATGCCTCTCCTCATCACAACTTCCTTTGCTCTGCACTTGCGCTTCTTAATTTACTTGACCTTCCCCATCGCATGCCTTTTTTTCCTGTCTTGCACTTGTGCGTCAGATTCTTCCTTGCACATTTTTCTTTGCCCAAAAATCCCCCAACAATCACATGTGGCTCATCTCGATCCACTAAGAAAAAATTTAGCAAAATTTGAAGTGTCTACAAAATTCAAGCTTCTGGCGTGGGTTGCGCCACAGGACCAACCTTGTCCTGAAATTCTTGCAAAATTTGTTGCACCTAGGAAACATCTATGTCAACCTCTTTAGATTGATTTTCCAACTATTCTACATGGTCGAAACTGATATTTGTTGGCCTCTTTTCCTTATTCACACGAACCAGGTTCAACAACAACACAAAACCAATAAAACACCCAAAGATATCGGCCTGACAGAGCAAGCTCACTCGGCAACACCCATGAGGCAGGAACAGTCTCACCTGAGATATATTAACGTGTGACTTCCAGAACCATATTTCTATAGTTGGTGAGGGAGTACAGTCCCTTGGAGCATAGCCAAGGCACTCGATAAATATGGAGGGATGGGGTCTTTCACTGCTCGATAGTGGCGCAATAGTGCGACACAACTAGTTCATTTAAAGTAAACGACTGTGATGCAACTGATATTATAACTTAATAGCTTAACATGAAATAATACATAGTGATTGACAATGCTCTAGTCATTCATTCATTTATTGAATTCATCTATAGCGCGACATTCATTCACACTATAACTATAAATAAAGGGAGATAATCAAACATTCAGCATTGACATTTAAACATTCACCCATTCTCATTCACCATTCAACATCCATCAACACATGAAATAACGTGGAAACCCATCTGGGAAAAACCACCAAGGTGATCTTCATTTAGAACAAGAATTATAGGTAGCACCTTGTAGTCTTCGATTTACAGATTGTTCTTAAGATATGTCTTTTTATCAACTCTTCTTTCTCTCATGCTCTCTAGCTTATTTCTTCCATCTACTCCTATTGATCCACACATAGCCTAGATCAACTCTTCTACTTCACTGTCTGCACACTTAAATGCAGATTACCTCCTACAAAATGTTCTGCACACTCAACTATAGATTCATGACTCAACAACCTACTACTATCAGACTGCTCTCTGATCTTCTACAATACTTCTACACTTAATAAATCTTAATGAAGATAAATTAACTATTTCTTGAAGCTAACCCTTCAAGCTATCCCTTATACAAAGCGGGTTCCTCCTATTTATAATGTTTACAAGACCGTGCAATGTCGACAAAGTATAGATCAATTATTATAGACTCAAGTAGCTAAAAAATATCTACTATTACATTAATTCCAGGCCATACTAGCTGCAAAATTCCTACATTACATTAACCACAGCCATAACTAGCCACAGAAACATCTTTCAGCCTATCTATATAGGTCATAAATAGCCGCAAAACCGTCCTTTAGTCTTTCGTCAAATCATCCTTCTGCAGTCTTCCTTGACTTACACTTGTTTATCCTTAACTATTCTACCTGCATCTTCCATCGACTTGGATCTTACTCTCCTCATCGCAACTTCATCTACTCTGTGCTTGCACTTCTTACTTTACCCACCTTCTCCATCTTGCACCTGTTTTTCCTGTCTTGCACTTGCACATCAGATTCTTCCTTGCACACCTTCCCTTGCCCAACAGGGTCAAACTTTGGCAGCACTATGTCTGTGTGCTTAGGAAAATCATGCAAAGGTGCGGCCAGATTAAGTGGTGTTCTGGCCCTCCATGCTGGTTGATTAGCAGCAACTATAAGTTGAGGTGGAGACTGTGTTGGGGACTATAGTGTATAGTGAACTATAGGAGATTCTGGTCCCAACTGATCAAGAGGGTGGATGATTTCTTGGATAGATATATCCACCAAATCTTCCAAATTTTCCACAAGGATAGAATCTTGAGTATAATAAATTGCCTTCTTAGGATCCTTCCTTCTTGGTAACACAAGGTTTGCTTTCAATCCTCCAAGTTTGTTAACATAAGATCTTGTGTGTCTTCAAAAGTGATCAACTTCCTTGAATGAGACATTGTATAGACATTCTAAACCTTCTTCTTCAAAACCTACCTTTTTTTGTTCTTCAAAAACAAAATCTTCAGGAAACACAGTTTCAGATGTATTTCAAATGGAATAATTTCTCGCAAACGGGATTCCTCTACCATCCATGCACTGGCGACCCTCCTTCTAGCACCAAAAATATTGATTCTTGGAAAATTCGTGAGTTCTGACAGTAGGGATTCTCTCCAGCTATCAATCCCAACTAGATCATTCACCGTTTGGAATGGGGAACTTGTCGGTTAACGGTCTGGCTACCGTAGATCTAAGGTTGTTTTAAGGCTTCACCGGTTACGGCCCGATCCACCGTTTTTGTAATTTTCTTTATGTGAATGCATTGCGAATTCCTAAACTAAATGCAGGTGACTGATGAACAAGAAGCTCACTAGATATGTGTAGGTTCTTACCTCCCATCTTACCTCCCTTTCTCCTCAATCACTTTTATCAATCTAAAACTAAGCAAATTTATTGTATTATAATTTGTTCTAGTATGATCTATCCTATCCCCTTAGGGAGAAAATTTAGAAGAAAGAGAGTAATGTACTGTAATTATTTGTAATGAATCTTACAGATAATTGTTCCAATTCCATACACATAGATCAAGTAAAAAGATTAACAAAGATAACTTTAAACCAACAAAACATTCATTACTCAATTTATGCATGGAATTTTATACCGAAAGAAAAATCATTCATCATTAAAGAAATAATTCATAAAAGTCAGAAATATCAAAGAATTGCATGAAAACGTAATAGAACTAATTCCACATTAGCAATTCCACACAATCCATGCAAAAGTCTGTGCAGTCCTTTCCCAACAAAATTGTCCTTCTTTATTCATGGAAAAATTTATTTCTTCTTACAAATAATTCAGCCTTCTTATGCCAGTGAAAAGTCCCTTTATTCTACCTTCTACCTTTATTTATAATACAAGTACAAATGAATCCTCGACTTCCCTGACCTTAGGAGTTCCATAGTTTTGTCTTTTTGTGCTTTGCACTTAGAAAAAATAATGAGTTACACAAAGTGACAAAATACATAAAAAGACAAAAGTTTCAAGTAGGCCCAACCGGGTTTGAAATGTTTTACCCCTGTAAATTTTCTTCTTCTGCAATAGTATGATAATATACTGTCTCCATCATTTGCACGGTCACCTTGTGTATGGCCAGCTATGTATCCACATTTGTCACTTTTGCTGGAGTCAATCTGTACAGGTATTCCAAGAGATAATTGGTGACAGAGGCTTTTGCAACCCAAGTTTTAACCACTTCTGCACTTATGATTTCAATTTTCATAATGTTTTGTTCATCCTCATGCAATCTGTCTTGTAGATACGCCATATGATGATCCTTATTTGGGAAGCCAAAGAAAGCTGGAATTTATTATGGACTTGGTGCATCTTTTTGTAGAACTCCCTACATTTTTCTAGAGTCTTTTCAATTTCATTGTTCAATCTTACAGAATATTTTCTGCAAAATTCCAGTAGTGCCAATTCTATTCTAAGACCTCCTGTTGTCTTCTAAGGCAAGAGTTCAAGAAATGTTGAATCATTAGAGGAAATTTGAGGTCTAAAATGGGCCTCCTAAGGAAAATAATAAAATAATAGTTAAAATAATAAAATAATAGTTATTAATTTTGGAGGAAGAATGAAAAAATACTTTTTTTGTTAGTATTTTTAACATATCTCCCTGCATTTTTACTCAAATTATGAGTAGGATACCTCGTTGGATGTGGAATTTAATTCTGAATCCAACGAGTACTCACACTTTATACTTTTGATGGACCTCGCTACCCCAAAAACAAGAAATACCCTAAAAATGTGATGATGATGTCATCATCATGTGTTTTTAGGTATTTCTTGTTTTTAGAGTAGAATTGTCCATCAAAAGTATGCAGGATGGGTACTCATTGGATGTGGAATTAAATTCCACATCCAATGAGCTCTCTCACTTGAAATTTGAGTAAAAACACAGGGAGATATGTCGAAAATACGAACAAAAAAAATAGTTTTCTTTTATGACAAATATGTCAATTCAACCATTATGGTTGACTCATTTTTACTGAAATTCTATTGGTTCTTGAATTCCAACTCACAAAATTTATTGTTAGCGCATTTTCTTATAAGGCCCATTTTAGACCCCAAATTTCCTCTAATGTGGATTCTACCCAAGTCGACTGGATTTGAACCTTCTTACCGAATTCTAGTAATATTTTCCTGAAACTATGTGATTTTGCTAGGATTTCATTCAATATTTTCTCTGCTAGCTTGGCCTTATATATTTCATCTGTAAGACTTACTTGAACTTGATGGATCTTTCTCCTGATTATTAAGGCTTGATCATGGAAAGAGGTAATGTCCAGTTACCTCTCATTGGCCATATTATGCCGAGTTTCAAGCGATCTGTTCTATGCCACTAGTTCCTCTACTCGGGTTCTTAGTTCCCCCACTTTTCAGCTTTCCACGGATCCCTGTGATTCCAATTCTGAAATTTTGTCTTCAAAATATTTCTTCTACATTTCCATAATGGTTACCTGCACCTCTAATGCATCCTTTTCTATTTCTAGAGCTTGTTACTCCCTTTGGAGCCTTTCCTTTTTTGACAAGGTAGCCTCATTCTTACTTTTTAGTTCTAAGCCTTCTCCTCTCTCCTTGACTAAAGTGTTTTTCATTTTAAGCATATTTTATTTATGATGCGCTAAATTCCACCAACTTTTCAACATTATTAGCATTGGATTGCACGACTACTATAATTATAGATGCTAAGAATTTAGGATCCTTATTAGTGCCTTCAAAAATAGTTTTTTCAATCATTGTGATCACATTAGATTGGATGCCAATATTTAATCATTTCTCTGATCTTCTGACGATAGTTTACTTTTCCTTCTCGAAAAAAATGGTATCTAAGAAAACCACTATATGCTGGGGTGTAAGGAACAAGTCCAAGTTCTGCAAAAGGAATGTGGTTTCGTGTGATTGCAACACTTGATGAAGTGGGAGGATCCATCGGATCATTTTGGGTTGAGTCCCTGTCCAAATTTTCTCTGTCCTCGCCCTCCTCCTTTTTTGTTTTTAATTATGTAGCTGCTTTATTAGCTTCCTTTCACGTTCTTTCTTCTTCTCCCTTTTGTAATATTTCTTCCTCCTCTTTCTTCCTTTGAGCCTCTTCGGGTTCTTCTTGTTGTTTCTAATATGCTCTTCTTCTTGTTTTTTCAAGTTTTCTTCCTTTTTCTTTTGCGACTGCTTCTCTGTGGTGTTGCTGCTATCTTTACCCCCACTGGTGCTACCTTTCTTCTTGAAACACTTACTCAGCGCAGTCATGTTTATGGTGTTCCTATACACTTCTTCATCCTTATTGAAAGTATTCATAGCGTACTCCAAAATTCATACAATGTTTTGCAACTTCTCCATCCATGTCATTTCTATGGAAACTCTTCTCCCCAAAGCAAAAAATTTCCAAATATTTTACAAATTCGAGGGGGATTATGACCTTAGTGAATTTGTAACTTCCTATGCAAAAGGACAGTAATGGGAATGTTTCCTTTTTCATGTCGAAGAGGAAGTTACCCACTCCATTTATGAATAACTATCTGATTGCTTCTTTGTGGACTACATAGTCCGTGGCATATATGGGTAGCAACGATGGGAATTTAGAGCCTCCATACATCCTCAGGTAAGTCCCTTCCTGAGAGAAATAATAATCCCCATATTTGCAATTAAATTCCATGGAATTTTTCGACAAGCATTCAGGCTCTTTAGAGAATATGAGCTCATACAAAGGCATTAAAACGTATTCACATATAAGCTTGTAGAAACTTGAATACTTATGCGCCCAAAGAATTTGATAAACAACATAAATAGGCATTTCAGTGTGTTTCCAAGTGCAACCATTATTGGGGAATGGGTGTCTGCATGAGATGCAGTCAATCAGGTAAGAGGCCATGTAGAATTCTAACCTTATCTGAGTTATCCCTCCCTATGCGGTAGCAACACATGATGAAAAGCTACTTGATATGATATCTGCCCAGTTGAAAATTGTGCCTTCAAAGGCCACATAGTATATTAATGGGATCCAAATTAATTTATACCATATCCTATTTTCCCAACAAAAAATCCTATTTAGCATCAACACTATGATCTTGTAAGGGGTGCATAAGCTTGCAGACTCGTATTCGCTAGTTTCCTTTTGGCACAGTTCTCTTTCGGCTATCATCATCTTCTTAGCACACTAAAAAATGTCCAAATTTACCATATTTACCCACTCCTTAGTCATCATAACCTGTGGGGGTGGTAGTTTGCAGGACATGGCTATGTAAGTCAGAATGAAAGAAGCAAAAGCTTCCCCCTCTATATTGGAAATAATAATTGTGGTGGGGTTTATCTGGGGTAAAATCCAGCCGATGAATTCTACACATGGAAACAACTCTAGGCGTGTAGTTTCCTTAGTAAATCGTGATTTTCTTATATTTTCATATTAGGGCATATCTTCCAGACCAGCATCAGGATCATTTTGGTCTCTAGTCATTTGATATATCTCTCCCCATTTAAACTCTTGGTCAGCTCCAGTAATGGTCTTGGTTTCCTCGAATGTGATTTCATTCTTGG
Source organism: Pseudotsuga menziesii (assembly GCA_001517045.1). Lineage (NCBI taxonomy): Eukaryota > Viridiplantae > Streptophyta > Pinopsida > Pinales > Pinaceae > Pseudotsuga > Pseudotsuga menziesii. Next base: position 126,699 of record LPNX010532722.1, on the reverse strand, counting down.
AGATAATCTCCCCACTTGAATCAACCTCAGTGGGATTAGATTTCTTCTTTCCCCTCTTATTAGGAATGGTGTGAGTTTCTCGTCTCCAATCTGTCTTTCAGGAAGTAATCCTTCTTGGTGAGAGTGGAAGCCGGGACATGAACATAGTCTTAGTAATATGGTGGTTATCTCAAATAACTTAAAGCAACATGCATTTTGTATTAAAATGGAATAACTGAAATGAGAGGACAAGTTACTAAGTATATGAATCATTGTTCTTTAAAAATGAGATTGCAATCAGTGTCTAATGTGATATAAGAAAGCAGATTTGTATTTACCATTCCATTACTAGCCACTCAGAAATAGTCTTGTGAGGTGGAGAGAGATCACTTCCCAGAGGTTGCTTAGTCATTTTATACTTATGGTAGGGTGTGTTCTTATAAAACTTAAATGAAAATTTATCAACATATGTGTGTGTGTCATTTCATGAGTTACACCTCTATTGTCATATATCCTTTTTCGTAATCCTAAATAGGCCAACACACATCACTTTTTTTTTCAAAACATAAATGTTAACTACTTTTGTCCTGGTCTAAAAATTTCACAAGATTTACTTCCATTTTCTTGTTTATTAAGCACATAATCATGAGGGATCAAGGTTTATACCCAAAAAAATGAATTAATAAACCCCAAAACAGAGGAGACTTTAGGGTACTGTAAAGTTTTGGATTGCACGTAAGACCCTTAAAAAAAATTTACACAATGGTACCAACCCTAAGGAATACCATAGGAAAGGCATCCTTCCACACAAATTTTGAAGAGAAAACATATCCTAAAGCTTTAAAACACAACAATACTCAGGGTCTAAATCCGCAACAAGTCTCCCCTTTATCACACACTCATTTCCTGACATGAACAATCCAAACAATATGTAGGACGTAGAGCATCCGACCTGGAGTAATCTCATCACAAAATCCCCGAGGTTCAAAAATACTATACTAATGGCTTAGACAACCACCCCAGACTGCATGGAAATGGATGAAAAAAACTCCATGATGGTCTGGTTAGCAAGTTAAAAGGGTTTTGAAAACATTTACGCTCTATCAGGAATGCGCTTTGGTACATAAAAGTGGTTGTGTGGCCAAGGGTTTCCTTAAAACAAACTTTGGGTAACTCTAGTAGTCGACCCATTGTAACCAAAAAACCTATGGGATATGTATTTGGTTTCATTATGGAAGGGACGCGAAAAGCGATACGAAAAACCAACCATGGTAAAACCCTAAAAATTTACCCATAAATAGTTTTTCAAGCTTCTAGAAGAGAAAAAGGACAAAAGGATAGGTTCATGAGCCTACCTATCACTATCGCAGTGAGTACAATGCTGGCTGTAGTGGTGCAAAAGCTCCAAATGTTCGTTGGTGGTTGGAAGCATCCAAAACAGTGTTTGTGGTGAAAATAAAAACAACTCACTGTCTATATATATATATATATAAATCATTAAAAAGTCATTAATGAGGTGGTTGGGGAGTAATTAATACAACAGGGTCGAAATGTTGTTTGGTGCAGACTTTAAAAACTCGTCGTGCAAAGTAGACCCTTGTCGGCATATTTCTCTAAACTTTCTGATATATCGACAGTGAAAACTGAGTTTTTTGCGACAGTGTCGGCTACAAAATATGAGTTCCACCAACACTGTCAGTGGAAGCTCATCAAAATCTTCCAATAAAAGAAACGTTGGAAAAACTCATCGAATTATTCTAATAAAAAGAATCGGTAAAACTTGTCAAAGTCTTCCAATAAAAAACATCGGTAAAACTTGTCAAAGTCTTTCGATACATCAACGTTGAAGATTGAGTTTTCCTTTGATGGTGTCAGCTAGAGAAGATGTGTTTCACCGATAGTGTCGGAAAAAATCAATGAGACCTGCTGATGGAAAAACTTAAATAACATTTTCGATGAAATTGACTTGGTAGAAGACCTTAGAAAAATTTTGGAAGTGTTGGAGTATCGGGTACCTCCACATGGTATAACCGGTGCACCTCTGGGAATATAAAAACAAGTGGACTAACTGCCACTACTAGTGATAGGGCCTTTTGCTGGGTTTCAAATGCTCATCAACATTTGCAGGTTTTGGTGTAACGACAAACCTTACATAGTATCAGAGCATAGGTCTTAGGTTCAATTCCCTCGAGCTATGCCGAAGGTGGGGTGTTGGAGTATAGGGTACCTCCACATGGTATAATTGCTGCACCTTTGGGAATATAAAAACAAGTGGACTAGCCACCACTCCTGGTGATAGGGTCTTATGCTGGGTTTCAAATGTTCATCAACATTTACAAGTTTTGGTGTAACGACAAACCTTGTTAGTTTTTCAACATTAAGCTAGCATTATTAGGATCTTCAACTAAGAGAATAACAAGCACATCAATCAAACACAAGAGACAATGAACACAGTGTTTTTTCTTGGGGAAACCATAAAGGAGAAAACCCTGCAACTTCCTCAAAGATAGAATCAACACCAAAATAGAAAAGCCCAAAATAGTAAGTGATATCCTGATAGCAGCAATCTTCTTCTTGTCTAGCCCCAATGTCTTCTCCTTCCTCAACTATGTGCCACACTTGAGTGTGGATGAGTTGTGTAATAAATAGAGACTCCAGTTCTCTATTTATACTAATCCCGACATGACTAAATCCCTACTAGGGCTGACCTCTGCTAGGAGAGTCTAATAACCCTAGTGCCCCAGAACTGTGAGGACTTTAACCGTTAGACAATCGGAGGGTTACTCACTATGACTTGATGTGACTTGTTTACATAATATATCCTCCCAATTGGAGCATAGAGGCATGACAATATGACTCAATTACATAATAGATACATCCCGGAATAAACATTGGGTTACAAGACATAAGATACATAGATGAATACATTTCGAAGTTACAAATACATCAACACTCCCTCTTAACTAGGAAGGTATTCTTTCGACACAATTTTTAGCACTGGTCTTCTTCTCTGCATCAACTGGATCATCTCATCATCTTCAAGTCTTCTTCAATATTCAAGTCTTCTTTGTCTTCAAGTCTTCAAGTCATCTTCTTCTTCAAGTCTTCTTTGTCTTTGAGTCTTCAATTCATCTTCTTTTTTTTCTTTATCACGAGATCTGCATCATCATGACTACTGGCTCATCACTGTTGGATCATCACTCGATCTGGATCATCATCAAGTTTGGATCATCTCATCTGGATCATCATCACAATTGGATCGTCACTTGATCTGGATCTTCATCAAGTCTGGATAATCTCATCTGGATCACTTGATCTGGATCATCATCAAGTCTGGATCATCATCTGCTATCTCATAATGGTGCTATCTCAATTCTTCTCATCACAGGAAGTTCTACAGAGTCAATCCTATAGGCCTACCCTTCATGTAGGTCTTCATCAGTTCTTATATCTAACACTTAAGTCAGAATGGCCCACCCAGATCTTACATCTAACCACATCTTGTTAGAAAGGCACGCCCAGTACTTACATCTGACCTCATCTTGTCAGAAAGGCCCAGCACTCACATCTGACCTCATCTTGTTAGAAAGGCTTAGCACTTATATTCGATCATGTGCAAGCACATCACATCAAAAAGGATTTGCACTTACATCCAACCTCATCTTGTCGAAAAGGCACTACACTTACATCCAACCCCATCTTGTCAGAAAGGCACAGCACTCACATCTGACCATGTGTAAACACATCGCGCCAGAATGGCTCAACACTTATATCCAACCTCATCTTGTCGAAAAGGCTCTGCACTTACATTCGACCATGTGTAAACACATCGCATTGAAAGGGCATGCACTCACATCTGATCATGAAGGAACTAATCCTATCATCGCATCAGAATGGCCCCCATTCCCAGACTAAGCTACCTGGTAACTGACCAGATGCCTCCATTCCTAGAATGGCAGTTGACCTTACATCTGTCCTACTTGACAGAATGGCCAATACTCACATCTGACATGGAAGGAACTTAATCCTTTAGCCATGACATAATGGTTCATCCCTTACATTTGATCAAGTGGGAACACATCCCTCTATCACATCAGAATGGATTCTCAGTCCTAGACTGAGTTTTCCTAGTAACTAACCAGGTGCCTCCATTCCCAGAATGGAAGTTTCCCTTACATCTGTCCTACTCGATAGAATGGCCAGCACTCATATCTAACATGGAAGGAACCAATCCTCTCATCATGATAGAATGGATCAGCCCTTACATCTGACCATGGAAGGAACCAATCCTCTCACCATGTCAGAATGGCTATGGGTCTCATCACTTTCTCTTTAAGGAAACCTCGATCTGGAGAACACCAAGCTTCTCCCTGAAGTACTCAAACTTCATCCTAGCCAATGGCTTCATCAATACATCATCTATCTGTTCCTCCATCGCAACATATTGGAGCTTCACTGCTCCCCTCTGCACCATATCTCTGATATAGTGATACTTGATCTCGATATGCTTCGACTTGTCATGGAACAATGGATTCTTTGACAACTTCACGCAACTCTGGTTGTCACAATGTATACAAGTAGCATCCAACTAGAGATCAAATATATCGGACAGTAGCTTCCGCAGCCATACTACCTCACAACTAGCTGAACAAGCTATGACATACTCTGCTTCAATTGTACTCAGTGCCACACAGGATTTCTTCCTTCTAAACAAAGAGATCACACATGATCCCATACTGAAGCAACATCCTAAAGTGCTCTTCCTATCAATGGCACTGCCTTCCCAATCTGAATCAACATAACCCTCCAGGTTAATCTTCTGATTCACATTGTACTTGAGCCCATAATCAACTGTACCCCTCAAGTACCTCAAAATATGCTTTGCAGCAATCAAGTGAACATTTATCGAATCTGGTCTTGTGTTTGTCAGGTACATCAAGGACCTAATCATCTGACGATACATTGTGGCATCAACCGTCTCTAATGAAGCATCACTAAATAGCTTCAGGTTTGATGCCATAGGTGTGGCCATAGTCTTGTAGCCCATCATTCCAAACCTCTTCAGGATCTCTACTACATACTTCGCTTGTCCAAGGAAGATTCCATCTGTACTCTGCCACACCTCCATACCTAGAAAATAATGCATCATACCCAAGTCCTTCATCTCGAACTCGGCAGCAATCTTTCTCTTCATATCAGTAATCAACCCATCCATACCTGTCACAAATAGATAATCTACATATAGTAGAAGCATCACTCGGTTGCCATCTTCAACCTTGTAGTAAAGGTTGGAATCTGCTTTACTCTTGGTAAATCCCAAACTGGATAGAAAGCTATCAATTCTAACGTACCATGTCCTAGGTGCCTGTTTCAAACCGTACAGGGCTTTCTTCAATCTGCACATATGAGACTCCTTGTCATGTGTCTCAAAACTGAGTGGTTGTTCTACGTACACTTCCTCTTCCACTACACCATTCAATAAAGCAGTCTTGGCATCCATTTGGTGTATCTTCCATTTCATCACTGCAACCAAAGCAAGTACTGATCTAATGGAAGTGTATCTGGCTACAGGTGCAAAGGTTTCTTCATAATCTATTCCTTCTTTCTGAGAGAAACCTTGAGCCACAAATCTTGCCTTATATTTTTCAATGCTACCATATACAGCATGCTTGATCTTGTAGATCCATTCGAAAGTCACAACTAACTTCCTTTTTGGTCTTGGGACAACATCCCAAACATCATTCTTCATGATCGACTGATACTCTTCGATCATAGAATCCTTCCATTCTTTCCATTATGTTGCTTCTTCAAAACTAGAAGGTTCTTTATCAATGAAATCACATAGTAAAGCTAAATACCTGGAACAGGATCTGGTTCTCTTTCTTTCTCTGTGATTCTCTTCTAGAGCCCCATATTTTTTTGCACCTTGGATAATTTCTCGTACCCAAGCATGTTTCCTCTTGTGAGGATTATTTTCTAGAGGTGGATCTATAGGTCTTTGTGGTTCTTCAAATTCTCGATCTTCTTCTTGAATTTATTCGTTCATGGTTCTGTCATGAATTTAGGGTGCTTCTGCTTCTTCAGGTTCTTTAGCAGGTCTCTTTATGGATTTGTTGTAGGCTATGTCTTCATCAAATGTCACATCCCTGCTGATGTCAATCTTCTTGTATCCTAGGAAATATATTCTGTAAGCCTTCGAGCTTTCAGAGTATCCCACAAATATACCCTTATTTCCTGAAGGATCTAATTTTGTTCTCTTCTCTTTTGGAATGTGTATGTATACAGGACAACCGAATATTCTGAGATGGATGACTTTTGGTTTCTTGTCGGAGAAGACTTCTGCAGGAGTCTTGTTCTCGAGTACTCTATGTGGAGTACGATTCTATACATACACCGTTGTTTTGGAAGCTTCCGCCCAAAGATGCATAGGAATATCTTGATCATGAAGCATTACTTTTTCAGCTTTCGTGATAGTTCTATTCTTCCATTCCACAATCCCATTCTATTGTGAATTATAAAGAGTAGACAACTCCCTCTTAATCCCTGATTCTTTATGTATCTCTTTGAATTCATTCGAAGTGAATTCTCATCCATTATCTAATCAAAAGGTCTTGATCTTATTTTCAGTGTGATTCTCGATCAAGGCTTTGAATTCCTTGAATTTGTTGAATACTTAGTCTTTATTCTTCATGAAATAAACCCATGTCTTCCTAGAAAAATAATCAATAAAAGAAACATAATATGCATACCCGCTTAGTGAGTTTGATGACATAGGACCGCATACATCGGAGTGGATGATTTCCAAGATTCCTTTTACTTTGATTTCACTACTTGGAAATGTCTTCTTTGTGTGCTTTCCTTTCACACATCCTTTGCAGACCCCATCATGTTTTGCTTGCATTTCTGGAAGACTTCAACAACTTTGCTTGCAAGAGGTAGTTATCTATAATGCACATGTGCAAGCCTTCTATGCCAAAGTTCACTTGGCTCTACTGTTTCATGGACCAAGGCTTGTTCTGGATGGCCTTTCAATTTGTACAATCCTCCTTCTTGTTCACCAATCACTACTACATCATCTATAGTCTTTCCTCTTGGCCACATGATGACTTGACCATCTATGAATGCAACCCTCATTCCTTTTGCATCTAATGCTGATATGGAGAGAAGGTTCTTCTTGAGTCTTGGCACAAACAATACTTCATTGTTAGAGACTTACCAGAGTCTAGTTTATAGGATTATTCCCCACTACCTTTTATTGGATATTGGTAGTCATCTCCTAGATTCACCTTGTGAGGTGATTCATGTTCTAAAAGTCTCACAAAGGATTCCTTGAATCCAGTAATATGTTTGGAGGCCCCACTATCAATAATCCAATCATCACTTCCATGAGTAATGTTTCCCATGAGAGTGGAGATCAAAACATATTCATCCTCGCTTGAAGAATCCTCATTTTCATATATAGATCTCTTCTTGGATGGTTCAGCATCCTCTGCAGCATGAGCATGGTGTCTTCTCTTGCTTCCCTTCTTCTTGTGAGAGCTACTTTTTTTCTTAGGACAATCTCTAGCAAAGTGTCCTTTTTCATCACATGTAAAGAAAATGAACTTAGACTTATCTCTAGGATTTCTAGAGTTATTCCTGTGATGAGAGTACTTACTTCTTTGATGGCTGGATCTGGATTTCTTGGATTGTACTATGAGAGCTTGATCTTCACTTCCCATCTTCTCTTCTTGAGCTGCTATCCAAGCTTCTTCTTGAGAACATTCTTCCCACAGTCTACTGAACTTGAATAACTTCTTTCTAGCATAGATCCCTTGAATGAAAGAGTCCCATGTCCTAGGGAGATCATTCAAGGTGTTCATCACAATTTCTGCATTCTCCACTTCTTCATCTACTGCTTCCAATTGTTCCTTGATCTGAGAAACCCTTGTGAAGTAAGACTGGATGGTCTTTGCATTCTGGATATTCACATTCTTCAATTGATTTCTCAGAGTCATCTTCCAGTTTATGTTCTTCCCTTCAAACAATTTGGTTAGGGAATCAAACATAGCTTTAGGTGTCTTAAGAGAGGACACATGTGGGATAAGGTGATCCTTGATAGAATCAGCAATGATCCTCTTTGCCATAAGCATATTCTTTTTATGTAAGGCTTTTTCCTCATCTCCCTCTAGAACTGGAACCTCCTCATGGATGTAGGAGTCTAACTCATTTTATTCCAGGACCAGGGAGATCCTATACTTCCAGGATCGGAAGTTATCATCTCCCTCAAGATTTTCATCAAGCTTGGTATGATGAGACATCTTAACTGAGAACCTCAAATGGAAATACAAAATATTTTATATCTTACCAGGTTCAAGATGTCGAATCTGAAACTTGAGCTTGAAATATGTCCCTAACTTCGATTTTGGGGAGGAGATCAATCCAGGCCTGGGCTCACTGAAAAATTCCTCTTCTGTGAAAATCCCTAATTCCCGACAGCAGTGTCGGGTCCAAAATTGAAAAACCTCATAATTGGATTCTTCTTCGACAGAAAGATGCACCCTAAGGAGGAGAGTTATTCCACCTTACTTTTTCTGAAAATCTGTGGAGGAAGATCTACAAACTAGGAAGCCCTAGTTCCCGCAGCTGCACAGTGTCTTCTTCTCAAGTTAGCTCTGATACCATGTTAGTTTTTCAACATTAAGCTAGTATTATTAGGATCTTTAACTGAGAGAATAACAAGCACAACAATCAAACACAAGAGACAATGAACACAGTGTTTTTCCTTAGGGAAACCATAAAGGAGAAAACCCCGCAACTTCCTCAGAGATAGAATCAGCACCAAAATAGAAAATCCCAAAACAGTAAGTGATATCCCAACAGCAGTAATCTTCTTCTTGTCCAGCCCCAGTGTCTTCTCCTTCCTCAACTATGCGCTACACTTGAGTGTGGATGAGTTGTGTGATAAATAGAGACTCCAGTTCTCTATTTATACTAATCTCGACATGACTAAAACCTTACTAGGGCCGAACTCTACTAGGATAGTCTAATAACCCTAGTGCCCCAGAACTGCAGGGACTTTAACCCTTAGACAATCAGAGGGTTACTCACTATGACTTGACATGACTTGTTTACATAACAGATCCTCCCGATCGGAGCATCGGGGCATGACAATATGACTCAATTACATAATAGATACATCCCAGAATAAACATCAGGTTACAAGACAAAAGATACATAGATGAATACATTCCGAAGTTACAAATACATCAACAAACCTTACAGGAAGCAAAACAAATTCGACCAAAAATTGGAAACAACTTGTAAATGTCTCGCAACTGTGTCGGCCAAAATCGATGATTTTTTCTGATACGTAGGAAAAACTTGTTGAGTTGATCTGATGTGTCGACAAGACTGGCTATGTTGGCCTGATGTGTCAGACCAAATTATTGATTTCTTTTGACATGTTGAAAGAAAAACCTGAGTTTTTTAACTTAGTCAAAGAAACTTTATTGCTAAAATCAAATAAAAAACTAAGTGTTGGGATGAATTCTTCAAGAAGGAAACTTGTCTAAGGAAGGTTAAGATCAAAATATAAGGAGGGTCCCTAAAATGTAAAAAATTTGGGGGAAGCAGTTGCAACAGCAACACCTGCATATTATCAACCGGTATGAATTTTTCATATATAAAAGACTTTCAACTCAGTTATACTTTCTTTTCTACGATCTACATGTTAATGAACATAACCTTTGCACATCCAAACTACAAATATCCTTTCATTCAATGTTTTTCTTTTCACATTGTGGGTCCTCTACAAAAATATATTCATCTACGATCAACAAACCTTGTCAAGAAGTTCTTTTGGATCTTCATTTCCACAAGATTACTTCACTTCATCCATCTCTTTGTTATTTATAATCTTATTAACTCAAGAGATGTGTCTCTTTGGTGAAGTCCCTTGAATTTAGATAATGTCTCGTTGGATTGCGTCTTTTGCAAGTTAGTACATGTGTCAGTGTTCCACTTTTCACAAATCATCATTGTATTTTATGATGCACATGTTCCAATGCATTTGTGGTACTTTTACACAAATTAGTTTATTGCTTAGTTGGTATACAAATATTTGAACCTCTTACCAACTTTATTAGGGGAACATTACACAATATTATTTTCCTTTATTTATGGTTCTCACAAGAAATATCTTCTCATTGGTGTTGTTTACAATATTCTTCTATGTTAATGCATATGTGCACATTTGTGACTGATGCCATTCTGGTATAATTTATTTTATGTGTCCTCCTCATTATTTCATATATATTTCTTCAAGGTAGTTGTGAGAGAGGTCTATTTGCAATTTCATATAATTCTTTTGACTTTTGGTACTTTTTCATCTTTGCATCCTTTGATACTTTGATATATTGACATATTTGATCCTTTGACATCAATGACAACATATAATAAACATTAACAAACAATCGGGATTAAAGAAATACTATATATGTGTCTCCTGATGTGCCATCAAGATTGTTGTTTGTGTTACTGCATTCCTCATACTATGAAAGTAAGCACAAATTCTCTCACAAGGTGACTCCATATTTCCCATGTATATTTTCACCCAATCCATGGATGGATGTAAAATGGAGGCATCATATTGCAGTCATATGCATCTTTGTTACTGTTGATAAAAAAATACAACTTGAGATGCACCAATCAAACCACAAATAACATAAAAGAAATTTAACTCCTAGAATATTTATCTCCACAATGTATTTATTCACCCAATCTATGGATGCATAGATCTCTTGGTTGATTGGTCCCAAAGAAATTCATTCTGAAATATTATTCATGATTGAGTCTTCCTCACATAGAGAGAGCTCATGATATCCTTGGAGTGAAACTAGTGCTTGGCAATCCTTATGTATATCAAATATTCCTTCAAGTTAGAAAATATGAAAATTCTTCATCTTTACCTTGCACATGAGGTTACTACAAAATATCATGTGTGCAATAAGTCACACATATCCATTCACTTGCATTTTTGGGGAAAGGATTTGATCCTCCCAATGCCATGTGGAGTTGTTATACTTTTGTTTCCTTATCCTTTGCAAATTTGGGAGCTAGATCTCTATCCATGAAAAACTACAAGTAATTTTATTTCATCTTTTCCAACTCTCTTTTGATGATGCATAATTCATAAGTAGGGACTCTTTCTACAAATCCTCCTTATCCCTCCTCAATAATATTGTTAATGACTTTATGTTCATCATTATTTCGAGACAAGGCTTGCAGTAGCCTTTCTTCTGTGACTAACAGTTGGCTATCTATGTCACTCAATGGATTCTTAAGAGCACTATGGATGCTTCCCCATGTGTGCTCATGCAATTCTTGCTAATAATGCAAACTATCATATAATAATTCATCCTGCTCCAAATTTTGAATCTCAACACTAGAAGGCTCTACCATGTCAATCTTCTCACTGGAAGTGGCTTCCATATCGATCTGAAAGAAAGGAATGATGTTGTGAGGGAAATATATATTATGACTTTGGGTTCTCAGGTCACCAACATACTATGGATATGACTTGCAGACATCTAGGGTTTAGAAACATATATAAGAGGATAAGTGTTAGTAGAACATGTACCTTTTTCGAATGGTTTCTCCAAGCTTTAACTCTCCTCCTTCGATTCTCTTTAGCCTTTTGATCTTCATACTTGCAACAAAGATTAATTTTTCCTCACAGTATATTCAATTTTTATGTAAAGAGACATGAACATATCACAATTGCATTTAGAAACGAATAACAATTAGATCATAACTCATAATTATAAAAGCATGTACCATGAGAAATACAGAAGAAAAACACTCTTTATTGATGAATTTCATGAAACATTACAACCTTGTCTGAGACAATCTTCTTCTGTAGACCAAGACCTGAGTCCTCCTTTTTTCTCTCTCCAATAGATTCCTCCAGCATAACCTTGCTCTCAAACTTTCCTTTTATATCCTCTACCTCTCCCTTCTCTTTATAGTTGCTGGTGAGGACCGGTTTTGAGGCCTAGGATGTCATGTCCCCTACCGTCGTCAAGGAGGAACGGGACCACTACTACGCTACTCTATACCTCCAATGACACATACTCATATTCCTGACTGATATGCATATTAAAAATTAATTTATTTCTTCTTATTTAAACACAGTCATGGGTCATGTTCATCCTTTAGCATTCCTCCTTCAACTTTAAAAACCACTGTAACAGTCATTTCGCAACTCACAGATCCACTCTGTAACCAGAAAAGTAATTTCTGCACTGAACCTGAATTTTCCTTCTTTCTCCTTCCTCCTTTCACATTCCTCAATGCAGCTTGTGGTAGACATAACTCTGCAAATCATCATTGTTATTTCTTTTCCTTTCCACTTTCTGCCTCCCACTTCCTGCAACAGGATACGGGTCATGGAAACTAAAATATCTAATGGATTCATTTGTTCATTTTCAGCTTTCTTCCTTATGATTTCCATGATGGACTCCAGGTAGCAGAAAAATCAAATTTCCTTATAGTCGATTGTTCACCTTCCGCTTTCTGCCTTCCACCTTCCGCATTCCGCGAGAAGACTCCGAGTAGCGGAAAACCCAAAATGGCTTAACTTTATCCTTCGATTTTCCAATTTCTACTTTTCACCTTCGCATTCAGTGGGAGGACTCTGGATTGTAGAAAACCATAAAATACTTACCTTTATCTTTTAATTTCCCGATTTTCGCTTTCTTCCTTCCCCATTTTTCAAGTGGACTTTGGGGTGTTGAAATCCCAAAATACTTTCCTTCGTCGATCTATTTTCTATTTCTCCACCTTACGCCTTCTGCATTCCGAGGTGAATTCTAGGGTGTAGAAAAAAAAAATTACCTTGTCTCTTTTATGTTTTTTCCTCTTTTCGCCTTCCATAGGCGGAGTCTGGGATGCTGGAAAACCAACATTTTTCCTTAATATTTTTTCTGTTTTCCGATTTCTTCCTTCCACCTCCATCCTTCTGCAATGGAATCTGGGCTGCAAAAAACCAAAATTTTTCCTTGTTTCAACTTCTCTTTCCACATCCTGCCTTCCGCCTTTTGCAAGTGGATTCCACGGTGTGAAAACACTTAAGTTAGATGAATTCTGACTCTGCAACCAGGATTCTAGCGTCCATGAACTTAAGAAAAATGCACTGGAAACCAAAAAGCATATGTAGATGTAAATGCAGGAAAATATAATAGCAGTAAACTCTACTTGAATCTTTAGCAAGCATTCAACACATTCATAATAAAGCTTAAAAAAATGCATTGCAGAATTTATATAGAGAATACTTTTCTTGAAGATGAAGTTGTCCCACAACTAGCTATGTCATTGCAACGTTCCATCCAACCATTGGCCAGTTTTGTTCATCAATATCTCAACACAACTTCCACCCCCAAGATGGGCATGATTTCCACAAGGAACTAGGGAACAACATGCTCACGCATAGCTAGAACACATCAAACACAACAAATCCAACCTATAGTTGGGTCTATCAGGATGTCCATCCAAGACAATACACAATTGGGTTTATCAGTATGTAGGAATTCACTCACACATAGCCAATATTCACATTAAGGCCTAGCCAAGCCAACTAACAGTTGGGTCTATCAGGCCGTTCAACCAAGCCAAAACACCGTTTGGTTTATAAGGCTACTCGGGTAGTGATTCACACATGGCCAAATGCACATCGTTGGAATCTCACAGATCACATAAGGTTACCAATAATACATACTAACACATACATACATCACAAAGATAAGAGATAAGAACAAGTAGCTAGAATAACAGATTATATTAACAAGAGAGGGTCCATACAATATCGAGAACTGAACTGAGTTCTCATCTAGCTCAAAAGCCTAATATATATGAATTACAAATAGTTACAAATAACTACCTGTTGGTTCACTCAACCGACACAACCTTAGGTGGCCGACCTAATATCTAACTAGTCGGCTATCATTCAAGTCGGCTTACCGACTTGCTCCTCCAACATCTCCCCCACAAACAAAATGTTTCTTCGTCCCAAAGAAATAGGGAGGTATCTAAAATTTCTTTGTCCGTCTAAGTAGTCATTCTTTGTGCTTGGTCTTCATGGCCTATGAAGTCTGATGGTTGGTCTTTTATGTACATAGATTTCAACAATTGCTTCAGCTGTCACTGCCACTTGATGTTGGAAATCCATCCAACTCTGCAAAATTTTATGTATGTCGATGGTTAGTGTAGTCAGACTAGATAAGATTGACGTTTTCTCTGGTATGGAAACTTCTACTATTTTTTCCATGTCAAGACCCATAAGTTGGTACTTTTTCTCCATTGTCTCCAGTAGTCTTTTCATCTGCGGGCAGATGATGTCTACTTTTTTCAGGTTTGGAATGGCTTGTTGCACCCAATGATGTGCTTCTCGCTCGAGCTTCTATAGTTTAGCTGATTCAAGCACTATTTGGTCTTCAATTGTGAGTTTGAGTGCTTCATCAGTGTTTTTCCTCTTCTCTAGTGCTTGGATCTCTTGTCGGGTCTACCTGGTTCACTGATAGACTTGCCCGTAGTAAGCAGGCCAGTCTCTCAGTACTTCTTCTGTAATGACATACTCCTCCATGTGATCTTTGCAACACCTTGTATGCTTCTGCAAAGGTTGTGTGCTGCTCCATCAATAGTCGGATGGTTTCTTCTTTCTGCTCCTCTTTTGTGTCTTGAATTTGTGCCTGTAGTGCCGACACCATGCTCTCAAATAGCTGATAAGATTTTTCTAGTGGTTTGTCAGTGTCAACCTCTGCTGGTCCTGGTATCACCGTTTGTACAGGGATTCTGCATTTGTTGAGAAACTTGACTTGTTCTTTTTCATTGTTGTCCGGCTCCTTACGTCTCTGCTAGCTCCTTGTCTTTTCTTCAATTACTAGTGTTTCTAGGAGTTGTCCTAGCTCTGCATCTTTCAACTTGGTTGCATCAACTGTAGTGGTCGACCCAAGTTGATTGATGTGGACCATTGTTGTCTGTTCATGATGGTCCTTCTTATTTTTCTCCTTCTTCTTCTTGTGCTTCTATGTTTCTGCTTGGTTCGACACCTGTGTACCTGCAAGAGTCAAGTATGGATTTTCTGTTTCCGGGGTAGCAGTGATGGATGGTATTTCTGGTTGGGGTGGTGGGATGACTGCTACATCTGGTTGTGCCTCTAGTTGATTGGATGCAGAGGGGCCAGAAGTGGATGTGGTTGTCGCTAATGGTTACGGTGGAGATGGTTCTGGTGCAGTTGGTTGAATTAAGGGTTCTGATTCGGGAGATGGTGGTGATGGGGTTGGTGAATGGTCGGGTGTGATTGGGTTGGTGGAAGTGTGGTCAAGTGGTGGATTGTTGATATGAGGGGGTGAATCCAGGTCAGAGAACATTTGGTTGATTTCTTGACTTATGTCCTCCATATTTTCTCCTTCCTCATCTCCAGTCAGTTCAGGGTCGGTCGGAGTGATAGACGTGATTCGACGTGTGACAACTTCAGCTTATGTGTCGGGGTTTCTCTCAAAGGTCGAAGTCATAGTTGCAAAAGTCTTTAGGATCTGGAGTACTTGGTCAGGTTTTCTGGATCCACCAGATTCAAACAAAGGGGCTTTGGTGGATATATTTTGTACCGTGGTGAATATTTCAAGCAGTTTTTCAATGTATGCCTGGAGGTCTCTATCACGGTCATATTTTTTCTTTACAGACTCTGACATAGCATTCTTGCATAAGTCCAGTGGGATTACTGAAAGTTGTTGAGGTATTAGCTCCTTTGTTATTTTTGTCGGAGATGGAGGTGGGGGTGTAGACACAATATCCACAACATTTTCGGTCATTGAAGTGTTTGTGCTCTTTACCTTCTTTGGTTGACCTTGTTGTGCCCCTTCCTCGACAAATTTTTGAAATTGGGTCTCCACCAGCACTTTGTTTGCTGCGGCATCCTCTATTATGGCGAGGGCCGTAGCTACCAATTCCTCCTCATCCTCTGAAGATTCTGCAAGGAGAATCCTGCGCTTACCTTTCCCTTGCTCTTATTCCTGTGTTTTCTTTATTTTTATTGAGGCTTCTATCTCCTTTGACAATCTAGTTATATTGTCTTTGGTGAGAGCATACTCTAGATTTTTAGTTTCTATTTCTCCCCTTAGGTCTTGGGTCGGAATGAGACTTTCCTCAGCCAGATTGGTTACCTGTTCTTTTGCGTGTGTCTCTTCCCTTTGTGCTGTCGGAGGCTTGATTATGATTTTTAGTCAGCCCATGCCTTCAACCGGTGTCTCTTCCGACACAAAGGTACTGATGTATAAGTTAAGCTCGTAATCCTCCTCCTTCTCCTCGTCTGTCAAAGGCTCCTCTATCGAGAAGTCTGTTTCCTTTGCTTTTGCTGGTATGGGCACTTTTGTTCCAGCCTGTCGAGATAGCTGCCGAAATATTTATTCAACTTTCAGATAGTAGTCGAGGCTCTTTGCATTTGTTTTGGTGCCCTACATGTACCACACCGCAGTATGGTCAAGCTCTAGCTGGATGTGGGCCTTTTTGGGAAGACTTCGTCGGATGTTCTGAGGCACCCTCCATCTGGTCATGCAGACTTTGAGCTGTTGGAGCCAGTTTTCCAACAACACTTTTCCCTTGGAAAGTTCCTTCGTTGTTCCATTCTAGGAGAACGGTTTGAATCTCCACATATGAAATCTTGTCGGTTTTTGAAAGTTTTTGTCTCCTTCAGGGAAAATAGAGAACATTACTATCCATACGATAAGGGACGAGAACCTGATAATTCCTCCCATCTCTTTGCATTTCTCACAGATGTTTTTGATCATGTCAGCGACATACTCAGCCCATATGTATACCTTTCCATTGGTTGCAATGGTGTCTACTACCTCTAACATGTCCAGTTTGAGGTTGCTTCAACAACCTGCCATTGTGAGTGTAATAGCTATGATTTTCGCCACAATCTGTGGTGTTCGATGTGTTATTTGACTAATCATTAACCCTTTCAAGTTTTTTCTCGATGTCGACCCTGTTAGTTCTTCGAATAATCCTTCTTTGATACTGAAAGGTACTAGGTCACCTTTGTTTGATAGCCCTGTCAGTTTGTAAATGACTTCCCCAGAGATGTCGATCGGTCGGTCGAAGTAAAATCGGTCGTTGTGGTACTGGCTTATGATAAATTTTACTGTTGTTTCTTTGGTGCCTACAAAACTGGCCATGAGTGGCACGTTGACATAATTTACAATGGTACTGTGTTGTATCTTCTCTAAAATGGGGGTAGGCTTCTTGTCGACGTAATCCCACTCTTTTATCTCGGTCCATAGTTTTTTCCATGAGCCCTCTTGCATCTTAGCATTCTTGATGTTCTTTAGTCTCCTCAATAATGGTGTCTCCGTGGTCTGTATTTCCTTGGTCTTGGATGAGGCTCTGGTCTATTTTGGTGCCATTTTGTCGGTCTACTGGTCAATTTTACTTCGGGGTTCTTGGATTTTAATTGTCTGGTTGCTCTGTTGCTCTCTCTGTTTGAATTGTGGTGAATGATCCTTTGGAGGTTCAATATTTATAGTTGAAGCGTTGGATGTTTTTGTCGAGGAGTGTATTAATGGCGGACGTGATGGTCCAGCAAGAACACTTGAGTGTGCATTACTGGTAATTTGATTTTGGCGCTCGAAGTCATGAATGCACAATGGGACTATTGAGGTCGTTGGTTGATGTCAGTTATGAAAGTGGTCGATGGTATTGTGTCGATCGGTATGATGTCAATTGTGAAAATGGTCGTTCCCTGTCATAGTTTTGTGCATGTATCGGTACTAATTTGCTTTTTGGATTTTTAAATTTTTATAGCTTTTGTTTAACCATTATGGTCATTATATGTTTTTATTTTTTAGATTTTTTAGTTTTTGTAGCGTTTTAGTCGGGCCCCATTGACGAGTTTCTGAAATACTACGCCTTGTAATGTCCTTAGTCGGACTGATCCGTTGGCATGTATTTATGCGATAACATAAGGTCCCACCCATTCTGTAGTTAATGTATACCTTGCACCTATTCTTTTTGTTGGTATGTAAAATGGTCCTATGAAGTCGATAGCCCAAATTTTAAATGTCAAACTTCAGTTTACTGATATCAAAGGAATTTTTGTGCTAGGCAGGGGTCGACCCAGTCGTTGACATCAGTCGCATTGGCTTACAAAATTTTTGCAGTCTTTGTGAAGTGTCAGCCACCACAACCCTAATTGTTGGATTTTCTTTGTAGTCGTGCCTGCTTGGAAGTGTCCTCTAGTAGGTCCGTAATGTGCTTCATGCATGATATTATTTCTTTCGTGTTCCAATACACACCTCCTAAGGATGTCGTCCAAGCCCATTTTGTACAAGAATCCATTTATGATGCTATATGGTGCAGCTTTCATGGCTAAAATTTGTTTCTTCTTTGTAATCATACCTTCTGGTGCTTGTCCATCTTCTAAAAATTGAGATATTTCCTCTAACTCTGCCAGGACTACTTCTATTCAAAATAGATGTGCATCTGGTAAGTCGTCTTCGACTCCTGTCGGTTCCTCCCATGTGTCAATTTGGGATAAGTGGTCGAGACCGACATTTAGATTACCTGGTGTGACAATGAATTTGAATTCAAATTCTTGGAATAGAAGTAGCCATCGACAGATTCTTCCATGGTGTAGTGGCTTATTGACAAGGTATTTTAGTGCTTGGTGGTAGGTATAGAAGAAAAATGGGTTAGCTAGTAGGTAGTGTCTATATTTTTGTAGTGCAATGACCATTCCTAATGCTTCTCTTTCTATCGTCGAATAGTTTCGTTCAACTTTGTTTAGTTTTCTGCTACCGTAAACTATAGGATAATCCATTCCATCATCTCCTGGCTAAGTTAGGATTGCTCCTATTGCTAGACCTAATGCGTTGATGCGGACATGGAATTTAGTCGACCGGTTTGGAAACCTTAGGATAGGTGCTTTGAATAGATTTCTTTTTAGTTTTTAGAATGATATGTCACACTCTTCTGTCCAATTAAATTCTTGATCATCTCTTAGCAATTCTTCTAATGGGTATGTCATGTCTGAATAATGTCTTATGAATTTTCTATAGTATCCTATATGACCAAGTAGTACCCTGACTTGTTTCAGATTCATCAGGGTTTTAAGTCGAGGATGATTTTTATTTTTAAGAAGTCGACTTTAATACCTTCTTTATAGACGATATGCCTTAATAGTATTCCTATAGGAGTTAAAAATATGCACTTCTTGATGTTTAGTGATAGTTGGATTTGTCGACATCGTTCCAACATAAGTCTTAGCCATTTGCAATGGTCCTTTAGTGTAGAGTATATTTTCCAATCATCGAAATATGCTGCCATTGTTTTGTAAATATATTCTTGGAATGTTTTGACCACAATCCTTGAAAAGACTGCAGGTGCATTTTTAAGTACAAAAGGCATAACCTTGTAAGCAAATGAGCCAAATTCACATACAAATGTTGTCTTTTTTTATCTTCTTTAGCTATTGGCACTTGGTTATAACCTGAGAATCCATCTATAAATGAGTAGCATTCAGGTCCTGCAACCTCATTTAATATTTCATCTGCATAAGGGGTTGGAAATGGGTCTGTTAGTGTCACTTTATTTAGCTCCCTGAAATCGACATAGATCCTTAGCTTGGTTGGATCGTGTTTCTTTGGTTGAACCACCATTGGACTTGCCCATTTTGATTGGTCAATAGGGTAGATAATTCTTGCTGCAAGCATGTTATCAATATCCTTTTTTACTATCTCTTTGTATTTATGAGCTAGTATATATGGTCGTTTCTTGACAGGTCGAACATCAGGTTTTATGTCGATCTTCATTTCGCCCATTTCATGTACTAGACCTTTAAGATCCTTATATTCTCTAGCAAATACATCCTAAAATTATTTCAGTAGGTTTGTGATCTCTGTTGTTTGAGCTTCTGACCAATAGTCTCCATTTTTTGCTATTTTTGGTCAATCATCGTTTGATATGTCGACTTCTCTAGTTTTAATTTTTGCATCTAGCCATTCTGGTGATTTAGCTTCATTGATTGGTTGTCTTCTTTCCTTAAACTGTGAGAATGTGGCAGGGAAGTCTGCTACAGTCATTCGGTCATTATCCTCCTTTTCATTTGTTTCAACTTTGAGTACTGTGCGAATAGGTTTGGTCGTTTTGACATGATTTGATTTCCATCTAAAACTTTTCCCTTCTAACTTTTCATTTTCCAACTATAGTCTCATCGATTGTGGTGTTCTTCCAGTTTGTATATTATTACAGTGTATTGTCTGTTGGTTATCTTTTAAGGGTTTGTTTTCTATCGGCTGTATAAATTCTTTAATCTGTTTTGTTGTTTCGACCAAATTCTCATCTTGTGATATAAAGTTGAAATATTTGATAAAATTTTCTCTGAGTTCATGCCAGAGGAATGTTTCACCCTGAGCTTCTTCCATCTTGTATCGCTGTTGTATTATCTTTGGTAATTATTTATACATTATGAGATAGATTGGAGCGGTTGTACCCACTCCAAATACTCATTTGTTAATATCTATTTATCCTTTAAACTATATAATTACATGATGACATTTAGGAGGTAAGTGGCCCCCTCTACATATCCCCCACAAACAAAACATTTCTTCATCCTGAAGAGAACAAAGAGATATGCATCAACATCCTGGGTCTCTGCTACTACTGAGTAGTCCTCACTGTACATCAACCATGCATACCAGTATGCATAGGTAACTCAGCCACAACAGCCACCAGCTTGATAGGAAAACACACATGTACAAGGCTCTACTATGACTGGTTACTCTTCAACCTCCATCTTCAATCTGGCAGTAGTCCATCGAAGTCTCGCCCTCTCACAATAGCGGGAAACCATATTCTTCCGCAATGAGGTTTTTTGGTTTAAAGCCTCACCCTGGCTCATCTAACCGACATCTCCATCGGTTCAGGCATGCAGGGCCTTTTGGCTCTTCGACTTTCTATGTCATTTCTCTGTCTTCTGGCTTTCCAAGGTCACAACCCAGGAATAGTTTCAATATTTTGATAATGAGGGGTACATTGTCATCATGTCTCGTTGGAGTGATTTGTTGTGTAGGTGAATGATATTTTCTTGAATGCCATATTCTTCGTCTTCTTCTGCCGTGAGGGTTTAAATTTCCTACAAGTTTGTAAAGTTTTCATTGCTTGTAGTCAATTTTGATTGCTATTAATCATGGCTAACTATCTTGAATTGGATCGACATGTTTTACTAAGTCGACTAGAGATCAACTTGATTTACATAATATGGAGGGGATCTCTTGCCTCACAAGAAACTCATGTTTAACCCCCTCACACAAAACATTTAATGAACAAATATTAAACTCAAATTACAATTGACTCCATCGACGACAATTATATCATACTCCAACCTACTAAAATTTTATTGACATCAAGCTAATATCGACCCAATATAGACCAAATAAGTTTTCGGCCAACTTCAACTCGTCGACCATAGTTATTACATATCAACAATCAACTTTTAAAAGTAACAAGGATGCCATTGACCATAGAGACTGACCATTTCTTATCAACATAACAACTTATATTTTTGTCAAAGATGTCATATTTTTGAAGGGTTATGATACTTATAAAATTAAAACATGCACTCTTCATGAAACTATTAAATATAGAATGTATTTGCATATAGATAGAAGTGATCAGTGGATGGTCTGGATTGGTCGACTACTTGGGTAAAAAAAATGATCTGTCATGACAGTGGCTTGAAGGACTTGATTACATCATCTTTCATCGATTATCTTCCTTTAACCAGTATTGGTCGGTTGCTTGACACCGACTGCTCAAACAATAGAGTGATCGACTGCTTCTAGACTATTCAAATGCCAGTCAACAAACTACTCCAGCCAATGGATAATGTCGAGCGACTGTCATTCCTTCGATCAAGCAGTTGTTCCATCCATAGTTCGATTCCATCAAATTTTCCTTCAGTCGAATGCTCCATCTGATTTCATACTAATCATTTAACTTGTCCCAGATGTGAAGAAAGGGTGTCAAGAAATAGAATTGTAGGTATCTTCAGGCTTCTTCGGGCAGGTGTCTTGATCAAGTATCTTAAATGAGCATCTCAGTTTCATCCAGGACTGATTGATGTTGTGATAAATGAGAACATGGTTGTTGATGTTTCTATCGGAGGAACCACATTATCGATCATTTCGATACTGTGGTTCCTCCGACAGAAACATCAACAACTAACCACCACAGAAATTTAGCAACAGAGAGAACATGGTTGTTGGGCGACAGGGAATTGTAGGGTCATGACCACAAAATCAACCAAACTTTGACAAGCATAGCTTCACTAATGGTTCTGAGCATTTCTTTGATTCTGTTAGCATACTTCCTATGGTTCTATGTTGATTATAGTTCTTTGTCGATCCAGATAGGAAGGAAAATTAATATCCCAATATTCCTTCATGCCACAATGACTTGAATCTTTTTGGTTTCTCAATCGTCTCACAATATCTAAACAAATCTACATCCAAATCCTGACATAAGGAAAAAAATCTCTTGAGCATCGAACCAGAACAGCTCAAGCTTTAAGCTCGTGAAGACGGTTAATCACCCCTCCGAGAGCAAAATATGTCGAGTATCAATGTGCTGATGGGCGATAATATAGACATATCAGATGTATATTCTTCAGTCGATGATCTTTGGGAGGACATGAGCATTTGGATGTTGATTGATGAGTTGGTTGGTTTATGTAATGAACAAGACTTTTCCTATTATAGATTCATCATACTACTCAACCTGCAAAAATGAATAACGGTGTTTCCTCTAGGTATGTAGATCGGTGTTGTATCAATGCTCCCTCCTGATCAGCAGTTGTTCATTTAAAAATGGATTGTATTCATCACTAGCATATCAGATCTGCCAAAAATATTGCACCAGGAATACAGAAAACAACATCCATTACTAAGTTGCAGATTAGTTAAGGTTCCCTTAAAAATCACAGAGTGCACTCTGATCTTCTATGCACATTGAAATCCAAAGAAGAATTCTTAAAGAGATATTAGCATATAGAAACATTGAACAATCAATGATGCATAACATTGGCAGTGAATCCAAAAATAATTAGATTTTTTCAATGTCTTCATCTTTAAACTCAATGTAGTCATCAGCACAACCTTCTTCATCTTCATCGAGACCACCTGCGATACCCCTGTTGAGACGGACATTATCTGAAAGCTCACCATAGGCCTTGAAAAGTTTGGCCTCATCCAGAATGTACTTCAATATAACATCATCTTTATCATCCTGGCAGTCCCTAAGCCCAACAAGGACACTGTTGCTAGCAACAAGCCAAACCTTCTTGTGCATCTTGCCCCGAATATGGCAGAGACACTTGCTTCCGTCGATGTAGAGGGCTTCACAGCGGCCATTTCCAAGCATCCTGAGGACTTGGGAACACTCTTCCCGTCTTCTTTGAACACTAGTTATCTCTTCTCATCATCATCTTCATTCTTTTTTTTCACATTCATTTCCAAATCTATGTCAATTTATAAACTTAGAATATCTAATCTAATTTTGAGCAATCGCATACCTTTTAATCTAGGTTATATTCAAGATTTGAATTTTGTAATTCTTTATACGAAGCATATTCAATGGTGTCTTAAAAAAAATATAGTCTGCAATCAGTCTTTATTGACCATCAATCATATACAACCAGACAGTTCTCGAGAGAAAAGAATTTATTCATTTATTCCTCAAACAAGCAAGTAATCTTTTATCTTTGTGGCAAGTTACTTTCACGAACATCTCACGGTGTCTTTAGGATTCGAACCATCTCCATCTATTGCTGTTGTCACCCAGACTGAACAGAGAATGGAAATGATTCCAGATGTTGAAAGCTAGGCTTTCACATACATTCAACATACATTAAGCTCATACACAGCCATCAAAGACAAGTACTTTGGCAAGGGACGTCCAATCCGCTATTGTATTATCTTTGGTAATTATTTATACATTATGAGATAGGTTGGAGCGGTTGTACCCGCTCCAACTACTCATTTTTTAATATCTATTTATCCTTTAAACTATATAATTACATGATGACATTTAGGAGATAAGCGGCCCCCTCTACACACATCAAGACTCATACAAGCCAACTAATAGTTGGGTTTATCAAGTTTTTCAACCAAGACAATATATGATTAGGATTATCAAGCTCTCAGATAATCCAATATATAATTGGGTTTATCAGGCTATCGGCCAATCCAATCTACATTTGGGTTTATCAGGCTACTAAGGTAGTAGAAAGGAATAACCGCTAAACTAGTGAGCTCATTCACAGAGCTAGGGACACCTCCACAAGATCCATCTATCCTGGAATCCACAATACCTACACACCCAACACAAGGAAGTATCCCCTTCTCTGCTACAGAGTCCCTCATGCCATACCTTCCCTTCCAATGCTCTTTAGGGATTGTATAGAAAATACACTAGCCACTCTTATATTTTTGTGGTGTTCCTCTCTTCACTAGGTTTATCAAGATAATTTTGCACCTCTTCCACTCCTAGGTCTTGCATATAGTTCATACCCAAACTAGGGTACACATAACAACAAACCACAAGGTGACACAACAAAACAGGGTTCCACTTTGTAACACAGAAAACTAGGGTTCCCAACCACTCTGTAATATAGAAAAACAAGGTCCCAGCCAAGGATAGATTAAGAGATACACTGTAGAACAAGAAATTAATGCCTCTCCTAGCTCTCACTACATCTGCGAGATGATACTCTCTACGTGAGGATAGGGATCAAATGAATCGATGGTGGAGTGATTCCTTTTCCCTCCCCTTGCGTGAATGAGGAAGAAATAATAATAATCAATTGTTCTCGTTCAATGAGGAGGATGGAATGGGAACACATTCTTCTGATTTACTTCCCCGAAAGAAAGAATATAGGTTTCTAGAGATTGTAGGCTTTCTCAGGCACGAAATCGACTTCCATGCCTCTCCCTGCCCAAGGCATTAGCTACCTCAACCAACTTATGGAAGAATTGAATGATTCAGTGTAGAGGACAAAAAGGGTAGCAGAGATCTTAAGGGTTCTCCCCTTGACATATGGCTTAACCTTATTGGCTCAAGGGTTTGAATATTTCCACTCCCTATTCCTTGTGAAATCATGCCCCCATGTATTTTGTTGTAGTGCATAGCTAGTTTTTCTTGACTAGAAATATAACCATCGGCATTGATCGTGATCATCGATACATAAAACGCCAAATCGATGGCAGGTCCTTGGCCTTGATATCCTACCCATGATTTAATAACAATATTTACATCCTGTACAATTTTAATGCCATGGGGTCGAAACCAGGGTATTGCATAGGATGGTTAAGGGAGTTAGGGAAGTTACCAATCAAGACCCAACTACCCCTAAACTAATCATTTGTTTTATTTTTAAGATTATTGTAATGGAACTTGTGGGTATATATAAGGAAAATTGTGAGTGACTCGTGACTTTTCTTCAGGAAACTCGCGAATGCAACTTTTTAGGGATAACTCATAGGTTGCATATAGGATGACCTGCGAGTGACACACGATTTGTCATAAGAAGACCCACGATTATAAGAAGAAATCATCCATAAAAAGTGGAAAATATGAAGTATTCAATATGTATTCAAGAACCAACTCATTTATAAGGTTAGGGTCACTTCAATACATAGTTCCCTTTTGTGTAATGGCATGATGGAGTAATTACTCGGATATAGAAGTGTTGTTTCATGGTATAACAGATGCGCCCTAATTTGTGAGGTCAGAGGGTAATGATGACCAAAATACATTACAATATTTTAACTCAGAGGACTCAAAGTCAAGGTTGTAGAGAAGTACCTGAAATAGACAAATTGAGGTCATTTACAAAACATCACAGAGGATTCCATGTTCAATAATGTGGAACACTATCTCCTTTACAAGATACATTTACATCATATAATACGGGAAAAAAGGCCACATATGTTTTAAAAAGGTGGATCAAAGCCACACAAGTACAATGATAGCTCCTCAATAGCCAGAAATATGGTCACAAGACGTTGAACAATATTGCACAACTTAGGTTATATAGTCTATAACCTAGGTCTTCATCCAAATACATAGAAACCAATATGAATCCTACCATGTGAATACATGAGTTGAATTCAAACATGGAAGAATACCATCGGAATGTTAGTTAAATAGTTGTACTAACAACCAATGAAAAGGAGTCAACAAATATGAGCAATGGATCCTAAGATACTAACTTTGAAACTTTAGGTCTTCTTCTTTAGGAGGAACTAATCAGAAGCCATTTTGTGAAGAAGAAGAAAATGAATCTTTCAATAGGTCACATGAGTAACTAGTAGAATGGATAAGGGAAGATGTACATAGGATGATCAGAGATGAAAGTGATAGGGATCAGGATGAACAGATAGTGGGTGACGATCCTTGAACCATGAGCACGACACAGAGATGACCTAAGGAAACTTTTAAATTTCAAGGGGACAACTAGACCTATCTTCCATGTAGGAGACATGGATAGATTCCAAGTGTATTAGGACAAGTGGAAGAGTAGTAAATCAAATTTTTAGTTGAATATGGAAGTAAAAACTAAGACATGAGTATCACAAGGCTCAAACTAGTGCTTTGTTTGAGGATGACTTGCTGCCAACAACTTATAATCAAAGAGAGAATTTCCTTCATTTCTTTCTTGTTAACGTTTAACGAGTCCAAGAAAGTAAACTTGAGTCTTTCTTCATTTATGAGCAATCTTGAAGAAAAGGGAGAATAGTGCTTGATATGACACTGATCCATGGATTTTACGAGGCCGAATTAGTGAATGTTCATTGGTATTTTCTTAGTTTTGAGAGTTTGAAAACTCCAAAGAAAACTCTAGGGGGGTGATTTTTCATAAATTTAGTATCTCGAGTATGGAAAATTATAAAACAATCCAAAGGAGAACTCTCTTAGCTTCTGAATAGCTAAGGTATACCTTTTTCATACTTAGTCGACAAGGTCCGAAAAAGGGGTAAACTATCACACAATTGACGCTCCTTCAAAAGTAAGCATGTAGCCTTAATTTAATGAGTGTGAAGGAAGGAAAGATCACTCGAAAGGTTCCATTTATTTACAAGAATGGGACAAACATCAGTAAACTTGATGCTTTGTACTAGAGTATAATTAGCATGACAATCACATAAAGAACGCTTGGAATCTTTTTCATATTTTAATCCAGAGCACGAAAAAGAGAAAAGTAAGCTCAAAAAGAATTCTTTTTCGTAAGTTTACTCCTCTAGGTTAGGAAAAGAGATAAATCTACACCTAAAGATACTCTTTTAGATTTCAAAGAAAATAGAGTATTATTTTTTTTGTAAATAATCCATAGGGTCTGGAAAAGGGTTAAAATTATACGATTATGGATGATCCTACATTTACTTTAATGAGCCTGAAAAAACAAGAAACTTGGCTATCTCATATTTAAAGAGTCATACCAGGACTTGAAGATAAATCTAAATGGCGGGAGCCTTATAACCAAGGGTAGTTTAGTAAAATATACAAAATGAGGTTCATTTTGGTGTGAAAAACAACTACGAAGGATCTCGTATCCTGGAAATTTGTGGCATGAGCACCAGAATCGGAAAGAAGTGTTCTAGCTAAGGTACCCATGTGAGGTAGGCTCTAACCATGGAAGAACAATGATGTTTGAAAAGTAAAAACAGTTGCAGATCACAGTTTATGGAAAAAAAAGGAGACCCTAAGGCTTATAAGGGGATACAGTATAGGTGTACAATGTAAAGGGACTGAATCCTATTGTATATGCAAAACAAATATGCTCCAAAATCATCCATCACCTGGAAATCCAGGTAAAATAATAAACATTAGTCCAAATAAAAGGAAATTGACCAAAACTATATTATTATGGGTAAAATTTTTGAAAATATTCCTACAAATAGTAAAAAATTGGTCCAAACACAATCCATTTGTTTTTTACCACAAATAGTGCAAAATTACCTTTGATCTTCAAACAACTCATTTGCTCAAACCAATGGACGAATTTCCAAACAACAAGTTGCATGTAACTCACAATTCCATCATTTTTCATTTCATGCTTTCAATTTTTTATTTTTATGCATTTTTTAGGTGTTTTGGCAAGTTTTAAGGGCACCATGTTGTACTCGTGGGTAGCCCTACTAAAAACTTGTGAGTTTGCAAAGTAACCATGGGTATGTAGTGGGGAACCTGTGAGTGACACGCGTTGTCCCCAATAAATAGTCACAAGTGCTGGGGATTGAGTTTTTTCATGAATTAATGGCCATAAACTTCATTTTGCATGTAAGCATGATTCTAGAATGGAGAGAAAGGGAAAACGAAGACATGGATATATAAGCAATGGGGGATTTGATGACTCTTAATTCCCTCCAAAGGTGTGGGTTATTGAAATTCTATCTCATATCAAACATGCCATCACAAGTTCAACTCTTAGAGATATTGGTGCGGTTATGGGATCCCGAGCTACGCATGTTTAACCTTTAGGGTGAGAGACTAGAGTTGATTGTCGAGGACATATATTTTTTCACCAGATTGTCTCATAGAGGGATTGTTACACAAAAATATCATCATGTTGATCCATGTGCTAACCTTATTCCTAAATCCCTAAAGTTCCCTTCACTGAAGGGCATTGAATAGGAGGTTCTTTCCTTACCTTCCCCCATTCTAAGAAGGCATGCACTCTTTCTCCTAAGGAAAGGTGCACCAATACCTTTTCCCTTCATGCTAGAAGTGTCACCGACGCTCTTTCCCTTCATGCAAGGTGCGTGATCGCTCTTTCCCTTCATGAAAGGTGCACCAATGGTGTTTAGAGGAAAAAAACGATCTTCGAGACACTTCTCAAAGGTGGATGAGGTGGAGGATCATCCCTATCATCTAGGTGAGGTGGCATTCGGTTCCCTATCCTATGGGGAAGATCCCTTAGACCCCTCCTCCTAATCCTCAACCTACTCTATCCCTTTAGCCTTATAAATTGAACCCTCTCTCCATTGTGAAGAGGGGAAGGACTATGGTACTCTTATGCTAGTGGAATTTCTAGGTGATCCCTATCATCCTTTGGGAGGAAAAATCTCATCCTTTGGGAAGCTTACTATCTTGCTTTGGAGGCTTGGATTGGATTGTTGGATGGAATATTGCAGTGTTACGGCTAAGTTGTGATGTTCCTTCTCTTTGTAATTCTATGTATCTACTTGATTACATTGATACAAATCTCATTCCATAAATGTTATTTTGTTGATGATGTTTAGAGATTTATTCCTTGACTGTTATCTTAGATCAATTCATGTTTAGATACGCATGTACTGTTTGCTTGTTTTCACTTGCTCTACAGGGTTTTACAACTCAAGATATGAAGGTTCTGGAGCTTGGATCAACAAAGAGAGAAGAGGATTTGCAGAACTTAGGTAGGTGATCTATCTGTTAACTTGCATTTCTATTTTATCTAGGAAAGTAGGTTGTATTATGTACTTGATTTGTTCTATATCCACTTGGACTAGGGAGATATGGCTTGAGTCCGCTTGAGTAGATTTATCCAATAATAGGGAAACCAGTTAACTTGGGTGGTACTAGCCATGGGGGATATCCCAGTACCATGCAATATTATGTCAATACATAATGTTTGTTAGGTACATAGAAGTCGGGGACATAGATCACGATTGTCCATATCACTAGCTTTCCACTAAAAGTGCTTGTGAGCACTATTGTAGTGGACCCGCATGCATATAGTAGTGGAATGTCTACGAGGTGTAGTATTTGATTGGTGCTCAAGGATATTTATTATCATGAATAAAAAACTATAATACTATAGTTTGGAGAAATAGAATAACTTTCACTATGCTAGCATCTTGGAGGCCTTCTTGTTTGAGGGAGTGGTTGATCTGAGCCCAGCAGTGATATTTCATCCTTCACTTCCATGTGAGCCTAGGATTACATGGTGGGTGGATGTATTCCTCCATGAGGGTGGTGGTGAGATCCAAGGTGGTTATGATGATGATTTCTATGCATGGTGGGACCGCCAGGTGCCCACTTTAGAGCAATTCCCTTATGTAGGTTTGGATTTTCGTGGAGACCCTGAGTTTGTTCTCCATCCAGGAGAAGCATGGGGCGAGACGAGTGAGTATTTTTTTTTCAAATATTTAATTCTTTATAAATTTTTGTTCATAAGTTGTATATACATATGTAGCATATTCGAGTCTAAGTCATCTTTTATGTTATGCAAATATTGGGCATGTTCGGCTAGATAGACATCCCATGACTTTTGTACGACTTGTATACGGCACTGGTGACAAAGCTATGCTTCATATTGTAGAGGGAAAGATGGACATGATCATGCATGATGTATAGAATCTAAGGGTGGAGAGGATACCTATCGTTATGCAGGAGCATGTCGTGGGTGTACCTCCATATTGGTTATGCCTACTCAAAAATGTGTCTAGAGTTGTATTGTGCTACTGGGAGGTCATGGCGGAGGTAGCTACAGCTGATGATGCTGAGGAGCCTCCATAAAGTTTAGCATGTTAAGGATGATGATCCTATATTTGTATTTTTTATGTACTTATTGATTGGATCTTCGGACCAGATCTCGATGTATATGGACCTACCTATATATACACAAACACACACACAGTTATTTACATGCGTTTCTTATGTATATGTGTATTATTTTTACAAAGTGTGTGACAAATGCCAATCTAATATGTAGTTAGCAAATGCATCAGTAATTGTATTTTGATTTCTTGAAATGAGTTTATATATAATATGTTCAAAATTTGTTTCAACCTAATCCTCAAAAAATGACGTAAAAGGGTAGGATGTATCACCTTATATACTCCATTGAGCTGAGAGACCCCTAACTAAGAGTCAAGTATGACTTCTAGGCAGGCGATATCATGCAATATAGAATCCCAAACAAGATCAATTACAACATTGTATTCACCTACATTGTTAGTTGGAGGACCTAAGAAAGCGCCACCTAAGGCAACTAGTTGTCTTGTGGGTGCATAAATGACCCAATCAGCTAAAGCCAGATTGCAAATGTGACCACCTACATCGTCAGCGAATCCTACGAACCACTCCAAATACATCTAAAACAACACTTGACTATGTAAGAAACACTAACCATGAATGACCATTTACAAAATTATACAACTATAATACAAGAAAAAACATATTCCTAAGCATAATACTTTTTTAGGTAGAGCCCATTTCGGGGATCAGACAACTTATTACCATCATAATCAATTAATTCATTTGCACCCTTATTTAGGACCTTGGATGAAACATATAGGCCTAATCACATAGATTTGAACTTTCCTGCCCCCACGGGTTCCTTATTGTGATCGTAGACCAAACCAAGTTCTGCTTCATGCAAAACCCTAGGTTTAACGGCTTTGTTGTATTGATTATATACCTGTTTCTTATGTTCTTTGTTCACTGTAAGCGCATCTCTATGTTGTTCATCTAGATTTTCTAGATATAGAAAATGTTCCTCTACATTAGAAGTATCAAGTAGCACATGAATTTTTATCTTCAGGAATGGTATCTCAAATTCCATCGGCGTGACTGCTTCCATTCCATAAACGAGTTGGAAGGGTGAAAACCTTGTGGCAGTCTTAAAATTTGTTCAATACGCCCAAAGATTAGGATACAACATGATACATTTGTTTTGTTGGCAGGGGTTTGGGGTAAGTGAGTTGCACAGCACCTCGGAGGCTGCGCAAGCTCACACCACACCACGTAGGACCAAATCAGCGTGATGGATAGAAGAATAACCGTTTTTGGAATTTCTTATAAAATTTTCTACCGATTGACCACGTTTTGTGGATATAGGTCACTAGTTTGTTAGAATTTAGTTAGAATTCAACCTTGGATGTAAAGGAAGAAGCCTATATATTGAATTAGAATTGAAATTGTAGAGAGGAGAAGAATATTGATGTGGAAGATCAATCAATCAATCCATGTTGTAATCGGAGAAGTATGTGTGATCTTGTCACTTCATTTTGTTCTTGAGTAGTTTTGGCTCTGTCTGTGTCAACCAACTATTGAATCTTGGGTTGTGATCATTCTCCTGCTATGGGGAAGTACTATATGATTTGGATATGTTGCACAGAAGTAATATGACATGACGAATGTTGCCCTAAATTGATCTTGTCTCTTTTTTATTTTCTATTTTTATGTGCTGCGGTGTCAATGATGGATATTTTATGAATCTGTTGTATGAATGAATGCCACTACGGCAATGAATAAGTGAATGATGTGATCTGTTAGTGATCTGTTAGTTATGCTGATAGTTCTATGATGAATCATGTGACACTAATTAACTATTTCTGAAGAATAAGATGATTATGTTGTCGAGTCACTGATTCCATGTCCTCCCTTCTTACTGTCGAAAACTTGGTTCCAAAAGCTCTCCCTTGAACACCTTGGGTGAGACTTCATCTGCTCTACGGGTGTTTCCGGGTAGGGTTAAACCTGTCTAGGCTAGTGCTTAGGGAGATCGTGCTGGTTAGGTGTCGACAGAGTGAGAACCCTTGTTAATGAGGCTTTGTTGGTAGGTTTTTTCCAACAAATGGTTCCATTGTTGGGACCTTGTTGCAACTGAAGTGAGGATATTTTGTGGCATCCACCTAAACCAGAGATTGAAGATTGGTTCGACCTAAAGCTACGGGATTTTGCTGAAATAGAGAATCAGAATCTGAAGTTGTCGACAAACGATTGGCTGGACAAATATATCCACGACGGTGCCTATGAATGGTTCTTCTGTGAATTTCCTATCATACTGTATGAGTGGCTAGCGCGGTTCACTTATTAGAATAACAACCATCAAGGAGGGGAGCCGACATTCTAGACCCCTGAACTGATCCAGGAATTGCAAGAAACTAACAACAAATCATCATGAGCCGTCGAAGTATGGATGGATAGTATTCTGGAAGGATACATCACTGAATTTGCAGTCCATACCAATAATTCATACTAAAAAGAAGAAATAAAGTTCTTCAATGAAACACAAGGTAGGTTCTTGTTGTCTCTACAATTATCTATTAAGATGTTTGTCTGTGAGAAGGGTATTTTGAAAATGTACTTCCAGTAGTGGAACTCTTGTGTGTGGAGGCCATGGACAACGCAATGAAAGGGGGGAGGTGAATGGAAAGATAAGGGGTAAATGGGTATGAGTTCTGATGAGACTGTGAGGTTTTCCAAGGAAAAAAGTGGTTGTACGAGGGGAGGATCAAGGTTTAGACAAGATAAGAGGTAGAGGATAGGGGAAGGTCCTACTGTGATCAAAACGCAAGGCCGCAAAGAAAAACTACACGAGAGGAAGCGACCCTACAATGAAAACGAGGACGATTGAAGCCAGGATGCGCCCATGATAGCAGTAAGCTCGAATCCTAGTAGCAACATGTCCACACCTCCACGCACTATTGTACCAACAGCTTGAAAATCACATTCTACATTGACTTGTCCGACGTGCCAACAATAATTTAGTAGTAGAGCACCATTTGGAGGAAGAAGGCCAAGAATGGAGGGTGACGAGATGAAGCTACCAATGTTCAATGGAAAAGGGACTGATGACCTGGAGCAGTATTGGTTCTTGTGTGAAGCATTATGTACTTCCAAAAATATCGTGGATGATGATATCAAGAAGATCCAATTGGTGAACATCCTCAGGGTTCATGCGCTTGATTGGTACATGAGATTCATGCAGGTTCCTCAAGGAACTGTGGAAAAAACATTGAATGAGATCCAGAAAGGACTATTTAAGTAATTTAAGAAACCCAAATCAGAGGCCCAGTATATTATAGAACTCAGAGAGATCAAGCAGTTCCCAAATGAAATTGTTTGGTATTTTGATCAATGGTTTAAGACGTTGATGGCTCGATTCAGCTTCAAAATGAGCGATGTTCATGCATAAGGAGTGGTTCATTGTTTCTCTAGTATCGCACATCCAACAACCATTAATGCAGAAAAATATTACAACATGGAGTGAGGCTCTAGAAATCACGATGAAGTTAGAAGCTTCACCTATTGGGGAGACTACAGTCAGCATGAACCAAATTCAGGTGTAGCTAGAAAATTTGACACTCCGGCTGCAAGATATCAAGAAGGAAAAAGAAAAACATGATGACCTTTGGTGCACTCGGTGTCATCTAGACGAACAAATCAAAGACACCTATCCGACTTTTTGAAATTATTTGCTCTCAGGAGCACCGAACCCCTCGAGTTGCGCCGTTGTTCCATGGTGTCGCGTATGTTAGGTATATGGGAATCGACATGAAAACTTGTAGCTACATGCAGAATGTGGTTACGAAGGTAAAAATTTTGTATTGCACCTTTTGTCACTCACTAGGGCATGAGGATAAAGACCGTCGAGCTTATGACTTGCTTCAATAGAGAACATATGATTCATACTTTGTGAAGGGAAAGGATCGCCGCGTAATCCAACAGATGCAGCCTCAGCTGCAGATGGCGTAGCCAACATCCCAGGTGTCGTATACACCCCCTGCACAAATGCAGCTTATTCCATAGGATATCCCGCTCTACTGGGGATTGGATGGGCCAATGACAGCATGGCAGTTATCAATTTCAAGAAGTGGGTTATGACATTTGAAAACCAAGATATCAGGGTCATAGATCCCATGTGTTAGATTGTTATCATTCAAGCTAGCATTATCTTAGGATCTTTAACTGAGAGAATAACAAGCACAACAATCAAACATAAGAGACAATGAACACAATTTTTTTCCTCGAGGAAACCATAAAGGAGAAAACCCCGCAACTTCCTTAGAGATAGAATTATCACCAAAAGCAAAAACCCCAAAAATAGTAAGATGATCTCCCGACAACAGTAGTCTCTCTCTCTCTTGGTCTAGCAACTTCTTCTCTCTCAGTTATACGCTACAACTAAGTGTGAGTGAATGTGTGTTAAATAGAGAGGCTCACTCTCTATTTATACTAATTCTTGACTTGACAATGACTCACTAGGGCCGACTTCTCTAGGAGAGTCTAATAACCCTAGGGCCCCACAACTACGGGGACTTTAACCCTTGATCAATAGGAGGGTTACTCATAATGACTTTACATGACTTTTTTACATTATTGAATCTCCCGATAGGAACATCGGGGCATGACATGACTCGACCACTTCCACAAATAAACATCAGGGTATAATACATAAGATATATAAGTGAATACACTCCGAAGTTACAATTACACCAACACTCCCTCTTAACTAGGAAGGTATTCTCTCGACACAATTTATCAACACAAGTCTTCTTCTCTGCATCATCTGGGTCATCATCGGGTTCTTGTCATCTTCATATTCAAGTCATCATCACTCGATCTGGGTCATCATCACTGGATCTAGATCATCACTACTGGATCATCACTGCTCATCATCATGGGTGTTATCTCTTGATTATTCTCATCACAGGAAGTTCTACAGAGCCATCCCTTTTTCATGTTGGTTGTAGGCCTAGCCTCCAATTAGGTATTTTTCTTCTTCAACACTTATATATTACCATGGGAGGAACACATCCTATCAACCACGTAAGAAAGGC
Source organism: Pseudotsuga menziesii (assembly GCA_001517045.1). Taxonomy (NCBI): domain Eukaryota; kingdom Viridiplantae; phylum Streptophyta; class Pinopsida; order Pinales; family Pinaceae; genus Pseudotsuga; species Pseudotsuga menziesii. The sequence continues at coordinate 91,081 of LPNX010532722.1, read as the reverse complement.
ACAGCACTTATATCTTACCATGGGAGGAACACATCCTATCAACCATGTAATAAAGGCATAGCACTTATATCTTACCATGGGAGGAACACATCCTATCAACCATGTAAGAAAGACACAGCACTTATATCTTACCATGGGAGGAACACATCCTATCAATGATGTAAGAAAGGCACAACACTTATATCTTACCATGGGAGGAACACATCCTATCAAGCATGTAAGAAAGGTGCAATACTTATATCTTACCATGGGAGGAACACATCCTATCAACCATGTAAGAAAGGATCAGCACTTACATCTTACCATGGGAGGAACACATCCTATCAACCATGTAAGAAAGGATCAGCACTTACATCTTACCATGGGAGGAACACATCCTATCAACCATGTAAGAAAGGCTCTCAACCCCAGGATGAGTGTCAGTCCCAGACTGAACCAAATTCTTGGTAACTGACCAGGTGCCTCCATTCTCTTAGAGAATGGCCTTTAGCACTTAGATATGATCATGTGGGATCCAATCCCATAGTCATATCAGAATGGCTCAGCACTCACATCTGACCATGGAAGGAACCAATCCTCTCACCATGATAGAATGGCTCAGCCCTTATATCTAACCATGGAAGGAACCAATCCTCTCACCATGTCAGAATGGCTCACGAACTCATCACTTCCCCTTGGAGGGAACCTCGATCTGGAGAACACCAAGATTTTCTCTGAAGTATTCAAACTTCACCCTTGCCAATGGCTTAGTCAACACATCAGCTATATGTCCGTCTGTCGCAACATATTGGAGATTTACTATTCCTCTCTACACCATATCCCTGATATAGTGATATTTGATCTCGATATGCTTCAACTTGTCATGGAACCCCGAGTTCTCAGACAACTTCACACAACTCTGGTTGTCGCAATATATACAAGTAGCATCCAACTGGAGATCAAATAAATTATACCGTAGCTTCCTTAGCCATACTTCCTCACAACTAGCTGAAAAAGCTACGACATACTCTACTTCAGCTATACTCAGTGCCACACAAGACTGTTTCCTGCTAAACCAAGAGATCACACCTAATTCCATACTGAAGCAGCACCCTAAAGTGCTCTTTCTATCAATGGCACTGCCTGCCCAATCTGAATCAACAGAAACTTCCAGGTTAATCTTATGATCGGCCTTATGCTTGAGCCCATAATCAATTGTACCCTTTAGGTACCTCAGAATATGCTTTGCAGCAATCAAGTGAACATGTCTTGGATCTGTCAAGAACTGGCTCAAGGTGTTCACAACAAAGAAAATATCTAGTCTCATATTCGTTAGGTACATCAAGGACCCAATCATCTGATGATACATCATGGCATCAATTGACTTGGATGAAGCATCACTCAATAGCTTCAAGTTCGATGCCATAGGTGTGGTCATGGCCTTGCAGTCCATCATCCCGAATCTCTTCAGGATCTCTACTACATACTTCCCTTGTCTGAGGAAGATTCCATCCACATTCTACCACACCTCCATGCCTACAAAACAGTGCATCATACCCAAGTCTTTCATTTCAAACTCGAAAACAATATTCCTCTTCATATCAGCAATCAACCCATCCATACCTGTTACAAATAGATCATCTACATATAGTAGGAGTATCACTGGGTTACCATATTCAACCTTGTAGTAAAGGTTGGAATCTGGTTTACTTTTGGTAAAGCCCAAACTGGATAGAAATCTATCAATTCTGTCGTACCATGTCCTGGGTGGTTGTTTCAAACTGTACAGGGATTTCTTCAATTTACACAAATGAGTCTCCCTGTCATGTGTCTCAAAACTGAGTGGCTGCTTCACATACACTTTTTCTTCCACTACACCATTCAAGAAAGTAGTCTTGACATCCATCTGGTGTAGCTTCAATTTCATCACTGCAACCAGAGCAAGTACTGATATGATGGAAGTGTATCTGGCTATAGGTGCAAAAGTTTCTTCATAATCTATTCCTTCTTTCTCAGAGAAGCCACGAGCCACAAATATTGCTTTATATTTCTCTATGCTGCCATCTGCAGCATGCTTGATCTTGTAAATCCATTTGGAAGTTACAACAGACTTCCCTTCTGGTCTTGGGACAATATCCCAGACATCATTCTTCATGATCGATTGATACTCTTTGATCATAGCATCCTTCTATTCTTTCTCTTCTGTCGCTTCTTCATAGTTGGAAGGTTCTTTATCGATGAAGTCACATAATAAGGCTACATAACCGGAGCAGGACCTGGTTCTTTTCCTTTCTCTGTGATTTTCTTCTATAGTGCCATATCCTTCTACACCTTGGATAGCTTCTTGTACCCAAATAGGTTTCCTCTTGTGAGGATTATTCTCCTGAGGTGGATCTACAAGTTCTTGAGGTTCTTCTATTTCTCGATCTTCTTCTTGAATTTCTTCGTTCATGGTTGTGTCATGAATTTTTGGTACTTCTATTTCTTTAGGTTCTTCAGCGGGTCTCTTTCTAGATTTGTTGTAAGTTGAGTCTTCATCAAATGTTACGTACTTTTTGATGTTGATCTTCTTGAATCTTGGGAAGTATATTCTATAAGCCTTCGAGCTTTCAGAGTATCCCACAAATATACCCTTCCTTCCTGAAGGATCTAACTTTGTCCTCTTTTCTTTCAGAATGTGTATGTACACTGGAAATCCAAATATTCTGAGATGGTTGACTTCTAGTTTCTTGCTGAAAAAGACTTCTTTAGGTGTCTTGTTCTCTATTACTCTGTGTGGAGTACGGTTCTGTACATACACCACTGTTATGGAAGCTTCTTCCCATAGATGCATGGGAAGATCTTGATCATGAAGCATGGCCCTTGCAGCTTCCATGATCATTCTATTTTTCCTCTCTACAACCCCATTCTATTGTGGATTATATGGAGTGGTTAATTCCCTCTTAATCCCTGAATCTTTGCATAATTCTTTGAATTCATTTGATGTGAATTCTCCGTAATTATCTGATCGAAAAAATATTGATCTTCTTTTCTGTGTGGTTTTCGATCAAGGATTTGAATTCCTTGAACTTGCTGAATACTTCATATTTTTTCTTCATAAAGTATATCCATGTATTCTTAGAAAAATCATCAATAAAAGAAACATAGTATACATACCCGCTTAATGAACTGGATGACATCAGACCGCATACATTGGAGTTGATGATTTCCAAGATTCCTTTTGCCTTTCTCTTGCTACTTGGAAATGTCTTCTTTGTGTTCTTTCCTTTTGCACATCCTTTGCAGACACCATCATGTTTTGTCTACATTTATGGAATACCTTTGACAGCTTTTCGTGCAAGTGGTAGTGCCCTGTAATGCACATGTGCAAGCCTTCTATGCCAAAGTTCATTTGGTTCTACTGAGTGATGAACCAAATCTTGTTCTGGTTGGCCCTTCAATTTGTATAGACCTCCTTCTTGTTCCCCAATCACTACTACATCATCAATAGTCTTTCCCTTTGGCCACATAAGAACTTGGCCATCTACAAATGCAAACCTCATTCCTTTTGCATCTAATGTAGATATGGAGAGGAGGTTCTTCTTTAGTCCTACTACAAATAGGACATCCTTCATTTTCATAGACTTCCCCGAGTCTAGCTTGTAGGAGGATTCACCACTACCTTTTATTGGATATTGGTAGTCATCCCCCAGTTTCACCTTGTGGGGTGATTCATGTTCTAATAGTTTCAAAAAGGATTCTTTAAATCCTGTCATATGTTTGGAAGCACCACTGTCTATAAACCAATCATTTCTTCCACATGAGGTAGTTCCTGTAAGGGCAGAGATCAGAACACATTCTTCATCCTTTGACAAATCATCACTTTCTTGTTTGGATATTTTCTTAGGAGGTTCATCATCCTCTGCAGTGTGAGCATGATGTCATCTTTTGTTTCCCTGCTTCTTGTGAGAGCCACTTTTGTTCTTAGGACAATTTCTAGCATAGTGTCCTATTTCATCACATGTATAACATCTGAATTTAGGTAGCTTCTTGTTAGAACTTCTAGGATGAGGGTGCTTACCTTTGTGATTGTTTGTTCTCTTGGATTGTACTGTGAGATCTTGATTTTCGCTTCCCATCTTTTCTTCTTGAGCTGCTATTCAAGCTTCTTCTTGTGAGCATTCTTCCTATAGTCTACTGAACTTGACTGGCTTCTTCCTGGCATAGATCCCTTGAATGAAAGAGTCCCATGACCTAGGGAGACCATTCAAGGTGGTCATTACAATTTCTGCATTCTCTACTTCTTCATCTACCGCTTCAAGTTGTTCCTTGATCTGAGATACCCTTGTAAAGTAAGACTGGATGGTTTCCATATTCTGGATCTTTACATTCTTCAATTGGTTTCTCAGAGTCATCTTCTTATTTATGTTCTTTCCTTCAAATAGTTTGGCCAAGGAATAAAACATAGCTTTAGGTGTCTTTAGGGAGGACACCTGTGGTATGAGATGATCCTTGATTGAATTAGTAATAATTCTCTTAGCCATGACCAATTTCTTCTTGTGTAAGACCTTAGCCTCATCTCCCTCTGGAACTGGAACCTCCTCATTGATGTAGGAGTCCAACTCATTTTCTTCCAAGACCAGGGAGATCCTATTCTTCCAAGCTCGGAAGTTATCATCTCCCTCAAGATTTTCATCAAGCTTGGTATGACGAGACATATTAACTAAGAACCTCAAATGGAAATACAAAATATTTATATCTTACTAGGTTAAGATGCCGAATCTGGATCTAGAGCTGAATTTCTGCAGAGCTAATTCAGGAGTAGATTAGGGTTTGAATTTTCTGGAGTTCTATCCAAATAAAATCTTTGATATTGATCTCTAAACTTTTATTTTGAGGAGGAGATTAATCAAGGCCTGGGCTCACTCAAAAATTCCACTTCTATGAAAATCCCTAATTTTCGGTAGTAGTGTTGGGTCAAAAATTGAAAATGCTCAGAATCGGATTCTGCTTCAATAGAAAGATGCGCCCTGGAGAGGAGATTCAGCCCAACCTTCTTTTGCTGAAAATATGTGGAGAGATATCCAAAAAGTAGGAAACCCTAGTTTTCACATCTGCACAGTGTCTTCTTCTCAGGTTAGCTCTGATACCATGCTAGATTTTTATCTTTCAAGCTAGCATTATATTAGGATCTTTAACTGAGAGAATAACAAGCACAGCAATCAAACATAAGAGACAATGAACACAAAATTTTTCCTTGGGGAAACCTTAAAGGAGAAAACCCTGCAACTTCCTTAAAGATAGAATCAGCACCGAAAGCAAAAACCCCAAAAATAGTAAGATGATCTTAGGGCATTAGTAGTCTCTCTCTCTCTTGTCCCAGCAACTTATTCTCTCTCAGTTATGCACTACAACTGAGTGTGAGTGAATGTGTGTTAAATACAGAGGCTCACTCACTATTTATACTAATTCCCGACTTGACAATGACTCACTAGGGCCGCCTTTTCTAGGAGATTCTAATAACCCTAGGGCCCCACAACTGCAGGGACTTTAACCCTTGATCAATAGGAGGGTTACCCACAATGACTTTACATGACTTGTTTACATTATTGAATCTCCCGATAGGAACATCGGGGCATGACATACTCAACCACTTCTCGAATTAAAAATCCGGGTACAATACATAAGATATACAAGTGAATGCATTCTGAAGTTACAATTACACCAACACCATGGACCCTCAGGAAGGGCGCCGGTATATTGAACCTGTCAAGGATGAAGTTGGTAGAAGTTTGGATCATGCCTACAATATCTCTGAAGACTATATCCACCCTATTGTCGATGGTGAACTTGGATGGAACAGCACTAGCTCTCTGTCCTCTGATTCTGATGATGCTTTAGAAAATAGGCAAATCAGATGCATGAGGTATTTGTTAGAAAGTGTGGACTGGTCATGCAATCCCTACATCACATTATCTGATCTATGAGGTGCTTCCAGAGTTGTCCAGATTCCTCTAATAATTTGAAGAGAAAGTGTGTGAACCGCAGAGGTTGTTGGCGCTAGAAGAAGCATTGAAGTCCACCCTAGCATGCTTGTGGGAAACTCACAAGCATATATTCCATGAATGGGCACAGTGTTGAAAATTGATGACAGTGTGCTTTAGTGATTCAGAGATCTATCACTCTAGGATATATGATGGGAAGAATGACCCCACCAATCATTTGATGGAATGTCAGGCCCTGTGGGCATTGCAACCCAAGGATGAATGGGTCCATTCTTTTGCTCATAATTTGGACGATATGCCTAGATCAAGGTATGTAGCGACAGAACTTTGTAGAACCATAACTACCTGGGAGGAGCTGTCGGTTTGCTTTGCATAGACTTTTAGTTTTCGGGATGCTAATCCTGAGGTCCATAATGCACTCCAACTCATATGTGATGTCATATCAAAGGTTGTACCAGTCGCATACCCTGTAGATCTGCATGCGTAGCATATGCAATCCATGATGACATGTTACAACCTATTTGGTGAACCTGAAGATAATGATGAGATGTGGAATGTCAATATTCCATAATCAGAAGGAAGTCACGATGTTGTAGAACCAGAAATACCAACTGACCCCATGAGTCAGCCGCTGAATCTCAGAAAATTTAACATTAGGACGAAAGAGAACCCAAAGTTTGTTAATATTGGGGAATATTGGGACGATGAAATAATGGAACAGATCATAGATCTGCTACATGAGTTCCATGATCTCTTTTAGACACGGTTCTCGGAAATGAAAGGGATATTAGGGGATCTAGGGGAGACAAAAATCCAGTTGAAACCAGACGCGAAACCTGTATGACAAAGGCCCTATCGACTAAATATATGATACAAATAATGTGTCAAGGCTGAGCTCGACCGGATGTTGGATGCTAGAATCATTGAGCATGTCAAAGAATTAGACTAGATAAGTCCTATGGTGGTTCAAGACAAGAAGACTGGAGAGGTTCGCATCTGTATCGACCTGAGAAAACTGAATGATTCATGCCTGCATGATCCTTTTCCAACTCCCTTTACAAATGAGGTCCTTGAAGGGGTAGGCAGTCAGGAGATGTACTCCTTCACAGATGGATTTTTGGGGTATCACCAAATTTGAATCGCAAAGAAAGATCAGCATAAGACAAGATTTGTCATTGAATGGGGTTTTTTTCAATATAAAGTCATGCCCTTTGGATTGAAGAATGCACCAGTGATATTTTCTCCGGTGGTTGTTGTTGCGTTCAAATATTTCATTCAGAAGTTATTATAGGTATACATGGATGATTAAATAGTTTATGGTCTGATTAAGGATCATTTAGAAAACCTGAGATTGATGCTGGAATGGTGTCGAGAGCATCAAATTGCATTCAATTCAAATAAGTGCATTTTTTGTGCGCCATTTGGGATTTTGTTAGGACACATAGTGTGCAAGCAAGGACTGTTGGTTGACCATGCAAAGATTTCACTTATCCTTAGTCTTCGACCACTGACAAATGTAAAGATGCTTCGTGCAACACTGGGTCACACGAGGTACTATCACAAGTTCATAAAAGGATAACTGCGATTACTACCCCTATGGAGAATCTTTTAAAGAAGGATGTTGTATTTGAGTGGAATCAAGAGTGTCAAGGAAGCTTCGACACACTGAAATCCAAGATGGCATCAGTGCCTATACTTATATTCCCCGACTGGAACAAGGAGTTCCATTTCGATTTCGACGCCTCTTATGTTGCACTGGGGGTAGTACTTGCACAACCAAGCGAGGGTGACCTGGATCATTCATTTGCATTTGCAAGTAGGAAGTTGTCTTTTGCTGAAAGGAATTGCACAAACACTGAAAGAGAGGGCCTGGCCATGGTTTACACACTGCAGAATTTTAGGCACTATCTATTGGGCAGTCACTTCAAAATGTTCACAAACCACTCCGCTTTGCAATATCTGGTCAATAAGCCTGTGTCGGGCGGAAATATCTATCGATGGCTACTAATTTTTCAATAATTTGACTTTGAGATAATTGTGAAGCCATGACGGTTGAATGCTAGCCCTCATCATTTGTCTCGCATTGAAATAGGAAAAGAACATACCAATATTTATGCTGGATTTCCTGATGCACAACTGTTTCGGGTAGATATCGCAAATGACCATTATGTTCCAATCATTCAATTCCTAGAAACTGGAGTTGCCCTAGAAGACCTGTTGACCAGTCAGAAGAAGTAGTTGGTAGTGAAGGCTTCATATTTCTAGCTGATTGATGGGAAATTATACAAACTTGGACTAGATGAAATCTTGTGATGGTGTATCTTACCGCATGAGCAAGGACCTATTCTAGCAGAAGCGCGTGCAGGAATCGCAAGAGGCCACTATGGAGGAAGGGATACTGCACTAAGATGTTGGGCGCTAGGATATGGTGGCCTACTTTACATAATGATGCAACAGATTATGCGTAGAGCTGTGATGTATGTCAATGAGTCGGAAAACCATCACGATGGGATGATCTACTGCTTATACCACAGGTAACTCTACAACCTTTTGATAAATGGGTTCTGGAATTTGTAAGTACAATTAATCCACCGGGAAAGAGGACTGATGTGTCATCATTACAACAACTAACTATCTGAAAAAGGTGGTTGGAGACCTCTCAAGTTGCAAACTGCACCGCTCTGATAGCAGCAAATTTCATATTCGAGAGTATCGTGACATGGTTTGGGTGTCCTAGGATATTGATGAGTGACCATGGTAGTCAATTTATCAATCCAACAATGAGAGCACTAACTAAGGAGTTGTAGGTTCAGCATAACAAAATCACACCATACCATCCACAAGCGAATGGGATTGTTGAGGCCTTCAACAAAATATTGGAAACCACACTTACAAAGGTATGTAATGCTAATCACAACGACTGGGATTTGAAAATTCCAGCGGTACTATGGGCATATCGCACCACTTGTAAAAGGATGATGGGACAGACACCATTCAAATTGGTATATGGGAAAGAGGCAGTCATTCCTATGGAATACATTGTTCCTATTATGTGCATTGCTGCCATGACTGGCATGGATAATGTAGAAGAACTAGAGAAGCGCATCACAGAGTTGATCTAGCTTGAAGAGGACCGGTTTGTCGTAGGTTTCCACCAATGTGTCGAGAAGGATTGATAGAAGGCGTGGCATGATCACCACATTAATACTAAGAAATTTACACAAGGAGATTTGGTGTTGTTATACGACAACAAGTTCATGAAGCATCCAGGTAAGTTATAGATGCACTGGTTAGGCCCATATCTTGTTCATTTAATTAATTCTGGGGGTGCAGTTCAATTACAACAATTAGATGGTGCGGTGCTGCCTAAACTTGTGAATGGTAGCCGCTTGAATCCCTATAGGATAGGGCTTGATCTGCACAATGCTTGAGGCACTATGCAAGGGTTAAAAAAAAAGTTGCGCAACAGCAGGAGGCTGCGCCGAAGGAAGTTGGCTACGGCAAGGTGGTCCTCCAGAACAAGGGGGTGCGAAAGACCTAAGGTTGTGTGTCAACAAGAGGCTACATTCCTGAAAGAGGGTTTTTACAAGGTGATCTGTTGGACTAAGGTTGTGGGATAGGTAAAGATTGTGTTTCCGTCAGAGGAATACGCTCAGAAGATAAGGCTGCGACATGCAAAAGGGATGAGGTTGCGTGATAGGTAGTCACCCAATATAGAAAGAATGGATCACAGTGTATGGCAGACTCCGTGATGGTGACCGGACATCACGTTAATAATCAATAATAGATGTCAAATAAGGAAACAACGACATTATTGATGTTATAGTTAATGATAGTAGATTTGAAAGGCAGGGTGGCAAAATCGACAATGTATTTAGCAAATATATGAGGGATCTAGTTATAATGATTCCCCAAGTGTGTCATGATGGCTTCTAAGTCCAAGGTAGCATTATAAAAAAAGAACCGGTCACTATATGAACCTAATTTGGAAGGGTTGTGCTAATAGGGGTTGAAGAATAGTTGAGTTGAGATGGTGTAGGAAGATCCACTATGTAAGGCAGTGGTGGTTGAAGGGGTGATGTAGACCTCCCTGGATACAGGGCAGCCTATGAGTAAGAATGTTGTCTCGATCGGAAGTGATGCCAAGGTGTGAGTACACCGGTGCATTTGACAGGAATAGAAGTCTCTGGCGAAGTCATCCTTGGCTATGTTTTTCCCAGTTGGTCCGAGAGGCCAATTCCGATGGCCATAAGTAATCTGGATGGGACCAAAATTCCTGCCTCATTTGACTAAGTCTGCAGGAATAGGGAACTGGGTCCTTTAGGTAGCACTGTATGAGCCCAGAAGGACCAAGTGGACAAATGCATCCTGAGCTTGACTACAAGGAAGGACCAAGTGGTCAAATGCGGGGCTCCGAACTGGGTCAATAGATACTTTGTGAAAGGTGACAACACATGGAGAATGGGGTAGTATTCATTGAAGCTGGAGCACGATGGCATTGTCGGTTGAATATAAGTCTAGAATTTTTCTTACATCCACTGCAGTTCACGTTGAAGGAAGTAGTTGTATCCAAACTGCGAGTCGAAAAATATGGAAATAGTCACAAACTGATGCATATGTGACGGTTTCTTCTCTTTAGGATCGAGGAAGACACCATGGCCAGCTAACGTGGCTCGAGGACGAGCCATAAGATTGTGTTGGGGACCTGTTTGCAGGGGTTTGGAGTAAGTGAGTTGCGCAACACCTTGGAGGCTACGCAAGCTCATGCAAAATTGCACAGGACCAAATTAGTGCGATCGGAAGAAGAATAACCGTTTTTGTAATTTCTTATGCAATTTTGTACTGATTGACCACGTTTTGTGGATATAGGTCACTGGTTTGTTAGAATTTAGTTAGAAGCGGACCTTAGATGTAAAGGTGCAAGCCTATATATAGAATTAGAATTGCAATTGTAGAGAGGAGAAGAACATTGATGTTGAAGATCAATCGATCAATCCATGTTATAACTTGAGAACTATGTGTGATCTTGTCGCTTCATTTTGTTCTTGAGTAGTTTTAGGTATGTTTGTGTTCACTGACTATTGAATCTTGGGTTGTGATCATTCTCCTGCTATAGGGAAGTACTGTATGATTTGGATCTGTTGCGTAGAAGTAATATGACATGACGGATATTGCCCTAAATTGATCTCGTCTCTTATTTATTTTCTATTTTTATGTGTTGCGATGTCAATGATGGATGTTTTCTTAATCTGTTATATGAATGAATGACACTACTACAATGAATAAGTGAATAATGTGATCTATTAGTGATATGTTGGTTATGCTGATAGATCTATGATGAATGTTGCGACACTAATTAACTATATATGAAGAATAGGATGATTATGGATTCGAGTCGCTGATGCCCTGTCCTCCCTTCTTACTGCCAAAAACTTGGTTCTGACAGCTCTCCCTCGAACACCTCAAGTGTGACTTCATCCTCTGTGTGTGTTTTGCTATGTAGAGTGAAACCTATCTAGGATGGTGCTTAGGGAGATCATGCTGGTTGGGTGTCGACAAAGTGAGAACCCCTGTTGACAAGGATATGTTGGTGGGTTTTTTCCAACAAGTTTGATCTACTCACATTAATGGTTCATTTGAGAATGGTTTTTAAAGTCTTGTTAATGGAGTCCATTTTCCCATTCTCATGTAGGTAAAAGGAAGATGAGTGGTCTTGCATAAAACCTAACATAGTAGTCAAATATGTCATCATCTTGTTCTGAAAGTGACTACCATGGTTAATGAAAATTTGCTTTCGGATACCAAACTTCGCAATGATTTGATTCAACTTGAAGTACGTTGTCATATTAGCATCAAATTTAAAGGTAGGCATTACCTCTTCCCACTTCGTAAAGTAGTCTACAACGACAATGATATACTTTCTCCCCCTAGTAGAAAATGGGTTGCAAGTCATGAAATGCAACCCCCACTTGGTGAAGGGCACTACCGCAATGATGCCATAGAGAGGAGGAGGATGGGACCGTATATTTCTGGTGTATAGCTAGCATAGATGACCATGTTTTACAACTTCTATGTAATATTTAAACATGGTAGGCCATAAATAACCGACATGAAAAATATTTTGTGTCATTGCTGACCTAGATAAATGACCCCAACATACTACACTGTGAGAATCATTTACAAAAAAATTGGACTCCTCATGGTTAAGGCATCGAAGATGGAATCTACCCATATTCGATATAATGTATCTCTGATAATGAGGTAGTTCTTAGCTTTCAGTTTTAACTTTTTTCGATATTCCTGTGAAAAGGTCGTGGGACACTTCAAAGTCTGAAGATATACCAATATATCTTTGGACCAAGGATCATAGGTTGATATCAAGAAAATGTACTCATCAGGAAATGGCTCATCTTCTATGACTATGCTTTCATCACTCGGGAATTATGAGATAATCTCTGCAAAGACTATAGACTTTTTTGACTTGGTGGACTGAAAATATAAGTCAAACTCTTAAAGTATGACAATCCACTTATAAAAATTTCCCTCAATTATTCATCGAGATAAGACATATTGAAATGGATTCACATCCACCATGACATCAGTTTTCCTTAGAAAAATGTAGTGTCTCGGCCTCTGAATGGCATAAAATGCCGCTAAAGACAGTTTCTCAACATGAGAATATCTAAGCTCAAGACAAGCCAAACCATGGCTAAGGTAGTAGATGACATGTTCTTGGAACTTGTCATCCTCTTGAATTAGAACTACACCAGTCGTAGATTCATATGTGATCATATACATTATAAAGTCCTCTGTGTAGTCTGGCGGATGCAAGAGAGGAGTCGATAATAACACTTTCTTTAATGCCTCGAAGGATTGTTGTGTGGATTCATCTCATAGGAATGGGGTGTCCTACTTGAGAAAGCACATGAATCTCTTAGTGATCTTGGATTCATTCACAATAAATCATCTGAGAAAGTTTGAATTTCCTTGTAGAATCTATAGTTGTCTAATGGTTCAAGGAGGAAGATTGATAATCACCTCGACTTTAAATGGATCGACCCTTATACTCTTGTTAGAGACTATGAATCCTATAATTAACCCCGATTCAAATAGAATACACACTTATGGGGATTTAAGTGAATATTATAATGCCTGCATATTTCAAAAACTAAACAAAGATGATCTAAGTGATCCTTTATCTTTCGAGAATGAGTCAGAAAATCATCTAGGTAGGGATCGACAATGTGCTTGATATTATGAAAAGCAAAATTCATTGCTCGTTGAAAGGTTGCCCTAGAATTATTCAATTCAAATGACATATTCTTGTATGCGAATGTGCTCCAAGGAATGATAAAGGTAGTTTTACGCTGGTCCTTGGGTTTAATCTAAATCTGGTTATATCTTGAGAATCCATCCATAAACGAAAAAAAAAATTCTACCCACACATGCATCAATAATCTGATCTATGAATGGTGTGGGGTTGTTGTCCTTAGGACATGCCTTGTTCAAATTTCTGAAGTCTATACAAATATGTATATTCCCTTGTTTCTTATCAACTAGAATGGGGTTGGATACCCATTCCGTGAGAGACATAGGGTATATGAAACCTACCTTCAACATTTTTTCCACTTCATCCTTAACGGCTTTCACTTTTTGTGGATTCACAGGTTGAAGCTTTTGTCGAACCATTTTAATGTTAGGGTAAGTTCTAATCTCATTCTCTACAATGTATGGGTTGATTCTTGGCATCTCCTCATAAGATCAGGAAAAGACGTCGTGAAACTCCTTGAATAAGGAAGTATAAATGGCAATTTCTTCTAACGAATAATTTTCTCAAATATGAATGTTATCCATGACATCAGGTTTGGTGGAAATATTGATCGGAATTGTAGCGGAAATGTTTTCCATATTCCCCTTGGTAAACACTCCTTCCTTAGGAAAAGGGTTAATAGGCTTATCAATACCTTCAGTTAGTCTCACGTGGAACTCAAAGTTTTCTATCCTTCTCAGGTCTTGTAGGAAATAGGAATTGTAATGTAGGTCTTCACAAAGTTTCTTCAGTCCTATCATAGCATCCAGAATGGATTCATCAGAAGGAAAAAACATATCTAAGCAGTCATACGAATAAGTTGATTTCACTTCCCAAATAGGAAAGTAGGCTTCATCTGACTCCTATAATATAGAAGGAGTTGATATGGAATCAATAGTAGCATCGAATATATATTGATAGGCTAATTCTTATGCCTATAAGGGAACGCTAGGATTGTCTTGCAAAGGGAGATCCTATGGGTCAATTCTATCTACAATTATACAAATGTTCTTCCCTACACAGGTCTTTCCTAGGTAATTTATAGGAGCAGGAATATCGAATGTTCCCATCAACGATGTATACATCCTGACTCCCAAACATTCATTCACTAAGCATATTTGATGAATCAAAGGAATATTAGAATTTGAAGTCTCCATACAACCCTTCCGTGTATATGAAAGTTGATCAACAGTCACTAAATTTCCCTCACGAAGAAACATGAGGACTCAGAAAAAAGACGATGGAATAGCGCACATAGCATAGCTCCAACTCCTCCCCAATACTAAGTTATAATTGATAGGGGCATCCACAACTTCAATTTCTACTAGACCGTTTTCCCTACCAGTTTTATATCAAAAGAAGGTAGGATATCGTGTGGGTGTAAATATATTTCGTCGAAAGCAGTCAGCAAAGTGTTAGACAAAACTAACTCAAGGGATCCCAAAGCTTTCCAACATGAAATAGACATTACACATGTGGATGCACCTTCACCTATTACAATTCATCCAATTTTGTTTTTCCATTGACTACATCAATCAAACAGGACACTTGGTAAGGTAGGCATGGTTTAACATCAGAAATATTAAACTTAGCCATCAAGCTTGTAGATTCCATACTACCAATGGCTGCCAAAAGTGCATATCGTTGCGAAGGGAAAATTTGGACACTTCTGAGGCTAACATCACACAAGGGGTTTGGGCCAGGTCCTCCACAACTGAGTAGTTGGGAGCATCCCTCGCGTATGATTTTGAAATGTATTTTTGAAAACACCTTTCAGTATTTTCAACATAGGATCATCCGGTTTATCTATTGAAAGTGGGGTTGATGTTTTGAAAGTATGATTGTCTTTCTAGGAAGACTCAGTTTCATAAATTTTGTTTCTGGTATGCAATAAGGTATGGGATAGGATCATGTTAATATATTACTGATCAGCAAAGGGAGAATTTAGGGTGCCCCCAGCATTGTTCGGATCACTAGAATTCATATTTTTTCCTTGTGGGAATGGGTCCTTAAGGACTGCAAATTTTTTTTGTTTCAACAACTTTTGTGCTTGATCCATTGAGGGGCATTGATAGGTCAGGTGATATTCCTGGCATAGCTTGCAAGGAAAATTTTCCTTCTTCTTATCTTTCTTTCCCCCTTTAACATTATTTGCAGGTTTTTGTTTATTCGAACCTCCCTCACCCTTCTTACCCTTATTCTTTTTTCCACTAGACTGTCGAGTTTCCTTCTAGATATATTGTGCATAAACATTATCATTCCAGGGTGAGGAAGTGGAAGCCTTGGTGGCCTCTGGTGTAGATTGTTTCACTGACAATTCATGTATCTATTTTTCCAGTGATTCTACATTTGGTTACTCAACTAAACCCACCACGCCATCAGCATGTGGTCCAGGCTTCAATTTTGCAAAGTCAGTATTGGCCCTTAATGGCTCAGTATAATCTCATAGAGAATCCTAGACTAAGCATAAATCAATTCCAGTTGTTGGGCCCTGAGTATGGCTTCCTCCTCTGAGGTCACTCCCAAAATTGAAACGTCCTTTGAAATGTACATAAATAGAGACTTCAAAAACCATTCCAACAGGAATTCGAGAGGAATATTAGATTTAATGAACCTCTTTCTTATTCTCCACTCCTGAATGTGGTCATATATATGAGTGGCCTTATTTTTTCAAAACATCGACAAAAGGTCTGTATCGACATCATATTGGACAAGAAGTTGAAATTGTTTCATAAAAACGGTTGTTAGATCAAGAAAACCATAATAGGAAGCAGACAAGAGTTTAATTTACCATTTGGTTGCAATGCTAGTTATAGTTCTTTGAAATAGCCTCACTCGAATCGAATCATTTCTCAACGAGTTAGAAGAAAACCAAAGTTGAAACGTTGTGACATGGTCAACTAGATCTTCTCTAGTTTTTCCTTCAAACTTGGGAATGCCACAAGGTAATTTGATGGGGACTGGTGGCCAAGTTGGATCATGGCACACAGGGTCATTCATAAGTTTTGAAAGTTTTGGAAAGTTTAACGTTACCATAAAATGTAATATAAGCCTAGCGAGAGATTGATGTTGAGGATTTTGGGATGAGGAAGGTCATGCACCCAAGTTCCCAAAAGGTTGGTTGGGGTTGCCCCCAACCACCAGTCATGAAGAAGTGGCAATGTTATGAAATGGGTTCCATCCAAAGGCTAAAGGATTGCTAACTTGAGGTGTATTATACTGTATTCTACTGATTCCAGTTGAATTTGGAGTCATAGATATAGGAGCAGTTATTCCTCCACTAAAAAGTGAGAAAGGAAATATTTCGAATGGTGCAACCGAGACTTGACTAGAATTTTGAAAGATGAACCTTGAAAAAGGGTTATAGATTTTGGATGACACACCTACATAGGTAGGTGAATGACCTACATAATGCATGGATGGAGGAACGTCTCCTCCAAACGATAGAAAACATTCGACAATGGAAGTGGAGCCACTAGGACCACTTTGAGTGTTTTGGAACAAAGGAGAAGAGGTAAATGGTACATTGGGTATCCCAGTGCCAATTATACTAGATATACCAGCAGTTTTTGAAGGTGTCGAGGGACTAGCCACTCGAGCACTTCGATAAACCGGGGTTTAAAATTTTAAATACACCACAGGTGCGGTAGATACATTTAGTCTTGGTGCACTTACAGGTGAAGGAGAAACTCCACTAGAAGCCATGTCTGAAGTGGGGGTGGACATATCCCCCAAAGCTTCTCCTAAACTAGACCTGAAAAAACTCAAAGGAACACAAATTCCAGATGTATTGAATGGACAAACTTGTACCAACACGGTATCTTTTAGCTTAGTAAGAGGTGATTTGTAGTTCCTTACAAACTCTTCATATTGTAAATATTCGACTTCTACTAAAAAAGGATCAGTCTGAGTGTATCTAAGTTTAAGTTCCCCTGGAATTTCACTAGAACCAATAGATTCAAAAGAACCATTTATGTCCAATCTTCTCCTTTGAGGTGGTAGTGGAGGCTCCATTGTTGAAATCATAGGAAGGTTTTGCAACCTTCTAGACCTACGAGGAGGTTGACCCTCCACAACTATAGATCTAAATCATATACACCTAGAGTTCAAACTAGATCACAAGCATCTCACAGAGAACACCACTAAAAATATCCTAAGTATCTTAAACCAATGCAGGTAAAATATATACTTTCTAAAGGAGCGTCTGGGATGACGAGGGACCAGAACAAACCAGTGAAGATCGGAGAACAATTACCTAGGATCTCGTGGCAAGTTTTCTAGGTGCAAGCATTTGAATCACAAATCGTCCTCCCAAATTTTTATTTGGAGTTTCCTCCAAGTCCACCCTAGGTATAGTGGAAATAAACTTCCACTGTCACCTGTGAAAGAGCCCTAAGTCAAGATACTAAGGTTACCGAGCCTACAAAATGATTCTGGAGGAACAGTCGTAGGTCTGACCGATGTGCATGGGTAGGGTAGATAATCCTGAAATCCAAACAAAAACGATACCACACAGGGAAAAAAAGGTGTTACTAGATGAACCCATGAATGCACAATAGTCTTGGTGTATGCTTGAATGAAGTATTGGAGGGGTATCTATGCAACTAAGTCCTCACATGGCCTCGTGCTTGACTCTCGTGTTATAGGATCTTTCCAAATGATATTTTTGTAAACTTGGATTTCCTAAAGACAAGTCACTATGTCTGAGTTTTAAACGATCTTGGATAGTTGTATATCACCCACTCCAAGATCCTAGCCTAAGCTATTTGGTTTATCCCCTATAAAAAAAATGTTACTAGTTAATTTTATATAATAGCGTTCTTTTTAGGGTTGTTTTTACTCAATGTAGTGGAAATGAAACTTGTGGTATTATGACTCAACTGAAAGCAAAAGCATAAAGTGGTGTAAAAATTTCAAATACAATTTCTATTCAAATTCCTTTTTTCCTTTTTCAAAACAAATGAAATTTACCTAATGAACTTTGAAAAACTAAAGACTTTTTTTATTTTTCCTTCTTGAAAACAATTCAAAAACAAATGTACAATGATCCTATCTAAGACTATCAATGCAACTAAATGCTTTGTTTTTATTTTTTCTTTTTCAAAAATAAAAATCTAAATGCAAATTAATGCACCTAAGTAAGTAAGAAAATATGAACATATGTAAATGCAAGAAACACTATTCAGATCTCACAATCACAACCTTGAAGACTTTACAAAGTTGGGTCAAAAGCCTACTTGGGCTGAACTACTGAAGTTGGAAACAAAGTAGATCAAGAAATTGGAATAAGTGAAGGTCAAGAGAATTACCAAAAGTAATTAGACAACAAATGAGTAGATACATGTACTAAAAGAGATTAGAACACACAAAAACTACTCCCAATCCTACCAATCATGCCAAGAGGAAAAACCTAAAATAAATCTTGCACATGCATTCAACCTAACCTACCCAAAATAAAGCTTATAAAAACAAGCTAACAGACACTTGCAACAAATATCAGACCAGTGGATGCCCATGACATAGCACCAAAAGTAGTTGAATGCCAAAAAATACTTAGAGAAGACAAACCTTAGAGCTCTGTACATCCATCTACATGAACTCACGATTGTTCTTTGGAATAACCGTGAGTCACTCATGATTGTTCTTAAGAAAAATTGCGAGTTTACAAAGAACTCGCGACTGTAAGTACAGGAAACCCATGCATGGTTCCTAAATTTTTCAAAAAGAAAAAGTAAAAGACCAAGAACCCTAAAGATTCAAAAATACTGATGGGAAATCAATGGTTGCAGACCATGACAGAAATAGAAATAGCAAAAATTGGAAAGAAAACTCAACTGAAGAGACCCCAACACAAACTAGAATCCCCAGTGGAGTCACCAGTTCTGTTGTGAGGGAAATATACCTTATGACTTGGGGTTCTAGGGTCACCAACATACTGTGGATATGATTTGCAGAAATTTATAGTTTAGAAACATATATAAGTGAATAAAAATTAGTAGAACATGTACCTTTTCATGGATGGTTTCTCCAATCTTTAACTCTCCTCCTCAGATGCTCCTTATCCTTCTGATCTTCAGTCCTCCAACAAACATTGATTTTTCCTCAGAGTATCTTTTATTATTATATAAAGAGACATGAACATATCACAATTGCGTTTAGAAACAAATAACAATTATATTATAACTCATAACAATAAAAGCATGTACTAAGACAAATATGGAATAAAAAACACTCTTTATTAATGAATTTTAGGAAACATTACAACGTTGTATGAGACAATCTTCTTCTGCAGAGCAAGACTTTATTCCTCCTTGCTCCTCTATCCAATAGATTCCTCCAACATAACCTTTCTCTCAAACTTGCTTCCCCTATCCTCTACCCCTCCCCTCTCTTTATAGTTGTTGGTGAGGAGAGCTTTAGAGGCCTAGGATGGTTAGGGAAGTCAGGGAAGTTACCAATATAGATCCAACTGTCACTAAACTAATCATCTTTTTATGTTTAAGATTATATTAATAGAACTCACGGGTATATATAAGGAAAATTGTGAGTGACTCGCGACTTTTCTTCAAGAAACTCATGAGTGCAACTTCTTAGGGATAACTCATGGGTTGCATATGGGCTAACCCTCAAGTGACATGCAAGTTGTCAGAAGAGGACTCACAAGTGCAAGGAAAACTCATCCATAAAAAGTGGCAAAGTTGAAGTGTTCAGTATGTATTCAAGAACCAAATCATCTATAAGGTTAGGGTCACTTAAATCCATATTGTTCTTTTTTGTAATGACTTGATGGAGTTGTTACTCAAATAGAGAAGTTCCATTTCATGGTATAACACATGCAAGAATCAGAATTATAACCATACCTTTGTGTCACCTCTTTCTTCTCATGTGGTGGAACTATGATGGTATTTTCTTCCACCAAAATTCCTTGTTGATTCTCAACTAGCAAGTGATTAAGTTTTTCTCCATGATGAAATTATAAGGATTTTTAGAGAGCTGACCTTTTATGTTCCTCCAAATATGCTCCATAAGTGATTTAACCACCATCAATCCTATATTCCATCCCCATTGTAGTGATCTCAAACTCACCAACAAGGAAGCTTGGGTTCCCATGAGTGGATTCGTTCCCCACACTATCAACAACCTCTAGCATGGTGGCTTGTCCTTCCATCTTGCAATGTTGTTTGGTCTCCTTGTTAGTGGAATCAATATGATACTTATCATTCTCCTTTAATGGGAAGCCTTCATTAGAATATATTTTTGCATGTTTTCTAAGGGTTGAAATGTATTATCAAATTGCTTGTGGTGAGCATCCACAACATTACATTCTTCCTTAACACCCTCATTAGCATTACAAATTTCCATGCTCTCATTTTCATTGCAATCATTGGGGACTTCCTCATGTTGATGTAAGAAAATAGTATTGCTACAATAATCAATATTACCTTCATACCTTAGCATGATGTTTTCCTCTTTCTCTTAATGCACTCACTAGAGGAACCACACTACTCTTTTCCTTTGATGGATGATTTGTACTTTGATTTTTCTCCTTCAAGATACCTGATGCATCTTGCTCCTTGCTATCCTTAGGGTCAATATCTTCATAGTTTTTCCTTGAAGAAAATTAAAAGAGTCTCATGATGCTACTATATGCAAATAGCTCTAACGAAGCTTCACTTTGGGTCCTATTTTCTTCTCTATTACTCTAAGGGATGGAACATCTTGGTTTTCTACTCTTCAATGATTCCTCATATACATCTTTAGGACAAAATCCATAGCTATAATGAGAAAAAATATTTGAAGGATATTTCTTTACGAATATCTTTCCCCAAAGAGAGATAATCTTGATAATGGTACGACACATTTCTTATTTCTACCATATTTATTGCTGAATATTATTTTGATATAGAGTTTGGTGGATCAACCCATAGGAATTCATTGTACATTTTCTCACAAATGTAACCACCATACTCATCTCTTGGTAAGCCTCCATTAATATAGGTGAATTCCTCATCAAAACAAGATGCTTCTACATCATCACATTTGAAACCATCACTAGCTGGTGCTAATATCATGGCTGAAAATTTTTCAAATTGAGAGATTAAATTCCACAAGACTAGAATAAATTGATTTGATACCACTGTGATGTACCTTTTCAGGATTAAGGCACACTAGGATTTGTTTTTCAAAAAGAAACTAACTAGTTTGTTAACAGACTTGCTTCAAACACCACACAACTTTCCTTCCCTTCCAAAATATGATACCGAGGTCAAATACATCCTTAGGATGATCTACATCATCCTAAACAGACTCCAAACTTTGGCATCTACACATTTACTGGGCTACGTAACAACTGGGTAGATTCATCTTGTAAAACCAAAGGCTTGAAGGCATTTTCCCAGGATTTATGTGGAACCCAAAGTATTCTAGTGTACAATGGAAGTGTTTGGTATATATCTAAACCCTCAAATATTTTTTATACACTGATATAAAATATTAGACTTGGTTTGGGCCGAATTCGGGAGCTAGAGAGAAAACTAGGAAACTGGGACTAGACAACTAGTGAACTTCCAAACGAACTCAAATAGAATAAAAGGGTAACTAATTTCATGTTTAAGACT
Source organism: Pseudotsuga menziesii (assembly GCA_001517045.1). Classification (NCBI taxonomy): domain Eukaryota; kingdom Viridiplantae; phylum Streptophyta; class Pinopsida; order Pinales; family Pinaceae; genus Pseudotsuga; species Pseudotsuga menziesii. The sequence continues at coordinate 69,191 of LPNX010532722.1, read as the reverse complement.
TCAAATAATTTTTAAATTGTGTTATATAACAATAAATTTTACATCAAAAAATAATGGAGCAGAATTCATTTTATTAGCTCAAGACTAAAAACTAGTCAAAATTAGGCCTTAACTAGAGCATGGGTGCAAGAAACACAAGAAACATAATTCTTTTCATAATGAGAGCAAATAAGTGAATCTGATTATTCAAGAAGTAAAATATTGCATATAATTTATACAATAGAGGTATCCACATTAAACAAGAAAAGAACATTCAAATTCAAAACTACAACCATCTCACTGGAGAATTACACATAACCCAAGAATTCAAACTATTTGAACTTCAACACTTAATATTGATTTCAAATTACCTAAAACTTCAAGAAATACCTATAATTAAAATCAATGAAAATGAATGAATTCCTTCTCCTCAATATCCAACTTATTCCTCAACTGGATTGGTGAATAGAAGGGGAACATCTCCCAACTAATGGCTAAGGGCACATCTCCCATGTCTTGAAAACCTCACTACTCTTGAATTTTGAAATTCAATAGTGGCCAAAAGATGTGAATGGTGTAGTCAACCTCCTTTTTATAAGCTTAGATAGCTTCTTTAGCAATATGCATTCTATGTGGTCCCTTATCCTCATCCATTGCGCCCTCCTTAGTGAAATTAGGACTTGTAGATTTGTTTGGCTTTTCCTGCTTCTATTTTTCCTTGATTTTTTCTACTTTCCAGCTTTTCCTTACTTTCCTTCTTTTCTTCCACCTTCATGCTTTTCATTACTTTATGTTTTTCTATGCTTTCCATCTTTTTTTATACTTTCTTGTTTTTTACTGCTTTCTTCTATATTTCTTGCTAAAGACAACTCATAAGGCCTACCTAATATCCTATGTGCCACCAAAGTTAATATTCTCTCATAATATTAATAAAATATTAATAAATCATTATTCATGAGAGAATGGGCCTTTTATTATTATTAATTTCTCTAAGTCCTTTGAACCAATATTATTTGGTTTGTAAATCATTAGATGTGCAACATTTAATATTTTTGGGGAAGATATTATTTTATGTGGCCTTGCTTCATTACATAACTCATGAATGAACCTGCAACAAATATTCCCCTTTTCACGCTGGTTAAGAGTTGCACTTGCCCTTGGATTTCTCAACTTGATAAGTGTTCCCAACCTTAGGATTATTTTCCATTAATAATTTCAACCACAGGTCCAATTTGCTCCCATATTATAGTATTAGCACCCTTGGACATCATACTTATAAAATATTAGACTTTCATCACCACTTCGATAATTAATCATGAATGTGGCTAAGTGACTTAGGCCAATGTGATCCTTAGCCAAGTTTGGGAACATGACAAACTTAATGCTTATAGGCCCTTAAATTTAATGTGCAGGTGATAATTGTATATATTTTGATATTTCATCATCTTCTTCTAAAGTTGATTGAAGTTACCTCATTCTTACATAAAGTTTATCTTTGAATCATAATTTGTATGATAATGTTTCTCTTGAAACAATTAAAGAGTAATATTTTGTTAAAAGGGAATCATTTAATTTCTTACACTGTGAAAGTTATTACTCCTTGTATCTAGAGATATTTGTTAACCATAGTTTACACTTTGGTAGCAATAATTTTCAAGTTAAAACTATGTTATGTTCATATTCTACTTTCATGCAAAGTGATGAAAAGGTATCTAAGGAGAATGAGGAAAATATTGTTATTCAATTTAATTGATTACCATATTATCAAAAAGACAATGATTGTTTTTCAAGAATCACCTATGAGTTGCATGCATCCTAATCTAGCTCATCTGATGTCATTGATAATACTTATTTGGTTTGTAAGTTGGAAAATGGTACAATCTTTTCTCATGTTGTTTATGACACTAAGGCACTTCATTGCAAGATGATGGTCATATATGGATCTCATATCATTAATTCTAATCTTGAATGTGAAAGGTAATATGAAGTAATTTATTCTAAGGTAATGTCAATCTCTCATTTTTTTCTTTCCACTTTAATAGTTATGGCATTTCTTTAAAATAAAAGGTATTTTCTTAAGTTTTTTTCTCCATTTTCAAACCATGATCTTAATATGTTTATTTATAATCATGATCTTAATTAGATATGTATTTGATCCATTAAATGTTCACCAACATTAAATGACTTCCATTATTCTTTCTATGATCCAATTTTTTCTTTCCACTATGACATTTCTTTAAAGATATTTCTTAAGTCTTTTTCTCTATTTTCAAACCATGATCCTAATATTTTCATTTATAATCATGATCCTAATGAGATATGTATTCGATCCATTAAATGTTCACCAACATTAAATGACTTCCATTATTCTTTCTATGATCCAATTTTTTCATGGTTGACCAACATTAAATGACTTCCATTATTCTTTCTATGATCCAATTTTTTCATGGTTGGAAGAATCATTTTCGAAGAAGTTTCCATGTTATTTTACGTTCTTTATAAGGAAATAAGATTTAATGCTTCCAATTTTTGGATTTGAAATATCACAATTTCCATTATTGTTTATTTTTGAACGATGTGAGTTACTTCGATAGTTGCATTGGAAATTTGAATTTACATAGACTTATAATTATTAAAGAAGTGTACATTGGGTTTAGATGTTAGATTAATTAGTCTTTGTTTTCTCTTTCACGAGGACGTTACTTCTCTTTTTTGTCTTCTTCATTAATACAATTATTGTATTATTGAGTGATACATCAATTTCAAGCTAAAGATGAGCCATCATCCATGGAAGTTCACGTTACTTTTTCTCTTCCTTAGTTATTCACCATCTTGCTTATGATTACAAACATTAACATTTCTTTTTAAATCTTATCTTTAAATCGTTCACTAATAATTATGAGGACTTAATTATGGAATGGTTATATGCGATCAATTTTATAATGTCTTGAAGTAAGAATATATAAAGAATGTGATCTTTCAGCATATATCAAATTTTGTTTATTTTAATATCGTTTAATGAGTAACTCAATAAATGTAATAAATGTACCTCACTTCTCTTGAAATTGATGTCGTAAACTGTATATATTAATTTAGGATTTATTTTGAAGGTTTTTTTTTCTATTTTAATTATTGTTTTGTGATTAGTTTTTAATTGGGTTAGAATCTAATGATTTGTTTATAAAAATAAAAATATTACAATGATAATTGGGTGTGTGCAAGAAGTTGAGGGTCCTTTTAGATGCAATGTTAGAGTGAAGTCAATCACTCTTAATCCAAAAAAAAAAAATCATCTCAAGCAATCATGAACCTATCAAGCCTAGTCCCAAGGCTGGCAATAGGCATGCCAAATAGAATAGTAAGACAAATCGCGCCTCTATTTTAGTGAACAAAATTGCATGCACGATTTCGTTCACTAAAACGGAGGCGCGATTTGGAAAGCCTGTTTTTTTTAAATTGGCCGAGGTCGTCTTTTTCTCCTCACCGCGCGGCTATTGGACCAAGGAGGAGCAAATCTCGACTGGGCAAATGCGATTTTGGCTGTGCCAAAGCCCTCCATCTCCACCTTTGGATAAACCTCCCCTTTGTGAGGTATTTTCCTCATTTCTTTTCATGTTTTTTTCTCTTTCTTCATCAATTTATTTGCCCTAGATTGAAAAATTAAACCATATTAAATTAAATTATGGCCAATTGAAACAAAAACCTAATGGAATTGGCCAATTGAAACAAAAACCCAATGGAATTGCCCAATTGAGACAAAAACCCAATGGAATTGCCCAATTGAAACAAAAACCTAATGGAATTGCTCAATGGAAACAAGAACCCCAATGTAATTGGCCAATTGAAACCAATTCCCCAATTTAATGATAAAAATTAAATAATTTTGATTATTTAACAAAATTCATACCCAAAATTCCCATGCCCAATGGAAACCAAAACCCCAATTAACTCAAAAAACAAATGAATTTCACTATTTCCATATGCATATTCACAAGGATCCTTGTGAATCCATACCAAAATCCACAAATAAACACCTTATAATTTTGATGAAACTTCTGGAAGTTGCTCTTCCAAGAACATCAATAAACACCTTATAGTTTTGATGAAACTTCCCAATCCAAGTGTCAAAATAAGGTATAGAAGCTTCCCATGCTTTTAACAAATATTTCGTCTTGAACGAAGGGTACTTTTTGGTTAAGGTCAAGACAACAAAGTTCAACAATAGACTCTATGAACGTGAAGATACATAGGTAGGCTGATGTATTTGATTAAACATGCCAATCACATACTAGATCATACATGATATTTAATCTAGTGGAACCCTTGCAACCATAAAATCCATAAAGTTCTACTAAATAGCCTTTGGAGTCCAAAAAACATCACACTACAACAAATAATTACATATCTAACAAAATCGTTGCCTATACTAGGATTGTATTCATCAACAGCACATTATGCCGCCTATTTTAGGGTCTAGTTGTTGCCTCTACCCGCAATTTGGGAGCTGGTCCTACAAAGGCAATAATCAACACCTCACAATTTCGACAAAACTTCATAATCCAAGCCTTAAAATAAGCTAGAGGAGCTTCACAATCAACATATGCACTCAAGACACTTTATGTACACATGCATGTACTTTAAAATTGGAATTAATACTTGAATTTAGGACATAAATATGAAATGAAAAAATTTTAAATGCTTATTCTTTACTGTAAAATTCAAGATCAATTTTTAAATTTACATGATAGATTTAGTTTATATGTCATTAGTTGTACAGTTTTCAGTTCTTAGATATGTCATTATATCATGTGTTTATATTTCTAATGATATTTTATTTGTATTTATGATTGCAGTGGCTACTATGGATCATAACAATGCGGAGATATTGAGATTTATTGTCCATTTGAGAGAGATTGGTTCGGCTTGGAGGGCTAGAGATGAGCTCCGCCGCTCCTTGTTAGATTCATTGTTGTTTATTGTTGATACGATCACAAGATCGAACGATGCTTTGTATAGCATCGCATCTTACAGGGAGAGGAAAAGACAACAATATACCGATGGGTTAAGTTACAGTGAGGTAAAAAATCTGAAAATAACAAAACAAACCATCTATTCATTGTTTAGACTGCCTAGGATGGATGAAATTCCGGAGATCAGCAGGCCACATATTTCTATTGAGTGGTGCACTTTTCCACCCATCAAAGACAATTGGATGGATAGGTGGTACATGGTTTTTGACATTCCCCCTCACAACAATAGGGAAGTACCGATGTACTTCCTCTGAAAATTGTATGCAGAGTTTGTGATGGGGAAACATGTCAACTATTTTGACATGTTGGGCTTCCAAGGAGTTGGTAGGGGGATGCCCCAACATCAACCCCATGCTAGGAATAGAGATGTCCATCCACAAATACTTGCACCCCGTGCCCAACTACCGAGGGAAAACATCCCTCCTACACGTGACATGGTTTCCCAGACACATGAGGCATTTTTTACTCTAGCTAAGATGGTCTCTCGACACACGACCACTATTGACCAGAGAGCGCCCTCTTCCTCTGCTTGTGTACAACCACCAGCTTGTGGTGGTGGAGGGACATCTATTGGTGGGGATAGACCGACATCCCATGTGCCTCAGAGCGAGCCACACATGTGCACATCATGTGGGGGACCCGGTTATGGTCTTGACCAAAACATGGTACCACTACGATGACCGGTGGTCAGGTAAGGACATTGTTTTAAAACTATATTATTGTTCAATTTTTAATTGTTCCATAGTATATCTAACATATTAAAAGATTCATAATATATATGCAATACTTACTCTTGCAAGAGATTGATGCCTCTCATGGGGATGGTACTGCACCCGGTGTGGTTGTACCCGAGGCCCAAAGAACCACAATTGAGGTAATATTTAAACACTTGTCATTTTGTTATTATATATAATTTTGTTAATGCATGTGTTAGTCTTGATTAATTTATTAAAATGTCTAATATTTACAATTTTTGAAGTTACAGGAACCCCACTTAGAACATGATGCTGGAGACATTGATATCAACGACATAGTCCAAGGTGGAATTTACGGCTACTTGAACAATGTAAGTACATGGGTTATTATTGAATCTTGTTTGAATTATTTAAATTTCTTACTGTACACTCCTTTATAGATCGCTAATGTAAATATAATTTTTAAACTTGCATATGCTAGAGGCACCTGAAGAGGGGCAAGAAATTGATGGAAGCGGTCACTCCCATGGTGGAGATATGTCCCAGGAAGGGGTAAGTAGATTACAACATGTTATTTTTTTAGTACATATTATTCCATCCATTCAAATCCATGTCTAACTATAGTAACACTTTATGAATGCAGACGTCATCGTAGATCCTTGCACGACCTCTTTGGTTTGGATCTCCCCATAGTCCAAACATAGATAAGGGGGTTGTTTACACCAGACGACGTCCCTCTTCCTTGAACAGAGCAGGTGTGCATGAGGATCAACCTACTCATCCCACAGTAATTTACACACTTCCAATGGCAGTTGTTGGTTAGCTATGAATTCACTTCACAAGTGGTTTTTCTTAATGTTATTTTCGCATGTTTATAGCATCAGGATGTAGAGTCATCCGTGCTAGACCTTAGTGGGATTGTTGATGATGTTGTCAATGCCGCATCTACAATAGGGATAAGTCACAGTGAGGTACATCTACTTGAATATTTTTAATTGTACATTTCATTTGTATTGTTTCTGGACATGCACGATGTCTAACTATTTAATCATTTGATGAATGTAGCCACACCCTGGTCCATTAGTGCACGCAACTAAGGTTGATGTTCAACCTATGTATCCTCTTACTACTGAAGAGTCCCAGCCTAATCCCCTATAAATGGTTTTTTCGGTGAGATGTTCATTTTTTACATAATTGATTAGTACTTTCTCATTCATGTACATGTTGATAATTCTTGAGATAATTGACATTTTTTTTTATTTACAGAGAAGCATGGCAGAGAGGCTTGCTACAAGGTGGAGGACAGCATAGGCACCTACACTCTCGACACCACAGGCACCTATACCCCTGACGGATGTAGTGAGTCTTTGTTTTATTTACAATTGAGCCATATTTTAAATTTTCAAACTTTGTTATTGATAGACAATACTAGTTCAGTTACCTGATCAAGAAATATTGTCATTGATTTGCAGTCGCCAAAGATGCACAATGGTCGTAGACAGAGCTAAAGAGCATCAGGGTCCGGGAAAAACAAGAGAAAGTTAGATTTTTTATGTGTTAGTCCAAGACAAATATGTATTTTTATGTACAATCCGGAGTTAGAGTGTAGGGGCGCGGTCCAGGATAGATGTACTTTTTTTTGCACATGTACATCAAATATGTTTTTGATACATGTACATTGGCAGGCCATAGATAGGCCTTCTATTTTTGTATTATAACTTTCATGATATGAAAAATATTTCATATCAAGGCTCTTGAGATATTCATGGTTCAGTATTTTAAGTGTGATTATACATGTGTGGTGAAGAATGTTTCTATGTGTAATGTTCCCAATTTTTTATAGATTTTACAATTGCGTGGAGATATCAGTTATAAATCTGAGAACAATGTACAATTACAATAAATTACATAATGACAAAATTGTACATTTTAATTGTTTTTTACCATGATCCAATTGCATATACAATGTTATATTAACAATGTCAAATTGTATTCAAAAAGATGGAACATAGGTCTAATACATATTTAAGCACCCAGCACAGCTAAGCAACTGATCCAACTTGGCGGAATACAAAAGCACCTTACCCACATAACAACCTAACAAATGTTTAAAGGATGCACGAAGTTGACACACTTAAGTGATGCACCATTGTGGTCTACATAAATAAAATTATTGTTTGGCATGATGTCTTTCACCTAACGAATACATGGGATACACATCAAACCTAAAAGTATCTGAGTATTATAAGGTTGATTCAAAATAATGGTTATGACTATATCCTGCACATTATCTATGTCCTACACATTATTTTATCATTTTGTTAATGTTCATGGCATTTGAT
>LPNX010532722.1:0-60966 GCA_001517045.1 Pseudotsuga menziesii | reverse complement strand
ACATTCACTTACTGAGCAAAACCCTAGTTTCCAAAATTGACAAAAAAAAAATGATCCCTTGTCCATGGACCCAGAGTAGAGGGCCACTCTAGCACTATCACGATGTATTGAATCCAACATAGCTGATGGTTCATCGATCTGAGCAACGGTCATCAATCTATGGAACGTTGAATCCCACCTCCTATAAGCTTTTAGGGACACCCATTGAATCCCTAACCAGGGCATAGAGTGGAAACCGTGCATCAAAAAGGGCTTTCAGTGGGTCGTGCAAGCGTGTTTAGGCAGGTTCCATGTGGGAATGCTAGCCACACGTTCACGGTCAAGGAATTTGCAAAGCCGACCCATATGTGCAGAAATTGGACATTCACTTACTGAGCAAAACCCTAGTTTCCAAAATTGACCAAAATAATGGTCTCTTCTCCATGGAAGCATATTAGAGGGCCACCCTAGCACTATCTCTATGTCTGAAATCCAATGGAGCTGACGGTTTGTCGATCTGAGAAATGGTCATGATTCTATGGCACGTTGAATCCCACCTCCTGCAGACTTTCAGGGACACCTGTTGAATCCCTACTCGGGGCATAGAATGGAAACCATGCATCAAAAAGGACTTTCAGTGGTTCGTGCAAGCTTGTTTAGGCATGTATTATGTGGGAATGCTAGCCACACCTTCACAATCGAGCAATATGCGAATTTGACCTCTATGTGCAAAAATTTCACATTCACTTATTGAGCAAAACCATAGTTTCCAAAATTAACCAAAACAATGGTCTCTTCTCCATGGAACTAGATTAGAGGGCCACCCTAGCAATATCTCGATGTCCCAACTCCAATGGAGCCGACGGTTCATCGATCCGAGCAATGGTCATGATTTTGTGGCACGTTGAATCCCACCTCCTACAGGCTTTCAGGGACACCTGTTGAATCCCTACCTGGGGCATAGAATGGAAAACGTGCATAAAAAAGGGATTTCGATGGGTCGTGCAAGCGTGTTTAGGCATGTGTTATGTGGGAACTCTATCCACACCTTCACGGTCAAGCAATATGCGAATTTGACCCCCATGTGCAAAAATTTCACATTCACTTACTAAGCAAAACCCTAGTTTCCAAAATTGACCAAATTAATGGTCTCTTCTCCATGGAACTAGATTAGAGGGCCACTCTAGCACTATCCTGATGTCTTGAATCCAATGGAGCCGACGGTTCGTCAATTCGAGCAACAGTCATGATTCTACGGCACATTGAATCCCACCTCCTACGGGCTTTTAGAGACAACTGTTGAATCCCAACCCAAGGCATAGAATGGAAACCGTGCATAAAAAATTGCTTATGGTGGGTCATGCAAGCATGTTTAGGAATGTTTTATGTGGGACCACTAGCCACACCTTCACGGTAGAGCAATAAACGAATTTGACCCCCATGTGCAAAAATTTCACATTCACTTACTGAGAAAAACCCTAGTTTCCAAAATTGACCAAAATAATGGTCTCTTCTCCATTGAACTAGATTAGAGGGCCACCCTAGCACTATTCTGATGTCCTAAATCCAACGGAGCCAATGGTTCATCGATCCGAGAAACGATCATTATTCTGTGGCACGTTGAATCCCACCTCCTACAGGCTTTCAGGGACACCTGTTGAATCCCTACCCGGGGCATAGAATGGAAACCGTGCATAAAAAAGGGCTTTTGGTGGATTTTGCAAGCGTGTTTAGGCACCTGTTATGTGGGAACTCTAGCCACACCTTCATGGTCAAGCAATATGCGAATTTGACCCCCATGTGCAAAAATTCACATTCACTTACTAAGCAAAACCCTAGATTCCAAAATTGACCAAAGTAATGGTCTCTTCTCCATGGAATCAGATTAGGGGGTCACCCTAGCACTATCCCAATGTCCTGAATCCAACGAAGCTGACGGTTCGTCGATCTGAGCATTGGTCATGATTCTGTGGCACGTTGAATCCCACCTCCTACAGGTTTTCAGGGACACCTGTTGAATCCCTACCCAGGGCATAGAATGGAAACCGTGCATTAAAAAGGGCTTTCAATGGGTCGTGCAAGCATGTTTAGGCATGTGTTAAGTGGGAAATCTAGCCACACCTTCACAGTCAAGCAATATGTGAATTTGACCCCCATATACAAAATTTTCACATTCACTTATTGAGCAAAACCCTAGCTTCCAAAATTGACCAAAATAATGGTCTCTTCTCCACGGAACCAGATTAGGGGGCCACCCTAGCACTATCCCAATGTCCTGAATCCAACGGAGCCAACCGTTCATTGATCTGAGCAATGGTCATGATTCTGTTGCACGTTGAATCCCACCTCCTATAGGCTTTCAGGGACACCTATTGAATCCCTACCCAGGGCATAGAATGGAAATCGTGCATAAAAAAGGGCTTTTGGTGGGTCGTGCAAGCATTTTTAGGCACTTGTTATGTGGGAACACTAGCCACACCTTCACGGTCAAGCAATATGCGAATTTGACCCCCATGTGAAAAAATTTCACATTCACTTACTGAGCAAAACCCTAGTTTCCAAAATTGACCAAAATAATGGTCTCTTCTCCATGGAACCAGATTAGAGGGTCACCCTAGCACTATCCCGACGTCCTGAATCCAATGGAGCCAACGGTTCATCGATCCAAGAAACGGTCATGATTCTGTGGCACGTTGAATCCCACCTCCTATAGGCTTTCAGGGACACCTATTGAATCCCTACCCAGGGCATAGAATGGAAACTGTGCATGAAAAAAATATTATATTTAAAGGTTTCAATGATCTCACTACATTCACACTAAAGTCAACTTCGTGAATCAACATGATTTGAAGCATAAGTCCACCGGATTTGAAAAAGTTGAGTTGGACATTAGATTGATTTTGAATTGAGTTGTGACAGTAAAATCAGATTAGGGTTAGGATTAGGGTTTCCTAGGTAGGGTTATGGTTATGGGCCATGCATGTTAAACAATAAACCCTAGTTAGGGATAGGGTTTTCCAAGTTTGGCCTTCGTTGACATGAAATGCATTTTCCAGCTTTGGCCCAAATCTCTTATTATCTTTTAAGTAGAAATTAAACTTTTAAATAAATAAAAAATGAGATGAAATTCCAACACTACTAGGCACTACCCCTTTGGCAATGAACATGTGGGTATAAGAGGTGAGTTGTCAAGAAGGAAATTATACAAGCCTTAAAACATAAGTTTATCATTTTGGCATCTTGTTTCTATCATCCTAGTTGTATATATCGGCTGAAACATTGACAATATTACCTACTTGAAAAATTAGGGTTTTAGTCCTGTAAGAGAGCCTACAAATAACTTTGATAGGTATGACCTACAAAGGTACATGTATGTATTCTAATGTTATGTATATCATGTGAATGAGATCTTGAAATGTTCATATGATTGATATATATGGTTTATTGATCATACATAATATTTGGCATGTTCATTAACTTGACATACAAGAGAATTTTTGGCATATTTATAAACAACATTATGGAAAATTTTGCATATCAAGAACAAAAAATTGACATATTCATAAGAAACATACATGGGAAAATTAAAATTATGATACATACCTCATCATGCTAGATCCCACCTAATATCATACAACCAAGGCCTCCAGATCATCTCTTATAATGATGGTCTCCATTAGTCTCTCGTGCTATGTATCCGTTAAGAATTAGCGTACAAGAACACAAAATTGACATCTTCATAAGAAACATACATGGGAAAATTAAAATTATGATACATACCTCATCATGCTAGATCCCACATAATATCATACAACCAAGGCCTCCGGATCATCTCTTATAATGATGGTCTCCATTAGTCTCTTGTGCTATGTATCAGGTAGGAAGTAGCATACAAGAACACAAAATTGACATATTTATCAGAAACATACATGGGAAAATTAAAATTATGATACATACCTCATCATGCTAGTTCCCACCTAATATCATACAACCAAGGCCTCCAGATCATCTCTTATAATGATGGTCTCCATTAGTCTCTCATGCTATGTATCCAGTAAGAACTAGCGTACAAGAACACAAAATTGACATATTCATAAGAAACATACATGGGAAAATTAAAATTATGATACATACCTCATCATTCTAGATCCCACCTAATATCATACGACCCTAGGCCTCCGGATAATCTCTTATAATGATGGTCTCCATTAGTCTCTCGTGCTATGTATCCAGTAAGAAGTAGCGTACAAGAACACAAAATTTACATATTCATGAGAAACATACATGGGAAAATTAAAATTATGATACATACCTCATCATGCTAGATCCCACCTATTATCATACAACCAAGCCCTCTAGATCATCTCTTATAATGATGGTCTCCATTAGTCTCTCATGCTTTGTATCCGATAAGAAGTAGCGTACCTTCGATGAATTCCGACTAGGCATTGTTCATACCTGGAGGTTTGTACCAATGATTAAGTTGGTAAAGTGATACACACTTGCACCTGGTTTGTAATCCCTGTAAACATATCCACCCTTCTTTCTTGCATTGTTGTCATGTGTAAGATATTCACCTTTAACAACCATAGACCCGATGGGGAAGTGGTTGTTTTCATCATCAGTCATGGACATAATGAGGGTTTGCTTTCCCTCTATACAACGTGCCAACCAGTAATCACCACCCCATTCACTATCTTTTGAGGCAACCACTGCGTATATGTGTCTTGCATAGTATGATTGTAGGTATATGAGAAAATATTTTTCATGTGATACAAGGCCATTAATGTTAAGGAAATGCATCATACCAGGTTGTACAAGGTCTGATACATGATCAAAATCTATAGAAATAGACGATTGGTCTTCTTCCAACGGAGTTATCTTAACAATTGCACGCTGATTAAGTGGAAGTGATATGCGATCCCATCCATCAACCCAATCCAATGATTCACACACATCCCAGTCACCATCACAACAAGTTGGGCAAAAACAAGATAGTTTTCTGGTCCAAATTTCAAATACTGGGTTATCATAGCTTTGAACTGAATGAAAGCCACGAGTCCCAGGAAAAGTCTTGCATTCCCATGCATGTGAACGATCTATGTCTACCACCTCCCAAAAAAATCTCTCCACATGTCTCTTTCTTGTGGATTCTACTCGCATAGCTGATTCCTCTCCCATTACTGACGTGCACCACCTAACTATAGATTGAGCATTTCAAATAGTAGAAATTGTAGATAATTTCAATTCCTCTCTTCGTAGGGCTGTTTTGACACATGCTTCGGCTCCATCATGCTCTCCTTTACCATGTCCAGTCTCAGAATAGTTCCACATATGTGGAACTTTGTAGTTTTTATGCAATGAACACAACCATTGAAATATGCGTGCATTTTTTAACTGACCAGCACATCCATCAGACCAAATCCAGTGTCGATCCATCTGTATGTTCCTACCCTTCAAATGATCATAGAACATGATGAAGCAATGATGTACATAGTGGAATTCATGGCACAAATCATTACTTATGTAGAAGTGATATTCCTTTAGAATTTCTCTTTGCTCTTCACTGCTATTTGAGCCATGCCTATATGTGATATGCACCATCAAGGAAACCTGCTCAGAGTGATAATACTGACTTTGGATCTCATTTTGAGGTTGTAGAGTGTAGTTCTTGTCAAAATCAACAACTGAAAGTATAGTACCACGAGGAAATGTATCCCTGCATATTCTAAACTTCTCATCCTGCCATCGTGCCAAGTGGACATGCTGAACATATTGATGTGTCTTTTCAATAAATTCCTTGACAAAGACACTAACTTGTACTTGTTGACACAAAATGATCTCAATATCAGGTTTTTTTGTAAGTAAGGAATGAAATGCAACTGTTCAAACATAAATTTATAGATAAATGCATGTACATAATATGTCACCAATTGTATTTTTTTGCTTTCTTTCCCTAAGACTATTTCATAGCTGATATATTTGAAACTTTTCATGTCTGTAACCATATTCCCAAATTCATTGTCTCCAGTCTTGTGCATACATTGTCTCAATAATGCCAATCCAGCACAGTTGGAGCAAGTTCCATCCAAACAAGATTTTTCATAGTAAGTTTTCCCCTTAGGGCTATTGCACATGATACTATGAATGAATTCTCTTGATGAGGTCAGTGGTATTGTCAAGAAGCAATCCTGCACATGGTTAGTATGCAACACACGGCGAATGTACAAAAATGTTTCATAGTAATATTCATATTCTACATGGTATCTACATCAACAAGTGTTACGAAGAGTATTTATTCTAACATACCAGGGCTTACATTTGTCAAAAGATCTTTGCCCCAAATTCAATTGTCTACGTTCATTCCTAAATTTCTCGTATAGTTTTGTCTGTGTTATATCAAGAAGATGCTTAATATGTGGTTCACGGTCCTTTGAACCCCTTCTCAGTTTTAGTACATCCTTTCGGTTTGAAGAAGGCCTTGTGTGATCATGCCAAAAACTCTGCACTAATCCCTTTACTGCATCAACTAGCTTCATGTCACGACATGGCAACCGACCAATAAAGGCCCAAAAATATGTTTGGGCGGTTGTGTCAAGATGTTCTCTTCTAATAGAATACCTACAGAGGGTTTTTACATTCAAATTAACTAGTTTAGATGTAGGCTTGAGAAAACAAAGGACCCTGGTGTTCTTATTTACAATTGCTTGTGACAACACACGATGAGCCGCATTGCGGTCCTTTGACCATGTGTTCTTACCAATTTTTACCAAAGGCATCTACTAAGCTTTTAACTATATGAGAACTTGGTCTAGAAGGATTTATCATCTTTATCCCTAATGATTTTGTAACAATATTCATGCCCCTAGATTTTAACAATGATAAAAATAATCTACATTTATCTCCATCACATTTAGAAACAAAATATTTATTTAGTATCCGTTGAGTTTGATAAGCAATACTATGTTTAGATAGTGTACCTTCAATGGAATTGAGGAGTCCTTCATCAACTTGTATATGCTTCGGAGTTCTTCGATGTGTGCTTTCTAATGGAGGTAATGGGGTTGGATTTCTATCATCTAGTGCATCAACAATATGCTCTGGCGTTTCAGTAGCAATTTGTTGTCCTTCATTCTCTTCCTGGTAGTTGGATGGTGGAAGTCCAACATCCTCATGAATGGTACAGATAATATTTTCTTCTTCAATAGTAGGCTCCATGTCCAACGCCTCTTCAACAGTAGGCTCCATGTACAACGCCTCTTCATGAGCTTCGTCTTGACATGGTAACTTATCACTTTGACTTGATGTGGGGTTTGAAACATCCCCTAATGAGCACCTACGGTTTGCTTCTTGAATACTTCCATGGGGTGCTTGTTCAACAAATATTGTGGAAATTGAAGGTCCCTCTAGTGAATGCTTCCTTTTTTCTTGTGATGGATTAATAGGATGAACCATTGTATCCTCTATAATTGGATTTGGATTAGTTTCCAAAGAAAGTCTCCAATTCATCATGTCTATTCTTTTCTTTTCTTTCTCTTCTTTGATGACTTCTTGAGGTCTCTTCTTCCTTACTGATTTTCTTCCTCGGTTACGTACATTCCCCATCACCACAATGATCAATGTCAATATAGTTTGTTTTTGTTGCTCCTCAATTACAACCTTTCAAACCTTTAACTTTCTTTATAACTATTGATCCTTCAAGGTTCTTTAATCTTCCTTCTCAATCGTTCATATTTCCCATCAAAACAATAATGAATGAGAAAATTTACCTTTGGTTCTTTTGAATAATAAGCAAATGAAAGTTAAATCATAAATTGTTCCTCAAGTTGATTTTCTTGTACAATTGTGTATATCCACCATCACCATGAAATGACATTGAAGCTTGATATCTTATCCTGTGTGCTCCTCAACCATGAAAGATATCCTCAATGTTGCACCTGCATAACAAAAAGAATGATGGAGAATGTGTAAATTGTGAGTATTTTCACAGGCAGGCTCGTGCTCCTAAAAAAACGAGCGGTAATCGAATAAATTCATAAAAATAGAGTGAAGTTGCTCTTGGACAAAAACAATTCACTGTTTTTACAATCCCAAAATGCTCAAATGTTATATAGAGTAAAAATGTGTACGCGATTTGTATAAGTATAACACGCACGCGATATGGTTAAGCACAATTAATAGAGTGGGTGCACAACTAGGGAAACGAATAAGATCATAACTTCCCAAATGTTTTCTATGGCTAGCAACAAAACGAATGTTTTTAGTGTTCCCTTCTTTTCATGCGTGTAAATGTTTCTCTCTATAGCCCCAATAATCCCTACATATCCCTATTTCTTTCTAAATATACCTCCCTCATTCTCTCTGCATCCCTCCCTATATATTCCTTTTTCTCCCTTACTCCATCCCTCCATACTGATGGTGATGAAGACGATGATGATTATCATGATGGTGATGATGATGATGATGATGATGATGATAATGATGACGATGATGGTGATGATGATGTTCATGATGTTGATGGTGATGATGATGATCATGTTGTTGATGATGATGATGATGAAGGTGATGTTGATGTTCATGATGTTGATGGTAATGATGATGTTGATGTTGATCATGACGATGGTGATGATGATGTTGATGATGTTGATGACCAATGATCATGGTGATGATGAGGATGAGGATGGTGATGATGATCGATGACCAATGATCATGGTGATGATGAGGATGAGGATGGTGATGATGATCGATGACCAATGATCATGGTGATGATGAGGATGAGGATGGTGATGATGATGATGATGAAGGTGATGATTATGATGAGGATGAGGATGATGATGATGATGATGTTGATGTTGACGATGATGACGACGATGGTGATGATGATGTTCATGATGATGATCATGTTGATGATGATGATGAGGAGGAGGAGGAGGAGGAGGAGGATGAAGATGAAGATGATGATGATGACGACGATGGTGATGATGATGCCAATCATGATGACGACGATGTTGACGATGATGTTCATGATGATGATGATGATGATGAGGAAGGTGATGTTGATGATGAAGGTGATGATGATGATGAGGATGATGTTGATGATGATGATGACGTTGGTGATGATGATGTTCATGATGTTGACGGTGATGATGATGATGATGAGGAGGAGGAGGAGGAGGAGGAGGAGGAGGATGATGATGAAGATGATGATGATGACGATGATGGTGATGATGAAGTTGATCATGATGACGACGATGGTGACGATGATGTTCATGATGATGATGATGATGATGATGAGGAAGGTGATGCTGATGATGAGGCTGATGATGATGATGATGATGATGATGTCGATGATGATGAGGATGATGACGATTATGATGATGATGTTGATGTTGATGATGACGATTGTGATGATGATGTTGATGTTGATGATGAACATGATGATCATGGCGATGTTGATGATGATGATCGATGATCAATGCTCATGTCGATGATGGTGGTGATGATGAGGATGAGGATGGTGATGTAGGTGATGATGATGATGATGAAGATGTTTGTGATGATGAAGATGTTTATGATGATGACGATGAGGAGGAGGATGAGGATGGTGACGATGGTGATGATGATGGGGATGATGATGATGATGATGATGATGATGATGATGATGACGATGATGTTGATGATGATGATGAGGATGATGTTGATGATGATGATGATGATGATGACGACGACGACGGTGATGATGATGTTCATGATGTTGATGGTGATGATGATGATGAAGATGATGATGATCATGATGATGAGGATGATGAAGATGATGATGACGATGATGACAATGATGTTGATGATGATGATGATGATGATGACGACGACGACGACGCTGGTGATGATGATGTTCATGATGTTGATGGTGATGATGATGATCATGTTGATCATGTTGATGAGGATGATGATGATGATGATGACACCAGTGTTGATGATGTTGATGGTGATGATGATGATGAAGATGATGAAGATGATGATGATGATGACGATGGTGATGATGATCATGGCGATGGTGATGATGATCATGGCGATGTTGATGATGATGATCGATGATCAATGATCATGGTGATGATGAGGATGAGGATGGTGATGATGATTGATGATCAATGGTCATGGTGATGATGAGGATGAGGATGGTGAGGATGATCGATGATCAATGATCATGGTGATGATGAGGATGAGCAATGACCAATGATCATGGTGATGATGAGGATGGTGATGATGATGATGATGAAGGTGATGATGATGACGACGGTGTTGATGATAATGATGAAAATGATGTTAACTACAACGCGCACGCGTTTGGATTTTATAAATTATGCACGCGTTTGGCTTTACTAAATCGCGCACGCGTTTGGCTTTACTAAATCGCGCTCGCATATTGGTTAAATTCAAAAAAAAATTCCCACCAAATGACAAGGCCGAGCCTCCATCCATGCTTTCATGAAATTCCTATGCCTATGTGTCTACTTTGTACTTTGCTTCAGATTCAACTTGCCTATGCCTTGGAGTATGATAAACCATGGCTAATTCAACATTATATCCAAATTTTCAATATGCTCGTGTTTAGCGGTTCATCTGATTATGCTGCACACCTCCATTTTTCATGAGATTTTAGAAACAGATATGGTTTTTTTTGCAGATTCTAAATATGTAATTTTTAACAAGAATACATAATTTTTTCTATTTTTTTCTTATTTATCTTCTGTCATCACTCCTTAACTCAAAAAACACACTGTTAGTGTTTCGTACATATCTCTTTTGTTTCTCAACCATTTAAAACAAATTGTATGGTGCACTAAAGAACACCAACCTCTACATGCTATAAAAAACCCACTTCCAAATAATTGCTTTAAGACATTTAAACGCTGCAGCCACAATTGACATACCATTTTCGAGGTTTGATCTCTTAGATAATTAAAACAAACTTAAAAATATTATTTTTATTATTGGAAAAATAGTCGTGCACTAGTCCTATATGTTCTCTATATGTATAGCGGTTTTAGTAAGTTTATTCCATCATTTAGACACTCAGACGCTGCACCCACAAAAACATATAGCTTATAATTTGTCCCAAAAATAAAAAGTGCCCGTTAAAAAACATCTAACTTTATATAGTTAATAACATTTTCAATAGAAAAAAATTATATATTTGGAAAGGTCATTTTATTTCCTACATTTCTTGTTTTTTACTGATCACAAGATTCATTGTGTAAGTGTCTCAAAATATCCATGCAAGTTGATGGATGTCTGTTTTTTCAGTTTTGTATTGCATCTAACGCACCAAAAGAGACCCTCAACTTCTTGCACACACCCAATTCAAAAGGAAAAGAACATACTTTTATGTAAAATGTTTAAAGGGTTGAATACCACTAACTATTTTAATGAACTATTCATTCTATATTTTACAATTATTCAATCTTTTTTTCTTTTCTTTCTGTTTCACTTATGATATAATAATATGTTTGCATCTACATTTTTCTTCATAGAGATAATGGTTTATTAAACTGGGTCTTCACTGAGTGAAACTATGTCATAGCACCTTCGTTTATGGGCTATTAAAGAAGACGCCTAATTTCACTAGGTATTGATAAATACCTACCAAAATACTTATGTTGATCCCCCCTCCCAATACATAATTCCAATTAAAAAACCCTATTTTTATGAAATATTACCTATTTTTACTAGATACCCCTTTTCATACCCCCTAATACCTATAAACATCCCATACGCTGCTCCATGCCCCCCTAATACCTACAATATATTGACCTTATTTTTCACAATTTAAAACGCCCTTTATGAATGAGCTTGATAAGATATTGGTCAACAAGATAAATCTCCATGGTTTATTTAAGGCTTATTTTGGCTTGAATTGTATATATTTTAATCATTTCGAATAAATTAATTCACTTTGTTTTTCTTGTAAATTTGATTAGTCATTAGAATTTCTAATTCTTAATTAATTATTTTGAAGTTTTCTTTTTGCTTTCTAAAACATTTCAGTGTGTTAATCATGATTTTTTGAGCTTAAACAATAAAACGTTGAGTGATCAATTGCAATAACTATGTAACTCAAGACTCAAACCTTATTGTATCTATTAACCTATCTTCATCATGATTAATGTACAAGGAGTCATTAATTCAAAGCTAAGATGGTATTTTTGGTTGAGTCAAGCGAGCCCAAGTCTTAAAAGCCTTCGTATTGATACCTAGTAGCATTAGCCAAATATTTCTTCTCAATATCTCATACTAATACATATTTTAATGTTTATGTTTTAATTGGTCTCCCCAATAAGAGAAAAAGAGTATGACTTGTGTTTGTTATTAACTCAAATCTTTTAATGCCATCTCATACTCTTAAGGAGTTTTAAATTTGCTTCCCCATCCATTAGACAATCTAGGTCGAGATTAACACTAATTTCTTATGGTATTAGCTTCTTTTTCTTTTTATTATTTTAACACTAATTTCTTATGATATTAACTTATTTTTCTTTGATTATTTGGGATTAGAGCGTGTAAGTAAAAACGGTTAAAAGACAACCCTATTGAGGCTTTGGCACTAGTGATCTATCTACCAGCGTAGATCCAAATCCTAGGCTCTATCAAGCACCGAGAGGGATCAAATCTCTTCATAGGTATCCATTGATTTGATTCAAGCCAAAAGACACATTTTTTTATTTAAGGTCCACATATAATATTTTATTATTAATATTTAATATTATTTATGGCCCACATATAATATGTTTTGTTATTTTTTATTTTGTTATGAACTAACATTACAACATTTCCCCATACATGGTTTTAAAACCATATGCAAGGTCCTCCTACAACCATGGGTTGTTTAGGAGGCCTTGCACATGGTCTTAAAACCATTTGCAAGGCCCTCCTAAACCATGTACAATAAAACTATGGGTTGTTTAGGAGGCCTTGCACATGGTTTTGAAACCATAAACCATGTGCATAAAAACCATGTGCATGGTAGTTTTAAAACCATAGTTTTAAAACCAAGCACATGGTTTATGATTTTAAAACCATGTGCAAGGCCAACATTTTTTATTATTTTGTTAAGTAAAAACATTACAACATCTCCCCCATATTGTGTTTTTTTACTCACCCATATTTTTTTACGGATAATTAAATTTTTACTTTATTATTGTTTTGTTAGGTTGGAAGATTACAACATCTCCCCCATATTAAGTTTTTCTGGCAGACATTTATTTTGGCCTATAATTAAAAAAATTATTTTTTATTAATAAAAATAACGTTACGTAACGTTACATAACGTTACAAGATCTCCCCCATACTGGGCTGTAGAGCGCCTCTCGGCGCAATGAAATCTGTGGTTCACATATTTCAAATCAGAGTATATACAAATGCATATTTAAAACCCACATGTCATCCATGCTTTTAAGAATGTTATGAGTCATCTCCGCCACTTACAATGCGAAGAATGTCTAAACTATATATTTTTAATTAATTAATGGGATGGGATCAAAGTAGTTGAAACGTCTTAAAAGGTATCCATGTCAAGTTATAGATACCTACTAACATCAATACCTATTTTTTATGGTATGATAGGTAAAAATAAAATAACAACTTCTACTCATCACGAATTTTTCCCTAGGGTGTATCTCGATGAAGAATGTATGATGGTGGAAATCTGATAAATGAATCTTATTTTTTTGGACTTCGAAGGATAGTTTGAATGTTATCTTTAAAGTTATGCTACCTCTGGTTTAATATTTAAAGGTAAGCTTGTAAATGTGGCACCTACTAGTTAGAGAATTTTATTTTTTTTGAAAATTATTATTTTTTGTCTTTTTGTATAAGTAAATTTTTGAACATATTGGAATATTATAAACCTACTCACAACTTATGATAAAATAATTAATCATTTTTTATTAATTTCCCATCCTCTAGCCTAGATAGTTGGGGTCCACTTGCACTACAAAGTCAACGCTTTCCATCTATACCCCAGGAATGCTTTAATTCCAATTCTGGGTTGATCTTGACCACTTTATTGATTCCCAGAATTAGTAATTGTGCTTTCCTGCACATTCTATTTTATTCTGCTTTTATTTAGCTTTTCTATGGATAAGGTAAATCTACTCAACTAGGAAACTGGTATCTTTTGTTTCCAACCCATCCTCCATGATTTTATCTCATTTTTCCAGGATTAGCATGTTTTTCCATCACTCTTGACAACTCACTCATGCTTTTTCTAATTAGTGAGGTCCTTGAGTGGTTTGGGAAGTGCTTTAGCCACCTATGGGGTTTATAATAGTTAGTAAGTCTACCTTTCTGAACTTGATGAGTTGTCGATTTTACCTATAAGGGATGTACTATTTATGTACACTATTATCATCATTATTCATTGGAAGGCTACACTCCAATATTCATCTCTTCACTCATGTGATTCAGTCTCTATTTTTCTATTTATTTTTTGTGTATATGCTTGTGAGAATTATCTTAGTAGCAAGATCTATTTCAAATGTTTTTTCTTATCATTGAAACTATTGTTTATACATAACATAAATAAATACTTAGCTTAATATACCGCAATTTATTATACCCACAATAACTCCCCTACATTTTTGGCCAAACTGAAGCCCCCTAAAATTTTACAAAAGACTACTTATCTTCGTTTTGCTTGCTTGATAAATTTTGGTTTGGGATTTCTGGTTGAATTGGTATTGATCATTTCATGATATCTTTCCAATATCCTTTTATTTGATTTTTCTCTTCATAATTCACAGACAAAAAATGGATATATGGATCATTTTCAGTTCTACTTTTTCGGGCTGTCCATATCAGGAATATATGTTAGCCAAGATTTTTTCTGACGTTTGTGATCTTCACATTTACCGGGGATTATGATATCAAGTTGAAAGTTTTCCTTATGACATCAAGCCACTCAACTTAATCATTTATTTTGGATCCACAATATTCGGAAATTTACTTCCGGAAATCTGTTTACATTATTTTCACTTGTTGATGTTTTATTCGAGATATTTTCCATTTTACAATTGTGGACCCAAGATTCATTTTGAATATTATTATGACTTATTTTTCGAGCTTGTTACTGCGGATCATTTATGTAAGAAGTATCATCTTATGTTTACTTTTAACTTTTGGACGTTTCAATCCCAACATTTTTTAAAAGCTAAAGTTTATCGGGTGTAGTCATCATGCAGACATTTTGCGGACCTGACATTTACTTTTTTTTAATACTTGCTAATTGGCTTTTCGGTTTCGTTGGCTTGGGTTAGTTTTTTCAAAGGTTTTCCTTTTCCTAATATTTACATATCGATGTTCCGTACCCGAAATTATTTTATAATATTTTTCTAATCAATATTTCGGGTCCATTCTTTTCAAGCTTTTTTTTTAATCTATCGGATATCAATTTGACTTCCTCCCAAACTTTTGGATTCAAATTTTACCATATTTAATGGCACAAACTTCATTTTTATAATCGAATGATTAATTATAGTGTTAGCTTTCACTAATAATTTTTTGAGGACCTTTTATTTGGCAGATAAACCCTTTATAAGGTTAAGGTCATTTTATAATATGAATTGTCTTCTATAGGGAATTATGATGAATATATTACGATTTGTTTGCGTTTATATCTTCAAATCGTTTTGGTGTGAACTTTTTCCTTAGTACGATAATTAAATCGGTTCCGTTTTGCTGAGAATGACAATTTTTTTTGTTTTTGTTTTTAGTGATCATTTTATGCTTCTAATCAACCTCTTATCCATGTGAAATTAATCTTTTGAAAGGCCTTGCATTATTAAATGTTCAGTTTTTTGAATTTGGATTTTTTTATAATTTTGGAGAAGATTGTATTAACTGTCAAAGTTCATATTACAAATTATTTCTCTATGTATTACTTATGAAATTTGGACTTTTATGATTGTAAACATAGGTGCATATATATAGCATTCATGGTTTGAAGCAAATTATTTCTTAATTTCCCAAAGGTTATTATGCTATTGATTTCATATATTATTCAATGTAGAAAATTATTTTATCTTTTAAGTAGTATTATTTTTTATTATTAATTTACAATATTTAAACTTATTTCTCTGTAGTGAGGATTTCTCCTCAGCTACGTGCAAAAGCATCAACTTTAGATCATTGTGATCGTAAGGAAGAGTTCACTAGAAAATAGAAAAGAAAACTAAACTAATAACGGAAAGCAAATATTTTTATCGTTTTATCATATATATCAGCTAAACTAATGCAATAAACAAAAACAATAAACACACATTTCTCCTATAAAGTGGGCCACTGTAGCCGTCCTCGGAAGTGGTTCCGTAGCTCCACGGGTTGGTTTTCTAGTTGTCTCCATGGACAGTTTTCAAACGGGGAATGGATCCAAAATGGGTATGGAGGATGTCTCAACGTACACCGTGGGAATTGCACAAAAGTGATGGCAGGGGAGTATGTGGAATACTTGAGAGCACAAATGTCATAGCGTAACCGCAAATGAATGAGGAAAAAATGTATTTTGAGAGCCCTTCACAATCTATTTATAGTATGGTCCTAAGGTTTTTTGACCCAAGGTGGTGACCCATGGTATTTTCTTGTGGTTTTCTAACCCTTTCTCTTTTTTAGGGTTTTTGAACACTTTTTAGGGTTTTTTTGACCCTTTTTGGGAGAGAGTGAGGGTAAACCATAGTAAATAATGATGTTTTGGACCTTTTTTCGTGGAAATACAATTGTGAAGCTCAAAAGTAAGGGAAATATGGTAGGAATATGATGTATGTATATGGTTTAGACCATGGAGAGCTAGGTGAACAATTTTTAGTGTTAACATATTCCCCCCTGATGTGTGAGGGCAGGAGCTCATCGTATGGTCGATAGACATAATAGGATCATGGGAATAATTTTGACAATAGTGGAGATACTGGAGAGACACGCAAAGAAGTGGAGCTTCCTTGTTCAAACTACGCTGGCTTTTAGTTTTTTATTATGGGTTTGTTGCGGCTGCAACTGTTTTCCCCAAATTTCTTAAATTTTGGGTCCCCTCCTCATGATTTAGAGTTGTTTTAATCGTTTGAATCCGTGAACTGTTTTGATCATACTTTAATTTTGAATGATTATTGAAGGCTAACACTCATCCTAGTTTTCAGAAGTTAGGTGTGTTTTGAAGTTCTTTTTGGATCGCAAATCTTAAGTTTGGGTTTGCTTGTTGAAGGGCCGCCGTTTCGGAGGAGAAATAGTTTAACCGTTGCTGGTTTTCAGAGTCTTAAGCACTTAACGTTTTTTATTTTGATTGGAGGATGTAGTCTTCTCTAGATTCCATCGTTGCGGCTCACAAACCAGTTAGCTGTCTAAAGTCTAAAGCGCTCCGCCCTCCGATGCTAGTCGCATGTCTGTAATCTTTGTTGCTTCCGCTGTTGTGGCTCCCAAAGCAACTAAACGCCCGAAGTCCAAAACGCTCCGCCAGCCGATGCGTCAGTCTTTTAGTCGCTTGCCCGTAGTCATTTCTCTTCCGTCGTTGTGGCTGTGCAAAGCTTTCAGCTTCTGATGTAAATATCTTTCGACTGCTGATTGAGAGTTTTCCCGCCCGAGGGTCGCATGTCCATAGTCTTTTTCTTCCCGCCGTTGCGGCTAGGAAAGTCTTTCAGCTTCCGATGTAAAGTCCTTCCGACTTCTGATTGGTTATTTTTTCCCGCCCGCAGCTCAGGTCTTAACTTTTTTGTCTCCCGGCGTTGATGTTTTCTCCCGAGCTCATAGGTGGACGAGACAGTAGTGCACCGGGCCATTTCTTGTGGATTGGCCATTAGTTGGTTTAATCTGAGGTTTGTTTAGAATGCAATCGCGGTCAATGATGCACATCGTTTGATTGCAGGTGGTTTCCAGAGAATGGTCAAACTACTGCAGCGCGAAGGGAGATGGGAAATTTGGTAAAAGTAGAGCCGAAACCATCAGGACCGCAAACACGAAAAATGAAGGAAAAGACAAAGTGAATGGCGATAAAGGCACAGACCCGAAAATATCTATTAGTTACTAATCAGATCATGAAGGTGCATAGAAAATAAAGAGGGAAATGAAGTGTTTGGGGGAACTAAAAAGTCGCACGCTTGTGGGCAGCCCAAGTGATCAACTGTTTAGTTTAAATATGTGAAAGTTAGAACTGAGAAAGGACTTTTTCCCTGGAAAAAGTTGTAAACCATTTGCTTGTAAGAGGAACTATTTCGTTTTACAATCAGAAAGTGCAACTTTTGCCTGTTGGAGAAAGCGTAATGTGGAATGTATCAATGTGATTAAATGAGCAATGTTGAATGTGAACTATTTCGTTTTTAGTTGTGCCTCATTAGTTGTAAGAGCATTCTAGTTTCTTGAACCTATGTTCTTGTTTGAATGTTCTTCAGTACCTTTATGACGTCTTTTCCACTATGAGTAATGAAATTTTAACTGTTGATGAGTTATCTTATCATATATACTTTTCTTCATGTTTATATGTTTGGTTGTAAGAACAGTTATTTGTGATTTGCCATAACACATGAACAGGGGTGCATTACTCATGAATGAATGCTGAACTCTCTAGAGATAGTTTAGTTAGTATTTATTTTCTTGCATGATTTGGATGCTTGTGAGTTCTAAGACGAGAGGTAAGAACCTGCGCATCACATTGTGACTACTCTTTGCATCTTTATCACCCTGCATTGTTAATTAGGCACATGCATATCATACTTAAATCAAAAATACAAAATACACGGTGGACCGGGCCGCAACCGGTAAAGCCTTTGTTTTTGTTACTTTGACCTACGGTAGCCGGACTGCAAACCGGACGGATTCCCCATACCAAATAGTCACGGGCTAGTTGGGAATGTTGACTGGGGAGAATCCTTTGCTATTGTTGCCTGCAAATTTCCAGGCCTCAACAGTTCTGGCGCTAGAAGGAGGGCCGCCAGTGCATGGATGGCCGAGGAAACCCGTTTTCCCAAGATTATTCCACCGGTAACAGTTCTGAAAGCAGTGGACTTCATAATCCAATTCCGGAAGAAAGGAATAGAGAACATCTATATTCTGTTGGCAACGAAGTTGTTAATGACCTAAGAAGACACACCAGGGCATATGTAAAGAATATTGGAGGATTGCCAATTATCCCTAAATCTCCCAGAAGAGAATATAAAAAGAAAGATCGTCCTGTAGTAGAAGACTTAGTGCTGGTTGGAGACTGGGAAGAACTTGTAGAAACATCCTTACAGGAAGTTGTACTACCTTTGAATCAAGAAGGCCCAGACACCCCTCACAGTTCTCCTGCTCACACTCCTATTGTCTCACCTCCTCACTCTCCACCCAGACTCATGGCAGGAGTAAATGCTAATCCACCACCCAACCCACCAAATCCACCACCTTCCTGGAGAGCCAGATCACCTTTAAATCTAACGCCTCCGCTACATGATCTACCTCTGGCCTTTGACAAGATGTTTCCCAAGTTCGACCCATGTGAGAAGATATTAGTAGATGACCACCTACAAAGATTTTATTTGGCAATAGAAGGATTAAGGGCCGGGGAGTATGAAGATGTAGTCTGCATACTGTTCCCGCATACCCTTAAGGGAGCTGCAGCATCATGGTACTTTGGGTTGCCTGTAAACTCTATCCCTGATTGGGATACCTTTGAAAGGATATTTAGGAGTAAATATGCGACTCAGAAGACTCATGCAACCCTCATCAAAGGGATATGTTCCTTAAAGAAGGAGAGAAAGGAAAAGGTGCACAGTTTTACACAAAGGTTTGCAGCCTATCTCAAGAATTTTTCTGAAACAGATAAACCTTCAGACAAGGTCCTGATTGAATATTATACGTCAGCTTTAGGCCCTGAGTTTGCCATGTTTGCCAAAATAAGGGCCAAGCCTACTTTGGCAGAAACCTATGCAGAGGCAGAAGTAGTGGAGGCTGAAAGAGAAAGTATCAAAGATTATCCCGAACAGTTAGGAGAGAAAGGTGCGGGAAAGAAAGCCTTATTGTTTACTAAGCCTAAGGAAAAGAAATCGTCAGATTTTGAAAATATGGAAAAAATGATGCAGAAGCTTTCCAACAAAATCATAGATTTGGAGAAAGAGAAGGAAACACAAAATTTCTATAAGCCCTATTATAAGAAAAGAGAGGATAACAATCAGTCTCAACCTCCTCCACACAATTCTGCATCTATGAATTTAACAGAGGTAGGCATGGAAAACTTTTGCACTTTTCACCAACAACCACACTCTGAAAAGAATTGTCCTCAATGCACAAACTCGGTGACATTGGTCATGAATCAACTGTTGGATTCTAGATTAACAGAAGAGGGATATGAAGAAAGAAAAGAGAATACTACTTCAACGAAAGAAAAAGAAGAGGAAACCATGGTTTTGTGGGATTCTGTTTCATTATTTGATGTTGAAGAGGAAAAGAATCAGGGGTACAAGGATGTCGTGGAAACCAACGTATCAACAAGAAGCCAAGGATCGGTTAAAGAAGACAGTCTCATACTCCCAAAGATCAAGAGGCTTCAGCGAAATGTTAAGAAATTTCAAAATAAATCCTTAGCTGATAAAATTCCAGAATTCACTATTACCAGCCAAGATCCTAAGCAGAAGAATATGATGGCTAAGCCAAATGAAGAAAATATGAATGCTGATAAACCTCATCCCATTGAACAACAGATGGATTATGACATCGTGGAAGATATTAAGAAGGTGAGGGAAAATGTTTCACTATTTGAAATGTGTAAAGTGCCGCAGCAAAAAGAAAGACTATTGAAAGCACTTGAAGCATTGGACGAAAAGATGCCCACTGTCAATCAACCTTAGGAAGAAGAAGAAATCAGAGAAACCAGCATTGGAGGTAAGTCTAAGAGCAAACAACCATCTTTCCTACTCACTTTTGAAATTTTCAATCACAACGTACATAATTGTCTGGTAGACTCAGGGGCGTCCGTTAATGTCATGCCAATATTAGTCTGTAAAAAGATAAATGGGCAGCCTAAGCCATCCACATGGAGGGTTGTTCAGTTGGACAGAACGGATGTAAAGGTAATTGGTGAGATGGAGGATGTCCTAGTCTGTTTGGGATCAAATGATAAAGTGTGACAAGTCATTAATATTGTGGTGGTTGATATACCAGATGTGTATGGTCTTGTCCTGAGCAGAGATTGGTTGGCCAAACTCAATGGATATTTCGCTTCTGATTGGTCACATCTGTGGTTGCCATATAAAGGAAGTCCGAACCAAATTAAGATTTTGAGGGACCCTCACATGAAATATAATGTTACTTGACTTGAGGAGCAGAATGAACCAGTGGATTCTGTGTTGGGAAATTATTTTATTGAGTTGGAACCAGGAAATTACCAAGCAGAAGAAGCTAGCAACACATCAGACACCCAGCCTGATCTCCTTCGATTCTCGTAGGCTGATGAAATCATCTGTAACATAGTAAACTTAGCCTTAGGAGTAGATTCACATTCAGTAGTTAGTGATTTTTGGACTTTGTTTTTTGATGGCTCTAACACATTAGAAGGGTCAGGGGCCGGCTCTGTCCTGATCGACCCCCAGAAGAATAAACATTTTCTCTCATGTAGATTAGAGTTTAAGTGTACTAATAATACAGCTGAGTACGAAGCGCTGGTGCAGGGCTTGAGGAAAGTGATTGAATTAAAGGTAAGTAATCTAAAAGTTTTTGGAGACTCTGAAATTATTGTGAAACAAATCCGGAATCAAATACATTGTGTTTCCCCTCACTTAAAGGCTTACCAAAATGAGGTATGGGACCTACTTAAATGTTTTAATGCATTCAATATTATCTCAATTCCAAGACTTAAAAATGCAGTAGCTAACTTGTTGGCCACATCAACCGCTAGGATGGTACCTACTAATAATCGATGCTCTGTTGAATTACTTTTTAGGCCCTCAGTACCTGATATGATTATCAACCTACGAGTGTTCGATGATCACCAGCAAATTATAGAATGCTTAACGAATGACGAGGTATTTAAAGGAGCAATTATAGACAATGAAGAACATCGGGCCGAGCTGAAGTATGATAATTTCATCCCGAAGGGAGTTAGAACATTAGAAATAATGTTCGATTTAAATGAAAAGTTCAGAAGACCAGCCAACATGAAGACCCATAGCTCATCTCTACAGTTCAAGCTGATAAATTTAGGGACTGAGACGAATCCTAAATTTGTGAATCTCGGAAAATGTTGTTCACCAGCAGAAAGAGACAAGTTCATCAGTCTGTTTAAACAATACAAAGATGTTTTCGCATGGACATACGAAGATTTGAAAATGTATGACACCAGCATCATCAAACATGTTATTCCCATCAAAGCTGGTGTCAAGCCGTATCAACAACCTTTAACAAAAATGCATCCAAAATTGGAACCGCTGATTCAGAGTGAAGTGAAGAAATTTTTGGATGCTAGAATCATTTTTAAGGTCAGACACTCTGAGTGGGTATCAAATATGGTACTAGTGAGGAAAAAATCTGGAGAAATTAGACTCTGTGTGGATTTCAAGAATTTAAACCGTGCTTCAGACAAAGATAACTATCCTATTCAACCCATGGAGAAACTGCTACAAATGGTTTCAGGTTCTGAACTGTTTTCGTTATTAGACGGTTTCTCTGGCTACAATCAAGTATTAGTAGCTGAAGAAGACAGATTGAAAACAAGGTTCAGAACCAAATGGGGAACCTTTGCTTACAGAAGGATGCCCTTTGGGCTTATAAATGCTGGAGCGACGTTTCAGAGGGCTATGGACATAGCTTTCCATGGATTGATTGGCCATAGTATTGTAGTGTACCTTTACGATATTACGATATTTTTGAAGAGGAAAGAGGAGCACGCGTTTCACTTAAGGCATATTTTTGAACGCTGTCGAAAATATGGCATATCACTCAATCCGAAGAAATGTGTGTTCGCTGTCACAGAGGGCAAGCTGCTGGGTCACATAGTTTCGAAGAAGGGAATTTCTATCGATCCAGAAAGGATCAAGGCCATTAAACAGATTCCCTTACCCCATAATAAAAAAGGGATGCAATCATTTATGGGAACAATTAACTTCGTGTGAAGATTTGTGCCTGATTTCGCTCAGATTGTCAAGCCTCTGCAACAAATGGTGAAGCAAAATGCATAATTCAAATGGACCGAGATTGAAAAGAATGCCTTCAACAAAATCAAGACTACTGTTGCACACACACCTTCCCTAAAAATCCTAGATTTCGACAACAATTTTATTCTGTATACCTTTGCATCCGATGATTCACTGGAAACTGTGCTTACCCAAAAGGAAGATGGGGGGGATGAATTCCCAATATCTTTCATGAGCACTGGTCTACAAGGGGCTGAATTAAATTACCCAGCCATTGATAAACAATATTATGTAGTATTTAAATCAGTAAAGCAATTCAGGCCTTATATTTTAAAAAATTGAACCAAGGTGATCGTCCCCTACCCATCTGTAAGGTCCCTTCTTGTACAAAAGGAGTTAGGAGAAAGGAGGGGCAATTGGGTAATAGCTCTTGAAGAATACGATTTGGAATTCAAGCCAGCCTCTATAGTTAGAGGACAAGGGTTGTGCAAACTGATGACTGAAAATGAAAAAAATGAAGAACACGCTTGGGAGGATGAAGCCGAATTACATATAATGGAGGTATGTCCTTTGTTTACAGCTCCCGGGTCTTGGTATAGAGACCTCGTGCATTACCTGCAGGCAGGGTTGTTGCCAGAACATTGGAATTCTAAGCAAAGAAGAGTGCTGCGTCTTAAATCCGCTTCCTATCAAATTGTTGAAGGAGTGTTATTCAGAAAAAATTATGACAGAGTTCTCCTGAGATGCTTAGAGAAAGAGGATGCGAATAAAGTAATGACATATTTGCATGGCGGTCCTGCTGGGGGACATTATTCAGGAGATACTACAGCCCACAAAATCCTCAGGGTAGGTTACTATTTGCCTACGCTCTTCAAATATGCACATGCACATGTCAGGAAGTGTGATATTTGCCAAAGGTGTAGTGGGAGATAACCTAAAGCAGCAGCACCCCTAAAGCCAGTGATGATCACGGAGCCATTCAAGAAATGGGGGTTGGATATTATTGGAAAAATAAAACCGAATTCCTCCCTGCAACACAAGTACATTCTGACCGCGACCGATAAATGAAGCTATCCCGCTACGCAAGATAAATGAAGACGCGGTCATCAGCTTCCTACAAGATCATATCATGACCAGGTTTGGAGTTCCAGTTTCGTTAGTCTTTGATAATGCTAAGTACTTTTCATCAATTAAATTAACTGCTTTTGCTCATGACAAAGGGATAAAATTGCATTATTCTGCTAATTACTCTCCACAAGGAAATGGCTTGGCTGAATCCTCTAACAAAAATCTGATTAGAATTTTAAAGAAGACTGTAATAGAAAACCAGAGGAGTTGGTACTCAGTGCTACCTAATGCCCTTTGGGCTGATAGAGTCACCCCCAAGTATTTGATTGGAGTGTCTCCATATACCCTTGTCTACGGTAAAGAATCCATTCTTCCTCCCAATATCATGCTACCTTCTTCCATAATAGCTCAAGAATCTAGAGGGTTGGATGATGAGGTTTTGCAAATAAGGATAAATAATCTCCTAAAAGCCGAAAAAGCTAGATCTAAAGCCAAAGAGCGCTTTAAGCAAAAACAGGGGGTAATAAAGAGATGGTTTGACAAACATAAGGCAGGAACAAAAGAGTTTGAAGTGGGAGATCTGGTTCTCAAGTGGGATCACCCTCATGATGAGAAAGGAAAGCATACTAAATTTCAGCAGTTGTGGGTAGGCCCTTTTCAGATTGCGGCAAATATTGGCCCTTCTAGTTATAAATTGCAAGATCTATAAGGATGGGAAGAGAACTTACCAGTAAATGGTTTGGTTCTCAAGCCTTATTTTTCATGAGGTTTTGTTTGAGTTTTTCTGTCTTGTATATAAATAATCTGTTTTGGCTGTCTTTTTGAGTCTTTGAGTCATGAAGTTTAGTTTAGTTTTATTTTAGATTTTCTATTTGGTTTTAAATAAAAGAAGCAAGCTTTGGTCGCATGGAGAGCATTAGAATTCTGGACCAACTAAAATCCTTGATTATAAGACTGTGTATTATGGTTTTATCTGATAGAGCTTCTTCTAGTTTATCAGTTTTCCTAAATGGCTGTGAACGCATTGAAATCCTGCTTAATCCCTGTAAAGTAACTCAAGATTAAAAGGTCGGGAATACTATTTCGAGGCTCCATCCATCTCACATTTAAAATGTCCTAGGGGGTTGACAGCAAAAGACCCATGGAAAGGAGGTAGGGTAAACAGTATATTATATATAAATGATCCCATGCCAAGAATTGAAAGCCAAAAGGCTAAAAAGAGTCAAAAAATCCTAAGAAAGCAATGTATATCAAAACAAAGTACTAAATCATATGAGTATAAAATTGCCAAAAGTTCCTCTCCTTTCGTGAGCTGAAAACTAAATACATCTCTCACACAAAAGGACATTATGGATAGAGGAGCCTGAATAAAAATTCAGAAAGAAAGGCATGAGGAGGACTCACAAGGACAAAAGTCCAAAAGCACAAAAGTGCAAAATGGCGTGGGAATGAGGAACAAATGAATATTTCTGTTTACCAGATGTTACGATCCTGTGGTGTCCAAGCTGGAAGCTGCCCAAAGACAGAGGTAAAAAATGAAACTCATACTTCTGGCCTCGAAAGAGTTATCTTGACTTTTGAAACCTTGGTTTCCATTTTCCTGAACATGACGACCCTCAATGATTCAAAGTTCATGTATCTGCCATTTGGGAAATCCATATATCTAGAAGAATTCAACACGGTGGTTTTATTATCAAATAGTCAGTTACTCAAGGAAGAAATTGTCCAGAGGTCTAGGTTCACCACGTAGTCACCAATTGTTGCAGCTGCAACTGTTTTCCCCAAATTTCTTAAATTTTGGTTCCCCTCCTCATGATTTAGAGTTGTTTTAATCATTTGAATCCGTGAACTGTTTTGATCATACTTTAATTTTGAATGATTATTGAAGGATAACACTCGTTCTGGTTTTTGGAAGTTATGTGTGTTTTGAAGTTGTTTTTGGATCGCAAATTTTAAGTTTGGGTTTGCTTGTTGAAGGGCCGCCGTTTTGGAGGAGAAATAGTTTAACCGTTGCTAGTTTTTAGAGTCTTAAGCACTTATCGTTTTTTATTTTGATCGGATCATTTTATTGTGATCGAAGGATGTAGTCTTCTCTAGCTTCCACCGTTGCGGCTCCCAAACCAGTTAGCTGTCCGAAGTCTAAAGCGCTTCGCCCTCCGATGCTAGTCGCATGTCTGTAATCTTTGTTGCTTCCACCGTTGCAGCTCCCAAAGAAACTAAACGCCCGAAGTCCAAAACGCTCCGCCAGCCGATGCGTCAGTCTTTTAGTTGCTTGTCTGTAGTCATTTATCTTCCTCCGTTGTGGCTGTGCAAAGCTTTCAGCTTCCGATGTAAATATATTCCGACTGCCGATTGAGAGTTTTCCCGCCCGAGGGTCGCGTGTCCATAGTCTTTTTCTTTCCGCCATTACAACTGGGAAAGTCTTTCAGCTTCCGATGTAAAGTCCTTCCGACTTTCGATTGGTTCTTTTTTCCCGCCCGCAGCTCAGGTCTTAACTTTTCCGTCTCCCGGCGTTGATGTTTTCTCCTGAGCTCGTAGGTGGACAAGACAGTAGTGCACCGGGCCATTTCTTGTGGATTAGCCATTAGTTGGTTTAATATGATGTTTGTTTAGAATGCAATCGCGGTCAATGATGCACATCGTTTGATTGCAGGTGGTTTCTGGAGAATGGTCAAACTACTACAACGCGAAGGGAGATGGGAAATTTGGTAAAAGCAGAGCCGAAACCATCAGGACCGTAAACAGGACAAACGAAGGAAAAGACAAAGTGAATGGTGATAAAGGCACAGACTTGAAAAGATCTGTCAGTTACTAATCAGACCATGAAGGCACACAAAAAATAAAGAGGGAAATGAAGTGTTTGGGGGAACTGAAAAGTCGCACGCTTGTGGGAAGCCCAAGCGATCAACTGTTTAGTTTAAATATGTGAAAGTTAGAACTGAGAAAGGACTTTTTCCCTGGAAAAACTTGTAAACCATTTGCTTGTAAGAGGAACTATTTCGTTTTACAATCAGAAAGTGCAACTTTTGCCTGTTGGAGAAAGCGTAATGTGGAATGTATCAATGTGATTAAATGAGCAATGTTGAATTTGAACTATTTCGTTTTCAGCTGTGCCTCATTAGCTGTAAGAGCGTTCTAATTTCTTGAACCTATGTTCTTGTCTGAATGTTCTTCAGTACCTTTATGACATCTTTTCCTCTATGAGTAATGAAATTTTAACTGTTGATGAGCTAACTTATCATATATACTTTTCTTCATGTTTATATGTTTGGTTATAAGAACGGCTATCTGTGATTTGCCATAACACATGAACAGGGGTGCATTACTCATGAATGAATACCCAGCTCTCTAGAGATAGTTTAGTTAGTATTTATTTTCTTGCATGATTTAGATGCTTGTGAGTTCTAACACGAGAGGTAAGAACCTGCGCATCACATTGTGACTACTCTTTGCATCTTTTTCTCCTTGCATCGTTAATTAGGCACGCGCATATCATACTTAAATAAAAAATAAAAAATACACGGTGGACCGAGCCGCAACCGGTAAAGCCTTTGTTTTTGTTACTTTGACCTACGGTAGCCAGACCGCAAACCGGACAGATTCCCCATACCAAACAGTCACGGGCTAGTTGGGAACGTTGACTGGGGAGAATCCTTTGTTGTTGTTGCCTATGAATTTCCAGGCCTCAACAGGGTTCTCAAAAAAGGATGAGATACATATTATGTGTGACATGTATATGGACAAGGAGGGCATACCCATGCTCATAACAATGCCAAAAGAATAAATAATGGGATGAAGGCTCAGAACATGGGAGTCGATCAATACATATACAAATGATGATACATAATGGTTGCCTCAATGGGAGGTTGAATACAATGCTGATCTGAAGAACTGATACGTAGGAATAATGGCATTCTCATGGAATGCAATATCATCACAACTGATGCTTTGCTGAATCTGGAGGTGTACATATATATGGAATCAATGACTGAGAGTCAAAATCTATGTGGTATAATGTGCAACATCAAGTACTGGAGCTACATGGAAGCACAACATTGGCGCTTCCGAACACAGTCTCCAACGCAACCCATAAATCACAATGGACAAGAAACTGTGTGGGTCCCAAAGTAGACTCAGCAATGTGCTAGATTCAGGTGATAACCACGGTCTTCGACCAAATAATGAATGGAACTATACCCTATACGTATCTCAACGGTGCGATGATGTAGCTGAAGTCGAGCACATGATACACAACCATATCAAGAGGCACTAATGACTCCTCTCAAGTGGTCTAAGGAAATCATCAATGAGGTGGATGAAACCAGGATATAGGGACTTCTGGGTCTATCCTCTGGAATAGATGTGTTGATGTCGACAAAGGGAGAACTGTAACTAATCAAGTCCTTGACTAGAAGCACGAGGGGGATGACCAAAGATGTGGAAAAATCTAGGGACTAACACACTGAATAGGGGAACGGGGGAAAGGGGAGTACGGGGGACTCAATATTATTTTGTTCATAGTATGCCGGCAGGTCTGACCTGGAAGCAAATGAAACTAACTCATGGGAGAGGGATCATAGCTGTAATACTGGGAAGATAACTTCAAATGGGAAATATTGAAGGAGGTAATTGGACTAGTGGTATCCATGGGATCCAAGGAAGAATTAGCACATAATACTCTGAAAAAAGGCGACCCAATGGGGGGAAGCTACCATATTGTGATAACATATGGGGTGATTCCTAAAGAGACCATTTGGGCCTTCTTCATAGTTTAAGGATCACGAAGAGGTGATAGAAGTAAGCTCAATATGACATGATCTCATGGATTTTTAACGAGCTTGAGAAAGTAAATGCTTGATGGTGTTTTCATTTTTAGAGAGTCTGAAAATAGGAAGAAGACTCCAACATGGTCTCTTT
Organism: Pseudotsuga menziesii; assembly: GCA_001517045.1. NCBI lineage: Eukaryota > Viridiplantae > Streptophyta > Pinopsida > Pinales > Pinaceae > Pseudotsuga > Pseudotsuga menziesii. The sequence continues at coordinate 31,867 of LPNX010532722.1, read as the reverse complement.
TTTGTATGTAGTCTCCTAAGCACGAAAAAGGATAAAATTGTACATACAAAGGAGAACTCTTCCAATTTTTGGGGAAGGAAGACTTCTTTACCATTGATAGTTCAACCAGGCCGGAAAAGGTTAAACCTATACTGACTAGAAAATCGTTCAGATACTTTTACGAGCATGAACGAAACCAAGTTTGCTCGGTAATATTTTCTTGATGAGAAAGCTGGAAAAGAGCTTAAAGATAACCTATAATGATATTTTTCATAAAGTACAGTCCCAATTCTCGACAAAGAATAAAAGGATACAAAGGGAAACATTCCCTGCTTGAATGTACCAGGGTGATCCTTTTCTTACAATACTCTATGTAGTTTGAAAAAGGAAATAAACGAGGCCACATAGATGCCCTTTCAAATACTTTAACGAGCATGAATGGAAGAAAGCATGCTCAACAATCTTTTCATTGTTTTAGAAGTCATAAAAGAGCTTAACATAAACTTTGTAATGGTCAATCAAGCAAGGGGGAAGTGTTCGATGTATGGAAAGAGGTTATGTTATGAACATGGATGAGAGGAATAAATGCAGAAGACTAATGGGCCCTCCTTGCAGGATGATGGAAGATGGTAAAGATGGCTAACTGTGCAGTATGGATGGAGCATTTCTGCACCAAGGTTTTCTCATAAATTATTCCCAACCACTGATCTTCATTGGGCGTTTTCCTGACTGTTGATCTTCAGGTGGCAGAAATCAGAAAATCAACATTTGAACCAAGTTTTCCACACTTTTCATCACTTTCTGATTTTCGCATTTTGTCTTTCCTCCTTAGTGATTCCAAACCGTCGATATTCTTTGGGCTTCATCCTGACCATTGATTTACCAGATCACGGAATGCAGAAATGTAACATTTCCTTAAGTCATTTCTCCACTTTCTGATTTCTAATTTTTGCTTTTCGGTCTTCGGATTTTCAGACCATAGATCTCTTGTGGACCAATTCTCATCTATCCGATCTCTACCTTCCACTTTCCTCCTTTTTGATTTTAGATTGCAGAAATGTAAGATTTCTTGAATTTACGATTTCCTATTTCCAATTTCTTGACTTCTTATTTTTTGGAGCATAGATCTATTTTAGCAGAACTAATCTCAGCCATCCGATCTTGATCTTTTGTGAAACTTAGGATTTTCCACCTAACTTTTCAAAACTAATCCTTAACCGTCGAATCTAGTGCAGGACTAATAAGCTATCTGATCTTGATCTTTTGTGGAACTCTAGCATTTCCGCTATTTTTTTTGCAGGGCTAAATCCCAACCGTCGGATATAGTGTGGGTTTAATATCAGCCGTTCGATCTTTAAATTTTGCCGAACCTCATCCTTTTCTCTTTACCCTTGCGGATCTCTTCTTCAACTATCAAAACTTGTGCAGATTAACTATGGAACTTCATCCTTCCTCCTATATTTTTTGGAATTGATCCTCAGCCGCTGGATCTAGGGAGATTCTAACCTCTGCCGTCCGATCTTAATCCTTATCAGAACTTTATCACTTCGCTCGTGTTTAACCTCTTCTCTTAGTTAATTCAGAAAGAACATTGTGAACCGTTGATTTACTTGGATGATCGATCTCAGTCCTTCAACTTGATACATGTTTATTCATTTGTCATTCAAACTGCAACCTATGATAGGGTTATTCCTTTTTTATTTTGTTGGTTTCATCCTGCCACCATATCTTTTACATTCATTAATAGTTTTGACATCAATGACAACTATTTTACTCAACAATCGGGACCTCACAATATCTTAGGGAATTAGCTCTAGATTTTCGAGTTGTGCTGAGGGGAGCCTAATTTAGGTGGGCCCTGATGTACCTGAAATAGGTTCGGTGTGTGCTGAACCATGCCAGTTTAGTGGGAGGGGATTTCTGTTTCCCCTTGTTCTTTTGCTCATTTGTTTTTGAGTGAATTCCTACTCTACAACCACATCTGGTGGTACATGAAGGAGGACCTCACGATCCTCAGATGAGGGAGGCGGCTTAGTGGGTCGATTCTTCACCTGGGATCTCTTTGGACAGTGGCAGAAGCTACCAGTCCTTATAGAGGATTACCTGTATTTTCGTATGGATTATTGAGGAAATAGTGACATGCCTCGACCTCCAATACATGCCTAGGGACCTCATGGTATGTATACATGATGATTTATGTGGTTTCATTCATATATATTTTACTATCTTAGTGGTAGCTAGTTTACGTGTGTGATAGATACTGATGACATATTGTGTGCATGTGCAGACATCAGTCCACGCCCTCGAGCAGTCTATTAGAGGTGAAGGGGAATATTGGAGGGGTTAGATCCACCCTCTCATGGGAATAGGAGGCACCAGAGTACACTAGAATCACTTCATCTCAACATTGAGCACTCACTGGATGAGGTCACCAATTACCGCTAAAAGTACGTTGACAACGATCTGATTGCCACATGCTAGCATGATCCTCCAAATTGGATCCCCTTGATGAGGAGGATCACAGTCATTGCTGAGTATGTCAAAGCAGTGACACAGGGTGATGTGTCAACAGAGGAGGAGGAGGAGGTATCTGATGAGGAGGATATAGAGGAGGACACAGACCCAAAGTACCAAGAGGATGACTCTAACTCTGACTAGAAGCTAGTGATGATTCCTTTGGTATAGTGGTGCTCTAGGATTTTTGTATGATATGTATGCTCAACCAAGAAATATTGTGGAGCTTGTCATTTTGCATTTAACATTATGACATGATATATATAGGCACATGGATGCACTTTTATGTGTTTTTTATGAGTCCTTTTATGATCATGCCTATATGATGTATATGAAATATGTATGCATGACTATATGATAACACATGATGCAATTTTATTTCCTATATGCGATGATTGATGTGCCACTCTAGAATGTCATTAGCCATTTGGTATGCTACAATATTGAGAATTTTGGGGACATGCATGAATGTAATGGATTCAAAATGTCTAACCAAAATTATAGTGTGTAGGGACTTTATAAAGAGACAAGGATCACATGCCCGATAACAATTATTCAATTGGGAGACAAGCAGTTGGAAGTCTAGGAAGACATCAAGGTGAAAAATGCCCAAGTGGAGGGCAACATTCAAGAGACCAGGGACACAATCATACTCAGCTTGGTTGTCCGTAGCAATTCCAACACATATTATTTCGATATGGATCAACTCATGTGACTGGGAATAAATGACCCACGCAGCTGAGGCAAGATTAGGAGACCATATACTTGCTCCATCAATGAAACCAACATAGAGATGTGAGGTAGGATCCATCTAGAGAAACCATGGAAACAAACTGTAAGACTCATGACAAGAACAGTGTAAAAACAAAAAAACTATGAAACAAAAGTACTACATGGTGGGTGAGTTTAGTCATAGAACCTCTTGAGGTAGATCCCATTGTGGGGATTCTTCAAGAGATGGACGTAAGAGTCAGCTAGGATGTATGCCCCCTTGCTGAGGCATCGATGGATGACATATGGGTCGTACCACATGGAATCAAACTTTCCTTTTCCTAACTTATCATTGGCTTGATCATACACGAGGACCAGATCACCTTCGCTAAAGGTGTGAGGGTGGACGTGGGATTCAAAATGGGACTTCAACCTAGTCTTAACTGCTTCGATCATTTGGAGAGACGCATGACAATCCTCATTGGTTCTTTCGAGCATAAGTAGATGTTTTTCTAACAAGGAGGTATCATGTAAAAGTTTGACGGCAAGGCGAAGCGACAAAATCTGGCACTCAATGGGAAATACCGACTCCACACCATGGACCAAGTGAAATGGGGTAAAACCGGTTGTGGTATTCGTCGATGTTTGGTAGGCCCATAGGGCGGAGAAGAGCAAATGATTCGAGCTAGTTTTTTGTTTCTCCACCATTCGTTGGAGCATGGTTTTGAGGATCTTATTGACAGCCTCAACTTGTCTATTGCCTTGAGGATAATATGCAAGGGAGTACTGATGTTCAAAATTCAACATGGAAGACATCTCTATCCAAATGCCATCCTCAAAATGAGAACCATGGTTTGATATTATCTATTGGGGGACACTGAAACATGTGGTAATGTAGTTGAAAAAGAATCGTGCCGAGGTATCAACCTTACAATTGAATTTCGGCATGGACTCAACCCATTTAGAAAACTAATCAATGTCCACAATGATGTACTTATGACTGTCGATAGAGGTGGGATTACAAGTCATGAAGTCAATTTCCCACTTAAAAAAGGGATCGAATATGGTGACAGGATGTAACGACGCGGGAGGTGTCCTTGATTTTGGGGAAAAGAGATGGAAATTGAGGCAGTGTTTGACTGCATGGATGTAATCAAAAAATATGGTGGTCCAAAAATAACTAGCACAAAGGATATTATGGGAAGTGGAAAAACCAGAGAGGTGGCCACCACAAGATCCACTGTGACAGTCATTCAAGACTTTTTCATCCTCATCATGGGTGAGGAAACGACATAAGATGGTATCAACACAATGACGATACAAGACATCCCCAATGAGGAGATAGCGAGAAGCTCAGTGTCGAATGTGTCGATGATATTCATGGCTTAGATGAGGCCTGAATTTTTGAGTGTGCATGTACAGGAGAATCCCCCCATACCATGGGTCTTTCGTAGATATGACAAATAAGAATTCATCTGTAATGGTGATTGTTATTGTTGATGAAGCAGACGACAAAGGGAGCTCTATCATTAAGGCAACTGACACCAACACCTTGGTGCTATTGGGGGAAACAAACTCCAAATAATACTCCTAGAGAATGAAAATCCACTTGGCAGCATGATCTTGAATAAGGCAATGTCTCAAGAGATCCCTCATGGGGTTGGAATCGACCACGACTTGAGTGTGACACATCAATATGTAATGGCGTAACTTCTGAATAGAAAAGATGACAGCGAGATCCATATTCTCTTCATGTGGATAACGTAAAGGGGGATCGAAAAGATTCTGACTGACATAATAGATCACATGCTCTTAGCAAGCATTGTCTTCTTGGAGAAAGACTCCAGCAATAAAATTTTCGGATGCTGATACATAGAGAATGAATTCCTTAGTGAATTCAAGAGGAGACAACAAATAGAGGAAGCCAATTCAATGCGTCAAAAGCATCTTTTGCATGCTTATCCCAAACAAAAGGAATGCTGGTACAGAGCAAACATAAGAATCCATGGACTTTTTTTGCATATTCCAGAATGAAATGATGAAGGAAGTTGGCCTTGACTTGGAGACTCTGTAGTTGACCCAAAGTACGCGGGGATGGAAGATTCTTAACGGCTTGAACATTTAGAGGATCAAACACAATCCCTTTATGAGATACGATAAACCCGAGTAAACACCCAGCTAGGACACAAAGAACCCAGTTGAGAGGGTTCAAGCAGATGTTGTATTTGTGACATCTCAAGAAGACTTGTCGTAATTTGTCTAGATGCTGTGAACGCTTCCGAAAATGAGCGGTGAGGTCATCTAGGTAGACCAAAATGATATGGATAAGGTTATAGAAGGAGAACGTCATGGCCTACTGAAAAGTGGCTCCAACGTTTTTAAGGCCAAATGGCATGACTCGATATGAAAATGTTCCCTAGGGGGTTGTGAAAGAATTCTTGTACTAGTCCTCTTTCCGGATCTAAATTTGGTTATAACCAGAAAAACCATCCATGAAAGAAAATACTTCATGGCCGACACACGCATCAATGATTTGATCAATGAATGGAGTGGGGAAGTTGTCCTTAGGACATGCCAAATTAAAGTCCCAAAAGTCAGTACAGACATGAATGGTACCTTGTTTTTTGTTAATGGGAACATGATTGGAAACCCAAGTGGTATACACGATAGGGTATATGAAACCTGCTTTACACATTTTCTTGATATCATCTTTGACCGCAGGTGCCTTTGAGGGGTGAATGTGTATTTTCTTTTGGTGTACGGGTGCAACATCAGTCCATGTGTCGATACGATGTTTGACGATAAATGGATCAAGCCCAGGAATCTTAGTATAGGACCAAGTGAAAATATCACGAAATTCCTGAAAATGTGCTTTGTAAGAAGCAACTTCTTTAGGGGACGAATATGCTCTGAGTGTAATATATTCAACTACCTCTGGTTTGGTTGATATAATGACCTTAATAGTTGGTGAAATGTTATCCATGTTTCCCTCTTCAAAGGTGTCAGGGGTCAGAATGGGGTTCTTGAACCAGTATACCTTTCCGTGGATGAAGTGTTTGGCTTCAAATGAGTACTGATCCAATGATGAAAGAGGTTCATCATGGATAAAGAATGAGCCATGGTGCATATCATCCCAATGGTACTAAGGATTCGAAAGAGCTTCAAGGGTTTCCTCATCATTTTGAAAACAATGCATAAATAGATTAGAGGGATCCTCTATGACTGAGGGGACGAAATGACTACTAAAAATCGAGATCCTGTATATGGTGTTGGTTGTGTCCAAGGAAGAAGACGAAGGGTGGATATCCTTGAGGATGGTAATTTTAGATTCACGAATTTTTTTTTGAAGTTTGCAAAGAGTTGACCGATACTCAAGTAATTTTGGGAAATGATGAGAGTAATGAACATACAAGCTGCGAAATGCACAAGGATGGTTGGTTCACAATGAATTGTTCTTGACCACTAATGGATATAGGATGGTGACCACTGGAGTACCATAAACATCATCTATAGTGTCCATGTGGGTGCGAAGGAGAGAAAACTCAGGAAAGTTTTGTGTCGAATGGACTTGGACATCGAAAAAATAACGAATAGGAGGCGGGTGTGACACCATCTCAATGGGATGGACATGAGTCAACATGACTTGGGGAATTAGGGGTGGGGTGGGTGGATCAATGTACCATACAGGAATTCCCAATGTGAAATTGGGTAAGTTGAGAGTAGCCATGACATGATTTCTCATGATTCTAGATGGTGGAAAAAGGAAGAGAATCATATGTACTGAGATGGAACCCCAATAGTTCCCTGATGGATATGGTTGGGGTTGCAACTGAGGTTGTGATGTGTTTGGAATGGTACCGGACATGATGGTGCAAAAATCTGATACATCAGTCGATGAAGGTGGAGGTGGTGAGGAAAAAAAGGTGTCTGTCATAGGAGTGTTGGCAAACAAGCCCGAGCCAACAATAGATAAAGATGGAATGGACACGTTGTCGATAGTGGTGTTGATAGTCATAAGGACGTGTTCCAGTGTGGTCATCCCCTTCTGATAATAGTATGTCAATTGGTCAATGGTCACAATCTTCCCATCATGAAGGAACATCAACAGTCGAAAGACGGTAGAGAAAATAGCTCGCATGGCATACATGTAGATATGTCCTAGGAGGAGGTTGTAATCAAGTTGGGCATTGACAACCTCAATGTCAATCAACGTCATTTTACCAGCTAACTCAACAAGGATGTTCGTGAGAATCCCTTGGGGATGACTAGAGCAATTATCGTAGGAACAAAGAGAGGTGGTGGAAGGTTGAAGGGTAGGGGACCTGATTTTTTTCCAAACAAAGGTTGAAATAACACAGGTGGATGCCCCCTCATCAATAATGCATTGATATACGGCCAAATTATAAATTGTGATTGGAACTTGGAACAAGATGGTTGATAGCATCCTATGTTATCCTTGATCTAGGTCGAAGGTGATCAACCTAGAATCAGAGGGATTTACGACACCTAACATGGACAAAAATTATTTACACTATGATGGACAAGTTTTAAGCACTTCTAGAGTAGACATGGCTATAGGGGATTGGTCTAAGTCATCAACTATGTTGTAGTTGAGGGAATATCTGGAAGTATTTTTATTTGCGACATGACACATAGGAAACTGTGGGACTCTAGCCACCCCATCCATGGAGGGTATTGGTAGGTGTAGAGACATGTCAAAAGTGGTAGAGGTAGACTCTGCTTCTTGAGGTTGACATCAGACGACAATGTCATGAGGTGATCGACACCAGCCTTAGCAGGTGGGGTCATAACAAGAGCTGCAGGAGAAGGTGGGGCCAAGGGTTAGGTTGCAACCATTCCTTAGTGTGGTAGGGGGTTTTGGAGAACCATAGGTGGGAGACCTTGTGGTGTTGGGTTGGGTTGAGCTAGAGCATTCATGTTTGGATCACATTGATTGTTGTTTTGGAGAATTTGTTGGACACAATCCATGGGAAGACACCAATGAGTGTAATGGACGTAGGTATTATAGATAGCACATGGATGATTGGTTCATAACTGTGGGTTCTTTCTAGGTCGATTAGGATGTTGTGGATTATGTGCAGGAGGTTCAACACCATTGTCTTTTGGAGGGTTGGCCTGTTGGCCACCTCCTTGAGGATGGTTGTTTCCCTGATTCCTACCTATCTTGTTCTTTCCCATCCCTTGTTGGTTATTGCAAGGGAAGGTTGGTTAGGGAGATTTTGATTAGCATAAACATGTCCCATAGAAACTGGAGGAGTCGGGGCTAGAGACAGATTGGGTTGCAAAGGTGGTGCATAATAGCCAGGAGCATCTGGAGGGGCTGCAAATCTGATCGTCTGGCCAAAACATGAGTGTTTTGAATAAGTCAGTCCATGAATGTGAGAAGTTAGTGCGGGAGGTACATAGGATGGGGTGGCTCTGGATTGAGTTGTCATGCGTGAGTAATCAGGGGTGTAACCATGGGGAGAATAAGATGAAGTAGCTCTAGATTGAGTAATAAAATGTGAGTAATCGAGGGCATAACTTGGTTGGGAAACACTGTGGGTGTTACTCGAATGGGGTGGAATCATGGGAGAGGCCACATAAAACTAGGGGTGCTGGGTAATAGAGTCGATAACTCCATCAGCAGCATGAGATGCCCCCAACAAATCACAACAATAGGTGCCAACTTGGGGAGCATCGGGTATGACAGTATATAATTAATTGGACCGGGGATAGATCAAATCGAATTGTTGAGCCTTAAGGATGTCTTCATCCTCAGTTTGGGGTCGCTCAGATGCGACATCCTTGGATATAGGGGGGAGTAATGTTTTGAGGAACCAGTCAAGGAAGATCCTATCATCTAACTGGATATTACATAAGCTATGATGATGACTCCATTCATGGATATGATCTGTGATATGGGTAGTTGTGGTATGGTGACAGGATATTAGGATCTCCACTGCCTTGTCATAATGGACAGGTAACTGAAAGTATTGAAGGAACATCGAAGCGAGCGAGGAGAAGTCAGGGTAAGTTGTATGAGGAAACTCGATGTACCAGTTGGTTGCATCACGTGTAAGTGTGCGCTGGAACAACCTCAATCGAACATAGTGATCCACAAGGTTGTTAGATGAACACCATAGGTGGAATGACATGATGTGATTTTGAGGGTCCTCTCCTGCCTTTCCTTAAAACTTAGGGATGTCTAAAGGAAGCTTCGTAGGAACAGGAGGCCATTGTGGGTGGTGAAGAATGGGGTCATTAGTTAACCATTCCAAATCCGGAAGGTTGATACTAGCCATAAAAGGTAAGCTAGAGCCGAGGGTGCCTCGGGAAGGACCAGTGATGGTGTCGATGGTTGCAGGAACATAGTTCTCATCGATGGTTTCAGGAACATGGTTCCCATGCATAGTTGGGGGTGGGTGACGTTGACTTTTGAATGTAGGAAAAGTCACTGGTATAACATGAATAGTTGGAACCGACGTGGAAGGGCCATTGCCCCTAGGTATATAAGGTGGAATGGTAGTGACAGTGGTGGCTGTAATGGAACCACCACTAGTGGGTAGTGAACCAGCAACAGTGTGTGCAGTGATAACGGTCGCACTAGGACCACTACCTATGGGCCTAGATGAAGGGATACGTATGATGGTATGTTGAATGGATGTGAGCCAGGCTAATACCAACCCCCCCTTGGAAGGGGCCAATATGTGCACCATCCATGGGGCTATATGGAGCAGTGAATAAGGTGGGTTCAAACTAATAGGAATTTGAATCAGATTCAGAGGCTATGTGTGGCTCAGAAGGTGGTGAGTGACGTCGAAGATGGCTCCAATGATGTCAGTTTAGAGAACTGAACTGGGGGGTATGCCCCCTTTTCATGTCCCAAATTTTAACCTGGGTCACAATGTCCTAGTCACATTTTCCATATTCATGAGAGTTTGTCAAATTGATTCTAAGGGTCAAATAATTGCCAGGGAGGAAAATTACTAGTTTCAAATAATTCAAGAACAAAGAATGAAGGTAGCTCTTGATCATTTGAGAAATTTGCATTTGTGAATTGAGAGAGATAGTGGGTGACTAGTTTCTTTACTTAGCAAATTTCGAGGGTGAAATATTCCCATCCAAGTTGGTGTTTGGAGATGTCACTCAGGTATTTCATAAAGATTTAATTGAGTTTGTATTTGTAGGTGTAAGCTACAGGGAAGCTCATGGTTCCTTCTAGTGCATCCCATTCTCTCAACCATTTCCAATTTTTCTTGCATATTTGTTGCACCTAGAAATCTCACATTGCTTATCAGCCTTCAGAAGAATTTTACATTGCCTTTCAACCTCCCAGCAAGCCTGGTTTCAGTCACCTTGGTCACTTTTTTCCCATACCTATAAGGGATGGAGCCTTCATTATTTTTACACAGAGCGCCAACGGCGCCTGTCTTAGTTGACCCATAAGCGTCATTGTCTCTCTTTTTTTGGTAAAAACCCTATATCAACGCCTTGGTAAGTTTTGCTAAAAGTGTCGGTGGTCAGAAAATGAGAAAAAATAAGTTTTTGGAAGCTTCCATGTAGAATAATCCATGGGGTTAGTTCCTATATGCTTGGGAGAGGTGGAATTCTCCTCCCTCATTTATAGCGATCTCATTCTATCCATTTTCCAAGTCATCTCTTGAGTTCTAGGCCTATAAATGAAGCCTTCATGTTGAGAAGTGGAGGAGGCCAAAAAAGCACCCTTATGCTGTTAGTTTGAAGTCTGAATCAGAGGAAAAGTAGAGTTAGTTTATGGTTGGAGAGGTCTTCATAGCTAGCAGAGGATTGTAGACATTCTTGTTGAGATCGAAGCCATCGACATCAAGGCTTTTGGTTGTACTTCTTTCTCATCCATAATTAATACAAAGACATTCCCCTTTCATATATTTGATGCATTGATTTTAATCAATTATTATTAGATTCCTTGATCACTAATATGAATAGTTAATCTATCATGAATCTTTCATCTTGTTTACTTGTGTTTTGATTTGTCTTGCAGGTACTGATCCGTTGGAAGCACCTTTTGGAGAAAATACCAAGATATACAAGGTTGAGGTATATTGTATGTCATGCTAGTTAATTTGATTGCTTAAGGAAAGGATATGTTGTTGTGTCTTTTTGTTTTGTATTTTTTATAATTTACTTTGCAAAGGAACAAGCAGTGTCTGCACTGATTGATAATTCCTAACAACAAAATTGGTGACTCTACTAAGGAATAGAGAAGAATTAATGCATCTCTCGATCGATATCATAACTTTTCACAGAGAGTATAAAGAATCATTCCTCCATCTGTGTCTCATCATGAATCTATTTCGGTTTGTTTACCTCATTTATCAGACCCTTGGCCTTTAGCCAAAATTAAACCTTCTTCTGATGGTCATCCAGCCTATAGTGAGACTTCTTGCAACCCATGGCCTGATGGATATTGTTCACTAGCTCAAGCGTTAGGTCCTATTGAAGAAGATACATTTCAAGGTAATCCCAACCCAAATGAAAACCATACAGTTTCACATCCTATCCCCATTACTAGGCCTTCCATACCAGTCATGGTTGGGGGGAAATCCACAAATCAAGTAATTTCAGCAAATTCTAATGTTGGGGGACAACCCGCGACACGAGTTACGTCATTTGTTGTGGAATTATTTCTAGTTCAGGACAATTTTCAGCTATAGCACAACATGCAGTAGTTATTCCTCCTGCTAATACCAATATTGTAAACCCCACCTTTAGTTCAGGCCAACCCTTAGGGGTGCAACCTGCCAATAATCTAGCTTCTTGGGGATATACCCATCCACGAACTCAACTACCCATGTCTAATCAATTTTATCAACAACCACCGCCAGTGGATATTTATCCTGGAATGCCCTACCTTGGGAATGCTTTTGTACCTTGGGAACAACCAAATTGGTCGAATGTCCCATCATATGAAGGAAATTTTGTAAATACTATTGGAGGCTATGGTGGACCATAACCTGGAGGCCCACTGCAAGGACTTAGAGGACTTCGAGGCCTCATAGGACCTGGAGGTCCTAGAGGTCCCGGTGGATGATTTAGAGGATCACCACCCAGAGGCCCACCACCCCCACCTGGAGGTGGCAGAACATCACCTAGAGGAGCACCACCACCACCACCACCACCTTCTGGAGGGCCCCCTCCCTCAGGTGGCCCACCTCTCCATGGAAATTATGGAAACCAAAAACCTTTTCAACAAGCTTCGGGGGAATCATCCATACCCATCTATCAATCTACATATAGTCCTACTGGTCAGCAAATGTCATACCAATACTACCAATATTCACGGAAAAATCAATAACTGCCATTTTTAGCTACTTTAGATCTACCAGACTTATCAAGATTGATAAATGACCCCATCCATCATGACCCCTCTTGGCCCTCCATTCATGTAAAGCTGCCTTACAATATACCCAAGTTTGATGATAAACCCGATGAAGATTTAAAAAAACATGTGATGACATTTCACTTATGGTGTTGATACAATTCTTTGATGGACGGCTCAATCTGTCTATGGATTTTTCAAAGAACCCTCACTGGTATTGATGAAAAGTGGTACATCGAGTTACCACAACACATTTTTTTGGATTTCAATGCATTAGCAATGGCATTTTTAACACAATTTCAATTGCCAATCCGATATGAAACATGTACAGACCTTTTGACCTCACTTAAAAAAAATACATCAACTCACATATCCAATCATATCCATGAATGGAGAAGAAGACGACGGTTAATTAAGGCCCCTATTCTTGATCATTTACTTATTGATTGGCTTACAAAGTATTTACTTGCACCTATTGCTAGAGATGTTGCAAGCAATGTTACTAAGGAGTAATCTATTATCCACACTCAGTACCTAGACTTGGTTTATTCCCAGTGAGGTACTTTGTATGATCTAATTCCCCATGCTCCTAGACCTACAAAAAATCCATCAAGACCCGCAACTAAACCACCTGCCGATGGCATACTTGGTTCAGCTCAAATCAAATGTAGGCAAAGTCTTCTAAGAAGCAAAATCAAATCGCCACTCCGCCAACTCAACCAGCACCATCTGCCAAAACTGCACCCTCTCATGTTTCTTCCGCTGAAGTAAAGGTGATCCAATCAACTGAATCTTTAGGAAGAAATAAGAAAGGAAAAAATAAATATAAAAAACCTGATAACCAATAGGAAGGAAATAAACCAAAGAATTCAGATGTTGATTCCAAAGGCAAGCGAAACGTAGAATACCCTTATTTAATCTGTGGAGGTGACCATTTTACAAAATAATGTCCTCATCGTGAGGAAGTCAGTAAGTTTTTGAAAAATTCACCCACCCTAGTAGTTCTGAAAGATCCTTTCCCTTCCCAACAACAGTTAATTGATCATAAGTCCTTGAACGAAACTTCTTCGTGCACTGAGGAAGTTCAAATGATGTCTAGTGAAACAGTTAATTTTAACACAAGATCACACATTTATGACCCTCCTCCAGAAAAGAAACTTTATGATGTTACATTTGAAAAACCCTCAGCTTCCACACCTTCTCTTAATAATTCTCTTCACATTGAAAAACCTATTCCAAAACCAATTTTCCGTCCACCCAAGGGTACTCTACATAAGTCCATAATCAATCCTAACGCTTGTGCTGCTCAATATAATATTGTTGAAGATTTGGCTCAAGTACCCTATGCTATGTCGACTTTAGAGGCACTTCAAACTTTCCCACTCAATGGAAAAAATTGCTTACTACCCTTGGAGCTATGGATCCCGAGAACAGTAATATCATCACTTTCAAATTGGATGATTTCAAGATGAGACTCTATTATCAATTAGCTTTCCAAATTGCTACCAAAATTTATGGAAAGACTATCTTTCGTACCGTTTTGGACGAGGGTTCCTCTACATTAGTTATGTCTTTATCTTGTTGGAGAGCCATTGGTTCTCCATAAATCAACCGTTCACCTACCACCCTTAAGGCTTTTGATGGTCGTGGATTTCAACCCTATGGATTACTACCTGCCATCCATGTCAAACTGGGGGGAAATTCAGTATCCATTCACATTGAAGTTGTCAATGCTCCTTTGGATTACAACTTACTCCTAGGTTGTAACTGGTTTTATGCTATGCAAGCTGTAGCATTGACGGTTTTTCGTGTTGTCCAATTCCCATTCCAAGGAAATATTGTTATTGTTGATCATTTAGATTTAATAATGCCTAGTGCCATTAAAAATGATGCAAATAGCGTTCCGCTACTGAATACCCAATAGTATAAGGACATTGGAGTAGGATTTATAAAAAATATTCATTAATGGGAGTCTTTCCTTTATCAGATCCTCCTCCCACTTCGCAAACTGCATCTATCAACATGATTTCTACCTCTCATGCAGATAAAGGAAAAGCAATTGCTAATGAATCATCATCCTTTTCCCCTTTCAAATAAATTTACAATGCAATCCAAGCCACCAGTGATTCCACCATCAATGACCATTTGTTGGTGGCCTCAGACTATTATCACATGCCATACTGGCTTAAAACCTCCCCCCCATCTCTAGATTATCTTTCACACACACTTCCTATAGAAAAATCTATTATGAAAGTTGTGTCGTTAGAGGAGATACCTTGGGAATATTATCATCACTGATCTTCTTTCCTTCCCCCTTTCCATATGGTAGAATACGACTTCACCTCCATAGTTTCATTTGATATAGTCCTCAACCCTCAGTCTCCTATCCTCCCTCATAATGTCGATTCTGAAGGAAATTTGTGTAACATTACAAAAACTATGCCTGTAGACATATCAGTGAAACCAGGTATTTTCGAGAACATTTTCATAGGTCAGAATTCTTCACTTGAAGAAGTTCAAACATACACGACCCTTTTCAAGTATTTTAGAGATGAATTTGCATGGACATGTGAAGAAATTCCAGGGATTGATCCCTCTATCATTTTCCATGAGATAAAAACTTACCTCGATGCCAAGCCAGTCTGTCAGAAACTACGACAGGTCCATCCAAGAAAAGCAGCCGCTATTAAAGAAGAAGTTGAGAAACTTATGAAGGTTGGTTTCATTTACCCTGTGCCATTAACTGAATGGGTGTCCAACATAGTCCTTGTAAACAAGAAACATGGCACTATTAGGGTTTGTATCAACTTTAAGGATTTAAATCGAGCTTGTCCAAAAGACAACTTTCCCACTCCCTATATCGATCATATAATTGACAACTGCGATGGAAGCGTTATTTTTCCTTTATGGATGGATTCTCTAGCTATAATAAGATGGAGATTCTCCCGTGAGACCAACACAAGACTTCATTTATTTGCCCTTGGAGGACTTTTTCTTATTGCAAAATTCCTTTCAGTTTAAAGAACACTAGAGTGACATTCTAGCGTGCCATGTCCTATGATTTTCATAACATTAAAATGTTGTGGAACCCTATCTTGACGACTTGCCTGCTCATTCCAAGCAACGGGATATCCATGTCGATCATCTGGGATCCATTTTTGTTCGAATCATCATTTTAATATTCGTCTAAATCCCCATAAATGTGTTTTTTGTGTAGAAGCTGGCCGAATTCTTGGATTTATTGTTTCAAAAGGTGGCATCCATATAGATCCCTTGAAAATTGAAGCTATCTTATCCCTACCTGCTCCCATGAACATCACTAAACTCCAAAGTTTGCAAGGGAAGACAAGATTTCTACGTCATTTCGTCTGCAATTATGCAGAAAGGACACATGGTTTCATGAGGTTGCTAAAAAAAGATACCCCTTTCATCTGGGATGATTTCATGCAACATGTGTTTGATAATATTAAACATACACTTACCCATGCACCAGTGTTTCAACCACCTAATTATGCTAAGGACTATTACTTGTATGTGGCTGCATCTTTGTCTACCATAGACATGGTCCTTGTTCAAACAGATGAACATGACAAAGGACATGTGATTTATTATGCAAGTAAGAGTCTTTTAGACTCTGAAACTTGATACTCACATGTGGATAAAATTTCTCTAGCCACGGTCATCGCGGTCCAGAAGTTTCGTCACTATATTTTTCTCTGCAACACCACTATTTACGTGAATTCCAACCCCACGTACTATGTTCTTACACGACAGGCGCTTGGGGGAAAATACTCACGTTGGATTGTGATTCTTTGGGAATTTGAGTTAGAATTCACTAAAAACACTTCTAATAAGTCTCTCATCTTTGTAGAAATTATATGTGACCTTCCCCATACTACTGATACTATGGAGCCCTTTGATTCATTTCCCTATGAATCATTGTTTCTCATTAGTATGACTAATCCATGGTATCATGGAGATATCATTTTGTATCTCTAGGGCTTACGATACCATCCCACTACTTCTCGAGATGAACGTCATCGCATTCACCACAAGCCAAAATTTATCTTATCCTGAATGATACCCTATATTTCCACGGTGTTGACTCCATCTTACGACGTTGCCTTACACATGAAGAGGTTGAGATTGTTTTGAATGACTACCACACAGGAGCTTGTGGTGTTCATCTCTCTGGGTTGGCTACTTCCTAGAAAATATTGCATGCCGGGTATTTTTGGCCTTCTATTTTCAAAGATGGCATTGAAACAGTCAAGAAATTTCCACCATGTCAAATGTTTACTTCCAAGAAACACACACATCCAACTCCACTCCATCCCATTGTAGCTATTGGCCCCTTTGCAAAATGGGGCATAGACTTCATGCACTGTAGACCTACCTCAGCCAGGGGGCATGGCTACATTATTGTGCCTATGGATTATTTTACAAAATGGGATGAGGAAATTACCACATATGCCGAAGATGGTAAAAATATTGCACTATTCTTATTCAACCATATCATTGCTAGATTCAGGAGTCCTAGGGCCATTGTGACTGATCATGGATCACATTTTCAAAATAAAATGATGGTAGAGCTCAGTGTAAAATTAGGGTTTCATCACGATAACTATACACTGTACTATCCTTAGGCCAATGGCCAAGTTGAGGCTATAAAAAAAATATTAAAAACAATTCTTCAATGGATGGTAGGGAAAGCCAAGTCAAACTGGAATTTGTAGCTCTTCTCTACACTCTGGGCCTATAGGAATACTGTCAAAACTTCCACTGGTTTTACACCTTTCCAATTAGTATACAGGTTGGAAGCTACTCTCCCAATAGAGAGTGAGATCCCTTCTTTAAAACTTGTTGTGGAACTATTTGCCAACACTACTATAGATAAATAAATATTCCTATATCTAAACAAACTTGATGAAACTCGACACGATGTTGCCTTAGCTAATGAGGAACATAAATGAAGAATGGAAGTTCAATATGATAGGACTATCCAACCCCATTCCTTCAATGAAGGAGACCTGGTCTTGACTTTTGACCATAAGCATGAAAAGCTGGGGGTAGGAAAATTTGAGTCTATGTGGCATGGGCCCTATATTGTCAGTCACGTTAAAGAAAAAGGGGCATATGAATTGGTTGATTATGACGGGATACCTTTGGGAGAGACCCGAAATGGACTCTACCTCAAAAGATACTATGCCTAGGTCATCTAGCATAAGGTCTTTGTAAATACTATTTATAGTTTGTAGTGTGTCTTAGCTTTAAGAAGTGTGTCTTTTGTGTGATTCAAAATGTGTTTTTTCATAAAATCCTACTTATGCATGTCTTTTTTTTCTGATGGATAGATGACTTCCTTCACTTGTTTTGCTGATGGTGCTAATCAATATACACTAAACCTTGCATTACAGCCTGGATACTGTACTCTCCTACAAGTGAGATGGTGAGTTTAGGGGGTATTCTTTTAGGTCCCTCTACCAACAATCTAGCGGGATATCAAGCCGTGATTGGATTGTTGACGGAAGCCCTAGCTAATTATGTAAGGGAAATTAGGGTTTACCTAGACTCCGAACTAGTTGTCCAACATATTAACTGAGTCTACACCATCTGAAATCCCCTGCTTCTTCATACTTTCCAAAGAGTTAGGTTGTTACTGTACTCTCCTACAAGTGAGCTGGTGAGTTCAGGGGGTATTCTTTTAGGTCCCTCTACCAACAATTTGGTAGGATATCAAACCATGATTGGATAGTTGACGGAATCCCTAGCTAATTATGTAAGGGAAATTAGGGTTTCCCTAGACTCCAAACTAGTTGTCCAACAGATTAACTGAGTCTACACCATCCAAAATCCCCTGCTTCTTCATACTTTCCAAAGATTTAGGTTGTTAGAGAGGTCTTTTGAGAAAGTTACATATCAACACATTTCGATACATTTAAATGCTATGGTAGATTCCCTAGCTAACTATGTCTTAGATTGGCATATTGCTCATTTTTAAAAATCCATTTGAAACATAAACAATACATGTAAATTCATAAGTATATGATCATTTCACACATCACATTTGCCACACACACAACTGTAAATATAAAATTTTGTCATATATAAAAAAGTTGTAGCACTGAGATACAAAGTTTGGTCTGAAGCATCTCTAGCTTTTAGTGCCCTTAAAGTTCAAGACTATAAAAAGTTTAGAATACATATTTAGGGAAAAAATATGAAGCTTCGAAGCTTTCAGTAGTACATATACAAAAAGTGAAGATCAAAGCAGACTAATCCTCGTAATGCTCATGATAGCATGCGATGTCCTAGGCCACCCTACGAAGTAGCCTAGAGAACAGTCCAGAAATACCTATAGTATGGCATTGATAATGCCTAGGAACCTCATCACTAGTCATGTCAGGGATGCCCATGGTCAAATGTTCTAATTCCTCCTCGATATCTCCAAGCTCTTCATAAGCTTTGGAGTGATATAGCATCATGTCTCTGGTACCCACTTGCCTAACAATAGGCAACATCCCTACTGGATGGACAGATCCAATGTCTGCATGAATTTTTTTTTTTTGTCTCAATTGTGGCTGCAGATACAAAAATTTAAAAACACAAGTGGATAATGTCTTTTCTTACCTCGGTCATCCCATACTTCCTCCTTAGGTATGACCAGCTCCGGGTCATTTCGAAAGTCTGCTCCCTCATAGGAAAAGTGATCCACCATAAGTAACCAGTTTCTCAACCAATGAAATAAGCCATACCAGTAATTGACCTTAGGTCCTTCTCCCCCAAGGTGAGGCATAGCTGTGACCCATGCAATCATCCTGGGATCCTCAAGGTCAAGCCTGGTAATGGTCACCTGTGGTCTCATGCAAGGGACCCACTACAGGATAAAATACACTATCACTGATCTGTAGCCAAATTGTTCCAGTGTTCATCTCTTTCATTTGTTCAAATGTTTATTTAAACAAACCATCATGATTTCACACCAGTTAAAAAAAATTGGATCCATACACTGCAAAGCATATAACATATGTGACTTGGTGGTAAGGTGGGAAGACCTAGTTCCTACCACCTTGCCAATAGTATACAACAATTTCCTCAAGGGGATATATACTATGGACTTGATTTATACCTTCCCAGATTGAGACTCTGTACCTAGTGCATAATGCTGGTCAATAATATCCCCCAAGGACCCCTCTCCTCCTCGTGCCCCGGATAGAACTGCTTGGATTCCCCTCATGGACAAATCGGTCAGAAAATAGATATCCTCAACCTCTATGGGTAGTATATGGACTCCCACCACAAAATGCTCCTGGTAGGGATCCCACATCCCTATGATGTACTGTAAAAATTGGATATGTGCTTTCATACTGAGTACCTGGAAATATTTCAGAAGCCCACAATTCCGTAGGGCCTCAATTGTGGCTGGGTCATTAGTAGCTTGGTTTTCTTGAATTTCATGTTCTCTTTCCTTCCAAATCACCATGATGCACCTGTAACATGCAATTTTTGGTAATTAAAAAACGTATCATGGTTAAAAGGAAGAAAAGCATGTAAAATGACAAAATTGTAAAGCAAGAAGAAAACATTAAAAATTTGTTTTTTTGTGGATTAAGGTTTTTGGTTTTTTATTTTCCTTGCAACAGTGCTGCTATCCTTCACCCATAGAGCATTGTGGCGCTGCTACTTCTGGCCCACAGAGCGTCGTCGCGTGCTCTTCCTGACAGCCAAGAAACCCTATGGGTAGGAAAAATTGGTTTTCCCAACCATTCAAATCCCTATTGGGATGATTAATCCCCTATTTTTCCATTCCAAATTGATAATCTACCTTAATTCTTATCTTTAAACAATCAAATTTCATTTTAGGAACATGAATTTAAACAATGGAAAAGAAACAAAATGACATTTGTTGAGCATATAAGGGGAAAAGAATCAAATGCTTACCTCTTCTATGGAGAATGAAGGAACAGTGAAGTGAAGCACCCTTGCAAATTAACCGGTGGGAACTCTTGCTATCAAATCCAACTACCAAAAATCACCAATGGTGAAAAGAAAATGGTAGAAATATATTACCTACTCTTTCCTTTTATAGAATATTTGGAGTTTTCAAAAATTCATTATAATTTATTTGTTTTTGAAATCCAAATTATTTCATTGAAAGCGGGTCTTTGTTTTTTATTTTCTATAGTCTTGATAAAGTGACTTTTAATGGAGTCTTTTGAGTTTTTTCAGGTGAATATTGGGTTACGGCTACGATATATGCTTTTTTTTAATTTTTTGAGCTTAGAGCAAGACTGAAAAAGTACTGAGCGTCGTTTTACAGTTTTTACATGCTCGTTAAAATTGTAGTAGAAAGGTGTCGAGTATACTTTTTTCACTTTTTAAGACTCGTTAAAAGTGGATTATGAAAAAGGAACCTAGTTTAGGAGTTATATTTAAGCTCTTTTCAGTCTTGTCAAAACACAAAAATATTTTCAAGTGAACTTATTACATTCACGCTTGTAAAAGAATTAGAACGGTCGACTAGTCTACGGTAGGTTATCTCTTTTACAACCCAACTAGCCTTATTTACAAAAAAAGACCTTTTGTAGTCTTCTTAGTCATTTTAGACTTTCTAAACATGCAATGACAAATGATTTTGATTTCATCAGACTCTTAAAAAAAAACGATGAGAGACCCTATTTGGGAAGGAACCCCTCCTTTCTCAGGTTCATGAAAAATATGAGAATGGACTCGTCATTTGATGAGCTTTAATGAGTGTTTGATACCCTCTTTGGACTCATAAAATTGAAAAGAGGCACACACTTTTCTAGGTGGGGAAATTAAAGGAAAGGGGAATGGTTTTCATTTTTTTTTATGGTAGTAATCTACAGTCCACCTTTGAACATGGCACTTATCTACATTTGCATATCTAAACAATTGGTTTTTTAGCTTGTCTCTGAGTTGATCCATTTTTGTGAGTCACCCGACTCCTTTGAGTCAATTCAAATAATGCTTTCTCATATTCCTTCCATTACACATGTTCCTATTCTCATTCAATTCAATGCTTTCAATTCAAGTGTCGCGCTGTAAAAATTGTTGAAAGGATGTCTCTCCCAGAAGAATAACTCATCTGTAACTTCACTTGTCCTTAAGAGTCAGTCATTTCTAAGTCACTTCTATTACTTAAAATCAACTTTTGTTCCTAGTTTCATGTCACTGATGTGGGAATCATCATGGCCCTCCTGTGACAAGTCTATTCTTGTCGACATCAAATTATTATCCAGGAATTAGAGCTAGAAACCTGAAAAACTACCTTGAATCTTGCATGCCTCAATGGCAGGTTTTCTCATTTTCAACAGTAAGTTTTCATCAATGACCTCTGATTGGAAAATTCTGTCAAGTGTTCGACCTCAAAAAATTTATTCGCACTTGAGAGAATGTACTTAGATACCTTGGGGATCATTGACATCAATGGATATTTCCCTCACACTTGTTAACAATTGGCATCATTGACTGGTAATGTAGTGGTTTCTACCATGTTCGACATCAATACATTGTAATCACATGGTTAGAATCATATTGTTTGGCGATTGGAATGAAGACCTTCAATGGTTAGGATTTCCCGTCATCATTTCCTATGCTCGGGTTTCATTTGGAGATCATTTAGAGTTATGACATAGATCCACATTGTATGTTTAGTGGTTGTGTTCTTTATATGAGGTTAAGAAACATGGATCTACTTTTTATTTTCCATAGCTATGTCCTACCTCCTATAGAAGTTGTTCATGGATCTACAGTGTATCATTGGTAGCCATGATATGGTCATCATCATAGATCTGCAACGTATTGGTCTACAACTATGATTGGTTTGGATAAATTTAGTTACTTGTCCTGTATGAGTTTGTCTCTCTTTGCCTTTGTATCAGACGAAAAACTTGAAAACTATTTCACCTATTACTTCCTTCTAGCTTCATACTTTGGGGGGCAATCTGTTGCATCTCGAAATGTCACATTACTTAGCATCCTTCAGGAGAATTTCACATTGTCTTTCAACCTCCTAGCAAGCCTGGTTTGAGTTACCTTGGTCAATTTTTTCCCATACCTAGAAGGGACGGTGCTTTCATGTTTTTTACCCAGAGCATCGGCGATGGCTATCTCAGTTGAACCATAAGTGTCGTTGTCTCTTTTTTTTGGAAACAATCCTAGATAGACACCTTGGTTAGTTTTTTTAAGAGAGCCGGTGGTTAGAAAATTAGAAAAATAATATTCTGGAATCTTCCACACAGAATCCTCCGTGGGGTTAGTTCCTATATGATTGGGAGAGGTGGAATTCACCTCCCTCACCTCTAGGGATCTCATTCTATCTATTTTCCAAGTCATCTCTTGAGTTCTAGGCCTATAAATGAAGCCTTCATATTGAGAAGTGGAGGAGGACAGAAAAAACACCCTTATGTTGTTGGTTTGAAGTCTGAATCAGAGGAAAAGTAGAGTTAGTTTATGGTTGGAAAGGTCTTCATAGCTATCAGAGGATTGTAGACATTCTTGTTGAGATCGAAGCCATCGACATCAAGGATTTTGGTTGTACTTATTTATAATCCATAATTAATACAAATAAATTCCCATTTCCTATATTTGATGCATTTATTTTAATTTGATATTATTAGATTCCTTTATCACTAATATGAATAGTCAATCTATCATGATGCTTTCATCTTGTTTGCTTGTCTTTTGATTTGTCTTGCAGGTATTGATCCATTGGAAGAAATTTTTGGAGAAAAGACCAAGACATACAAGGTTGAGGTATATTGTATTTCATGCTAGTTAATTTGATTTTTTAAGGAAAGGATATGTTGCTGTGTCTTTTTGTTATGTATTTGTGATTTACTTTGCAGAGGAGCAAGCAATGTCTGCACTGATTGAGAATTCCTACCAACAATATTCTTGCCATTGAGGGATTGCACTTTTGGTGAGATATTATGCTATTTGGGAGAGATTACAATGAAAAATTTATGATTTTAATAATCTTAATATACTATTTTATTCATCTTCAGAAATTCTCAGGTCGAAATACCCAATGGTTGAATGTAAAAGTGATCATTAATGAGCAAATAATGACCATTTCCCCGCTATAGTGATGTATGCCATTGAATGCTGATGATTTCGAGATTATAATGGTAAATTTATGATTTTAATAAGTTTAATATTATCTTTTATTCATTCTCATAAAGTATCAGGTCAAAATAAGGGTTGTATGTAAAAGTGAATATTAATGAGCAAACAATGACCATTTCCCCACTATATTGTTGTATGCCATGGTAATGCTGATCATTTTGAATGGGAGAATGTATATATAATATATTAATGATGAATGGAATTTATTGTATTATTATTACAAGTTTCATGTTCATCAATTCATAATTTGAAGTCATTTTACTCAGTTTAATTGCATTTGGAGAAGATTTGGTGCCATTTACCCAAGGGTCAAATTAGTGATTTTGTAGCTGTTTGGGAGAGGGTAATAAAAGAATTTATAAACTGAATAATGATTCATATGAGACCTTAAAAATGTACATTAAACATATTATTCCTCTATTCATAAATTTGAGTGGGTTTGGGATCATTTGAGAAGACATTTTCAACATTTACCCAAGGGGAATTTGAACCCCAATTTGCTAGTAACTTCTCCTACTTTGGCCAGAATATTAAAAAAGTTTGAAGAAGTAATTTGAGGTTCATAAATAATCCCTCAACATAATATTCAAGTATTGATATAATTCATGCACCTTATTATAATATTTGGGACCCTTTGAGCCAATATGGAGATCTAGAAATCAAAACTAGTGAAAGGTCGAATTAGGGAAAAAAGTGAACAAGTGGTCATTTTAATAAAATTTTGAAAAAGGGACATTACAATGGTATCAAACCATGATATTGGAAACTGATGTGGTCTTATATTTATAAGGAAAATAGTTTAGGGACCACCATTATATATTGAAACCAAAAGTGCTTTTGTTGAAGAGGAAAAAAAAGTAGGGGAAGAAGGCATTTTTTTAAGGAAACTATGAATAGGGATGAAAAGGGAACCGCATATGATGGTGAGGAGCATATAAAAATCATGAAACCTCTCTTTTATGAAATAACCAATAAAATGACCCAACATATTATTAAAGGATTCGAATTGACGGCTAGCCAACTTAGGGGTAGGCTAGAAGAAGGGGGTAGTAGAAGTTTACATCATGGAGAGACACACAATACAATTTATTTTGAATACTGTTATGATTGGTTGAATGAATTGAGGAAATAATTCAAATGTGAATTCATTAATGAATAATTAGTAATGCACAAGTATGGAGGAGACCAAGGAGCCACAAAGTTGTGTGGGTGTGTTGCTGTTGCAACCACCTCCCCAAAAATATTTCATGTTTTAGGGCCCCCCCTTTGAATTTTAGTTTTTAATCCCTCTGAGACTACCTTTTCTCTCTAAGTTCCCTTTTCCATAACTTAGTTTTTTGTCCACAAATCGAAAAAACCTTAAAAACTAAGACGAAACTCAGTTTTTCACCCGCTGCATTGGATAAACCTGTCGAGTTGAACCGACGTAGCAAGAGAACTAACATTTATCCTGTCGATTCTTGGTCTCCTTTGATATTTTCTAGAAAAATTACGCGAGTTTTCTGATTCATCAGTAAAACTCAGGCTCCATATCTGATGTTATTTGTGAGGATTTCTGAGTTGGAGTCGATGTTTTATCGTTAGAACTCCTCCAATGCATTAGGTCATTTTGAAAAAACTTTCCAACAGCATCGGAGGGAGTTGCATTTCCTTATCCGCTAGCCTGTGTCAAAAAATTTCCATAATTTTTTTGATAGGCCACTTCAGAATTTTTTTTCGATCACATCCACAAGAATTGTTTGTTCGAGCCGATGTTGTCGGGTGTGCCCATTTTTGGTAATCGATGTGCTTTCGGAAGGTTCAGCCGATACCGTTACTGGCGAACAAATTATTTCTCCACCGATGGGATTCTTAGCTCTTGCTGATGATGGATCATAACATTTTCTCAGTAAGAAGGTCTAGGTCTAATCGATGAATGTCAGATCCACCCAAGATCCCACCCGACACCATCGATTACAATCAGTTTTCCTTGCTGATTTGAGGTCTTTTTTATGAAGTTTGTAGCTTTGGCTCCAACGACGTTTTCTCTCATGGGGATATTAATTAACTTTATTATGTTTTTTATCCTAACTTTTCCTATTTAATCCATTGAGGGTTGTGTCATGGTTATTACTATCTTTTGTTGGAGCACTTGTCTTCATCACTGGTTGAGATGTCAACTATCGCTTGGATTTTGCTAGTTACGCAAGGTTTGCACTCACCAACAGGTTAGGTTTGATTTCACATGGTAGGATTTGAATCCTTTCCTAGTCATTTATTTTACATTTCATTGGAAAATCATGGTTGGTATTAGGGTTTAGGTTTTCCCATCCTTATTAGTTATATATTCCAAGACCATAGGAATTTTTCTTTCTAATTTTAGGTTTTGAATACCTTTGAAAGTGTCTCATTTGATCCCATGTATTGAGCCCTTGGATGTTCCACTCTTCTATAGTAGGGACATAGGTTCTTCCCTTACCTGCCTCATGCCACTCTTCTTCTCCGCTCTCACCATGAGGGTTTTTATGCCAATTTGGTTCAGTAGTAGGGTCACGGCTAGACGAGCGTTTCACCGTCTACACCACTCCTCATTCTTTTCATCAAATCTTGAGCAGAGATGGTATCATGCTTTGTCAGCGTAGGTTTGGGAATATTCTTAGCCTAGAACGCTTTTTAGACCCACCTATTTCTTGAGGTTTTTAGCCAAGGAGGGATTTCTATTTGTTTCCACAGGAAAATCCTTTGTGTTTTGAGTTGGAAAGGTTGCCCATTCACAGGATGTGTAGGGTATCATTAGCAAAAGCCAAGGTTTTTGTTTTTTGAAACCTAGCGAATGAGATGTCTTCTACTCAGCTCTATTCAGCAGTAGTTGTGTTCTAACTTGGGGTTCTGAGGTAGTTGGAGGTTGTTTCTCTCGCGTCATGGAGCTTGTTGGGATGTTTTAGATTGAAATGGTGAAGATCTTGATTAAATATGACCTCATGTTGTTTTTTGTTTATATGGTTGTTATGTTCAGTATTTATTTATCATACATGCATAATAATAGATTGAAATAGATATAAGACATTGTTTGGTGTTTTGAAAGCCTCAACTTTTATATAGAACCATGCCTAAAAAGGGAAAGAAAAAGGTCTAGACTACGGGAGATGATATAGAGATAGAAATAGTACTGAAACTGGAAATTATCTATGAAGACACTAAAGCTTTCATTGGAGTTGAGCCAGAATTCAAATGGGTTCAAATCTATCAGATGATCAAGGACCAGGCTGTTTAAGAGGCGGGTTTTGAATACATACCAATATATGAAAATATAATGAAGTCTTCTATCATGAAAGTGTCTACACATCCCGAACTCTTCCCATGTGCTGAGTTAATCGACTGGATTCTTCCAAGGGAAAATATAACTAACATGATTCTGTCAAACATTAGTGGACAAGGTTTTGCTACCTACAACCCGACATATGTAGCTCAAGCATGTAAGCTATCCACACCTCAGATGTATATGATAGAAAAGTTGACAAAGGAGCTAGACTTAGATGTTTTTTATTGTGTAATGAGAATGATGCTTCCTAGGAAGCAGTTCCGCATGAAGCTTTCAAGAGAATATGAAAACACCAACTTACGTACCCCATACTGACTTCTAGCTTTGATGTTAAATCAGATTTTTATCTAGGATAATGGAAGGATTTAGAAGATAAGTTGGGTACCATTGATTTATTTTGTAGCTACAAAGGGTATCATCTTCAGCTCGGTCGACATTATAGAAAATAGTCTATCTTTATGCATACGTGCAACAATTGGGGGTTTGACGTAGAGGAAGTCAGAGTTTTATATGAGACATTTACTAATTGATTGCATTTTGTGCACCCACCAGTTCCCAACACTAAATTGAAAAGGGGATAAGGCCAATACCTTTGTATATTCTGCATATCAGATCTTTTGGGTGCACAAATACTATAGTTTCTACAAGAGAATCTGTGAGGATTTATTACTGCCACTTTATAAGCTAATTTTCCTCACAGACTGAAATTGCATGTATTAAAGAGCATTAGAGACAGTGAGAGACAATGGAGATTATTACTTCTCAGAAGAAGGTCTGTACTTAATAATGTATGGAGGATTGAAATCCCCTTCCTTGTTGCCAAAGTTTGATACTGACTATGTTATTCATAAAGAGGTTGTGAGGCATCTCTACATAGACAGGATCATAAATTTATTATTTGATATGAAGAAGGTTGCATACCCATCGCTACCTTTCTACATAGGTAGCTATAAGTTTACCAAGGTGAAAAGTGCACCAGATTTTGTGAAAGAATTAGAAAACTTTCTTTTCGGAGATAAAATTTTTCACATAAATTATTTGGCACACAAGATCTCAAAATATTGCACATCAGTAGGGGTGAACTTTAAATACACAAAATACTAGGATAAATATTAAGAGATATACCAAAACCCATGCAACATGGCCTCCTTAAGCATAAAAATAAAAGAGAGGAAGAATTTGCAAAGAAAGAAGTAGTGGTACTACTGAACCACAAAATCAAGAAGAAGAAGCTGCAAAGAAAATAGAGGTGGAAGGCCATAGATTGTTACAGGAAGAAAAGAAATGATTAGAAGAGGAGGCGCAATGACATAAAAAATAAGAAGAACAATGATAGAAGGAAGAAGAAGAGAAGAGGCAGAGGGAGGAGAGTGAAAGAATACAAAAGGAAGCGGTTAATCGAGCAAGAGAAGTAGCAGAAAAAGAAGTCAAAGAACTTAAGCAGAGGGAGGAGGAAGACTGAGATCAGGAAAATATAGAGCAGGAACATGCCCATAATAATCTTGTGGATTCATTTGTCCCTTCAAGTAGCACAGTGGTAGGGAACCCAGCTCCCTCGATAGAGCTTGAATTGATACCCTTTATTCCATCTCGGGAGCAAGCTGTAGCAAATATTGACACAATATTTTTTGACCTTGATAAGAAGAGGATAGTGAGGAGAAGAGAAAAGAGAATGAAGTTAGGTGATCAACCTCTGGCTATCATGGTCACCAAAGAGATGGTTATGCACAAGACTAATGAATACCCTTGACTTCTCGTAATGGAAGGTTTAGCAACATCCCAAGATGATGTAGTTAATGTTAGTAAAATGGTTGAGGATGTCAATTAGTCGAAATAAAAGTTGTATTAGAAGAAAGAAACCTTGAGAAAGGAGAGAGGAGAGAGACAAGAGTTAAAGAGGAAATATGATGATACCTTGTCAGATCTTGAGAAGCTCAAGGGAGCATATCATATTTTGGAACCAGACAAGGATGCACTAACTTTGTCAATAGCAATCACTGAAGGTGAGAAGAGAGATATTGAAGGCACATTTTCATAGTTAGATAAGGGGAAAGCCACAACAAGCAAGAGAAAAAAATAACTGGATGCTCATAATCGCCTACAAGAAGAAAAACTCAAGCTAGCTAAGGAACAATAGCTTGACCTTATTCCATTTTGCATCCAAGCCTACCTAATGCAAATAAAAATACGCCAAGTTTAGCTAAAATTGGTATAAGAACTATACAGAATCAAGCAAATAGAATTCGGGATAAAATAAATAACAGATAACTCGTAAGGGGTCAAACAGGAGGTAGCGAGAGTTGTAGAGCTGATTCAAATTCAACTTCTTTGGATTGAAACCAATCCATTTTTTCCAGATCACATACCCCAGAAAATAGTTGCAGGGTTGAAGATGGAGTTAGCAATCCTGGATCTCAACAACAAATCCATTATAATATTGCACACCGTGTAGCTAGGGTTTTCACCCTAGCTTGTGCTGATGAGCACCTACTAAGGAATCTGGAATCCTTAGTAGCAGTTCGATTAAACAAAAATAAACTGGAAAGCAAAAAGCTAAGCTAAGACAGTAAAAGTAAATGACAGGAAATAAAAGACAATAACTAAATGTATAATGATGTTTTTATTAGTATTACCTCCAATGTGAAGGTTGGTGGAGTCCGTTGCGCTGGTCCGATGTCGGTGGCTCCGAGCTCCGAGCTGGTCCTTCTCCTTCTCCGATGGTGGAAAATAGGCCAAAAGGGGTCTCAATGATGGAGATAGCTTGATGGTAAGCTAGGGTTTCACGAGATGTTTTGGCAGAGTAAGGATGCTATGACTGTGGATGTGAAATGAGGGGGCTTCACCACTTATTTATAGTTTTTTAGTGGTGAAGTGCTTGCCCATGGTTTTTGGAAATCATGTGGTTTAGGGCAGCTTGTTTAGGGTTTTTGGCCCTTTTAGGGTTTTTCTCCTTTTTCCTCATTATTTTTATTCCTTTTCTTCCCTTTTGGGGATTTTTGCTATTTTTGGAGGAATTTTGGTTATTTTTGGAGGAAAAAGGGGTTTTTGGGCCTTTTGGAGGCATTTTAGGCCTTTTAGGGCCTTTTTAGCTGGTTTTATGGCCTTTTGGAGGCTTTGAGTGGGATTTTCAGGGAAATATGGTAGGTAAATGGACGAATGAGCCATGAAATGGGGTAGATGAGGTAGTTAACCATTTTTGGGTGTTAACAGATTGCCCCCTGATGTGCGAGGGCAGGAGCTCATCGTATGGCCGATGGACATCATGAGTCATTTTGTGGTTTGTGTGTGGGGATGGATAAGAGAAGGAACCAGCTGAAATCCGGGACAGCGATCTCGAACCACCTGCAAGGACTGAAAAAATACATAACCTCAATAATGGATGAGGGATCATCTGATAATATGGACGAGGCGGGCATTCCCATGCTCGTATCAGAATATAACATAGAAATATAAATGGTCCTCAAATACTGGATGAGGAAATATCTCAATAGATAGACGAGGCGGGCATACCCATGCTCGTATCAAGATACATGAAAAATAACTGTGAGCCCCGAAAAGAGGGACCTGTAGGATACATAGGGACTGCTGTAGATATCATAAGTGTCCAGAGGGGACACAAATCGGGAACATACTGCTGGGCTGACTATGTCTGAGCTGAACCACTGAAAAACTGGAATGACAGCAGTGCTACTGAAAGGGGTACCAAAAAGCACTGGTGAGCTGCTGGATCAGAGTGACACTGAACTGGAACTGAACTGAAACTGGTCATGCTCACAATGGTACACTGAACTGGAACTGAACGGGGTACTCAAAGAAGCATGGGATGGGATGGCTTCCGAATACAAACGCCAACGCAGCCCGGACATCCATGGGAACATATAACTGGGTGTTCCGAAGTGACTCACCAATGTGCTAGAGTCGGGGGAAGTCCGGGGTCTTCGACAAAAATGGAACGGACATATAAATCCTGCGCGATTCTCAACGATGTGAATAAGGTACTGAAGTCGAGCATGTGAGAAACAACCATTCGGAGAGGCAATGGTGACTCCTCTCAAAACGGTCCGTAGGCACTCACCACAGATGGTGATGGGTCCAAGGCGCAGGGCCTCTGGGTCTATCCTCTGGAATAGAGGGGCTGTCGTCGACAGAGGGAGACCTGCAACTATCAAGGCAATGATGTTTCCTTGACAGGAGCGCGAGGTGCAAAGCCGAAAGGTAATAGTGCCGATGTCAGGAGTGAGAAACTGGGGGAAATAACTGGGCAAGTAGAGTAGGTGGACTCAAACTTCCTTTGTTCAGAGTATGATGGCGGGGATGATCGGGCAGCATATGAAACTAACGGGGGTAAGGAATCATATCGGGATAACATCTGAGGATGAATGGGCTGAGGGAGACTCAAGCGGGGGTCAGAAGGGTAGGAAACTGCAGAATACTCTGAACAAAGGCGACCTGATGGGGGTTGCTGCCGAGATGATCGATCGGAGCGCCACAAGGTGCAAGGATAGTGCTTCATGGGTTATGGACCTTGAAGGGGTGTGGATATGAAATGTCACTGTCCGGTGGATTTTACGAGCCCAGGACAGTTCATGCTCGTGGTTGCTTTCAATTTTACGGAGTCTGAAAGCAAATAAGAAGACTCTGTAATGATGGAATGGCACTGTCATGTGGATTCTGTGAGCCCATGACAGTTAATGCTCGTGGTTGCTTTCATGTTTAAGGAGCCTGAAAGCAAATAAGAGGACTCTGATGATATGGAATGGCACTGTCATGTGGATTTTGCGAGCCCATGACAGTTAATGCTCGTGGTTGCTTTCATGTTTAAGGAGTCTGAAAGCAAATAAGAAGACTCT
>LPNX010532717.1:364689-417246 GCA_001517045.1 Pseudotsuga menziesii | reverse complement strand
ACACACTGAACCTTTTGAATCTTACTACAGTTTCCACATCACAAAGTGATTATGCATTTTGTGTCCTGAAGGAAGAGAGAGGCCCTTCAGTTTTCCATGATCTTTTACTCTCTGTTTTTAAGGGTTCCCTGAGCATTGGTATTTAGGCCGTAATTTTCACAGAAGTTCTTTTACTAGATTACATATGTAGGGGAGTGGGTTCTTGTACCCTGGTGCCTGTGCAGCTGGAAAGATATTGTTTATCTCACTCCCATTGGCAGCTAGTGGACATATTAAAATATATCTGCTTAAACTATCTTTATTAACAAAATATATCTTGTATGTTTATTCTATATTGACTGCATTGGTCTTAATTTTTGTTATGGAGTCACAACAGTATAACAATATACCTGATATATACATTATCTTGCATGTCATGAGCAGGTGATGCTTTGCATAATCTTCGGACAAACTTGCAGGACCCAAACAATGTGCTACAGAGTTGGGATCCAACCCTTGTCAATCCATGTACATGGTTTCATGTTACATGCAACAATGATAACAGTGTGATAAGAGTGTAAGTATTTATATTGCGTATCCTGATTGTTGAGCAAATATCAGTGTAACCAATTGAGAGGTATTATTTCAGCAAAATGCTATTTTATGAGATTCTATCTTGTAACTTTATTTGGCTTATTTATGCGTTATCTTACTTACTTTCAGGGACTTGGGAAATGCACAACTTTCTGGTTCATTGGTTTCCCAGCTTGGCCAACTGAACAATCTGCAGTACTTGTAAGATATGGTGGTTCCCGTCTGATGTATAAGAGTCGTATAAGAGTGAATTATTGGTGTTATCGCATTCAATTTGGAAATCCATTGGACTTGTATCACTGTGTTTTTGGATGGATAAAGGAAGGAATACGTTACAGCAGGAATACCTATTAAAGAAAGTTTCACAATATTTAAAAAAAATAAAAATTGCAGCAAGCGTCGCTTAAGCGACGCTTAATAACCGTCGCTTTTCCGACAGTTCTTCTTTGAATTCGTTGCTTATCCGACAATTTCCCTTAGTGCCATCGCTTAAGCGACAGTTATTTATGTCGCTGATCCGACAGTTATGCTTCTTATCCGTCGCTTATCCGACAGTTTCCCTTTCTGTCCGTCGTTTAAGCGACGCCTGGGGGTACAAAAGTTTTTAAAAAATTTCCTCATTGTCGCTTAATAAGTGTCGGATAACCGACGATTTAAATTCAAGAGACGGTTACTTAAGTGTCGCTTAAGCGACGGTTACTTAAGTGTCACCTAACCGACGCCAAGTTTCCGACGCTTCAAAAAAAACCAAAGTGTCGTACATGCGACAGGGAAGTGTCAAAAATCCGACATGACGGCCGTCGGATTTTTGGTCAAAATGTAGTAGTGCCTGAAGAATCCCTTGGACCCACATTTGATGGCTTAATGGTCCTTAAAGGTGATGATGTCATCATTAATGACTTGATGAAGACTTGGAACCCTTGATGAAGATCTTGATCCCTGTGTATCCCTTGTTGGGGTCTTGGAACCCTTGGATATGGTCATTATGCATAAGAAGGTTAAAAACCAACATAAATGGCGTCATGATGACCCTTGGACACTATATGATCATTGATGGTGCATTTGGAAATGATTTGGGTCTTGGAATCCATACATATGGTGGTTTGTAAGCCCATGATTGTTGGAGCCTTTGATATGATGAAATATTTTGTCATGATTCCCTCATCACTTGGTGATGGAGTCCTATGTGATGGGATCGAAGTCAATGGAAAGTATCTTGTTTAAATATTATATGATATCTTTGAAAAATTCCTTGAAATCCTTTCATGTGGTGCCTTGGGTCTTAAAACCACACACTTAGTAGTTTTTTTACGGTGGCGTATGGTCCTCTTTGTGGTTATATGGCTATTGGGATGTAGATGGAGGTAGAGCCCATGGAAGTTCCTTGATATGTTGAAGAAGACTTTGAAACTCTTGTAGTTGGTGGTATGGTCTTTGGCACCCTCATGTGTGGGGTCTTTGACGTCCTGAACATATTGAATAATTTAAGGGTATTAGACCAAGAATTTGAAAATAAACTCATCATAGGGAGATATTCCTCATCAAGCCATTTCCATTTATATGTGGAGCATATTCTAACTCCTTATGGTTGGAGGGATATAAAAATTTGAATTTGGTACACCCCACCTTTTTGGGTTAGCCAACCAAACCAAGGAGAATTTACTTATTTGTAATTTTGAATTGCATATCAGACCAGTTTGAGGTACTAAATTTACTACACAACCTATATAAATAGAATATCAAACATTTCATTTGTTCATCATCAATTCTCTCAGTATTTTCGCAACTCTTGGAGAAAAATGTGAAACTTTGTGGAGTAGAAATGTTTTGGCATCTTCACTAAAATTGGCATAACTTTCGCATACGGAATCAAAATTAGAAAATTCTTGACTGAGTGGAAATCTTGTTATGAGGGATATGTGTTGACATGATATAGATCTTATTTTTTCTTTTCTATTGTTTCTTGATCTTGTGGTATTCAAAAATGTATGGTTCATGCTTTTGGGTTTCTTTTGTGATGACACATGTCTCTCATGGATAGAATTCATCTTTGATCTTAGTATGTGAGCCTCTATATTGGTATATATATTTGGAGTAATTATGGAGGCTATGATGATGATGTTGCATACCTTTATGCTATTATATGATACACTTTATGATGATAATGGATGTGATAATGATGCACACTCTATGATGTTGATGAACTCCTACACAATATGATGTACATGCATACCATAGTGTGATGATGCTCTCCTATGCATTATGATGTATACTTGATGATGGTGATGCATAAACGGTGCACACTAAGATGATGATGATGATGATGTATATTTGATGATTAGGATGCATACCCTATGATGATGATGTATATCCTACGATGATGATGCATACCTATGGTGATGATGCATGGTGATACATGCCTTATGTTAAGTGAAAGCAGAGCATAATTACTTGTTCAGTATTTATGTATTATGAGGTGTACAATGATGTGTACATGAAAAGATTGACCAAATTGACCAACAGTATTAATGAGCATAAAATAATGACCAACAGTGATGAGCAAAGTTGATGTACAGAGATACTTGAGCAACATTGATGTACAGAGATACTTGAGCAACATTGATGAGCGACAGTCATAAGAAAATTTATCAGAGATTAATGAGAACATTAACCATAGATTGATGAGAAATGTTGAACAACAGAGTGATGGGCATAGATTGATGTGCAAAGCAGAGGTTGGTTATGCAGCATAGCTAAATGATTGATTGCAAGAAGAATCTTGCACTTGAGGATTGGCATTAGAGGAAATTTGGGGTCTAAAATGGGCCTTATAAGAAAACGTGCCAAAATAAGTTCGTGTGAGTTGGAATTCAAGAACCAATAGAATTTAAATAAAATGAGTCAACCATAATGGTTGAATTGACATATTTGTCATAAAAAAAACTACTTTTTTTGTTCGTATTTTCGACATATCTCCCTGTGTTTTTACTCAAATTTCAATCAAGAGAGCTTGTTGGATGCGGAATTTGATTTTTCATCCAACAAGTACCCATGCTGCATACTTTTGATGGACCCCGCCACCCTAAAAGCAAGAAATACATAAAAAACGTGATGATGACATCATCATCATGAATTTTTAGGTATTTCTTGTTTTTAGGGTAGCAAGGTCCATCAAAAGTATGCAACATGGGTACTCATTGGATGCAAATCAAATTCCACATCCAACGAGCTCTCTTGATCGAAATTTGAATAAAAACACAGGGAGATATGTCGAAAATACGAACACAAAAAGTAGTTTTTTTCTTTCTTCCTCCAAAATTAATAAATATTATTTTATTATTTTAACTATTATTTTATTATTTTATTAGGAGGCCCATTTTAGACCCCAAAATTCGTATAATGACTCCTCAAACCCATCTTAGTTGGAGCTAAGAAAACCAGGTTAGGCCATGTTATGAGAGTTGGTTCTCTTTTCATCAATTGGTGTTGATTGTAATCGAGAAGATTGTTGTCTTCCATGTACACTAAATAAAGATCAAAATTCCATATTTCCTTATGTCTCTTTTGATGTAATGTTGTACTTATGACTCGTGATGAATTTGATTATGCAATTGATGACATAATGATGATACGGTTTGATTGACTAAAAGAAGGGAAAAAGTTTAAAATTTCTCACACACTCATTCACACCCCCTCTCAATGTGGCCATTGTTTCCAACAATTGGTATCATAGCAGGCCTTCGTCACAAGCCTTGCAAGCTTGAAGAAGATCCAGAGACACAATGGAAGAAAAAGAATAGTCTTCAAGCATTTGCGTTCCTGTACTTTATGTTACAAACTATCTCGATTGGAGGAGCAAGATGAAGGCACATGTTTGGGAGATTGTGATCAATCCACCCTCTCCATCAAACAAGAAGGGAAAATCAGTTGGATAGAAGGAAGTAAAGAAGGACAATACTAAATCCTTGAAGTTATTCGTGGATGGACTTCTCATCTCAGTGAAAGAAAGTGTAGGGGAGCACACTTAAACCAAAGATCTATGGTTCAAGTTGGAGAGCAAGTATTAGAAGGCAATGCCAGAGCCCGAAAAGATAGATAAGGATTTAGAAGACAAGCCCCCAGAAGAGATCAATCAAGAAGAAGACAAGCAAGAAGAGGACTTCAATAAAGGTATGGACTCTTGTGATTGTAATGATAGCTTGTGTGATGAAATTGAGAAATTTATTACAGATGAGGATGAAGGGATATTAATACTACACATGCGATACATCTCACATTGTTGAATATTGATCTTACAACAAACTGGGTCATGAACACAGTAAATATGAACCATATTGAATTCACGAAGTTAAAAAAGAAAATATTGGACTCTTTGAATGAATATCAACAGAAGACCATGACAATGAAGGTGTTTCTTGTAAAGCTCAAACACAAGGACAAAGAGTTGAAGGATGAGATTAAAGACAAGTATGTTGAATTTGAAAAACTAAAGGCTGAATTGATCAGTCAAAAGGAATAAGAAGAAGAGCCTGCTGAAGAGCTTGAAGAAACTAGGGAGGCTAATCATCATCTAAAGACTTAGCTCGAGGAAGCCAAAAGGATAGAAGAAATATTGAAGAATCAGTTGGAAGAAAAGGAGCAGACAATCCAGAAGCTGGAAATGGATTTAGTTGGTCTCAGGAAGAAAGGTGAGAAGAATGATGTTTTTTTCAAGTTCAAGGACAACTCAGTTGCCCTAGATAAGATTTTGGATTTCCAAATATCTCCATGTGACAAGACTGCTTTGGGTTACAAGAAGGAGAAAGAAAAATATGAAGATAGCACTTGGTCTCCCAAGACTCCAGAAGCAAGTCCATCAATGTCCAAAGTTTATCCCCATGCACCTACACATGACAAAAAAAAACTTGGAATTTTAAGAATACAACATGGATTTAGGCATATTCCTCAAAGCAAGATCATAAAAGAAGCAACTCTAAGATGGAACCAAAGTCCCAGGTATGAAAGTGGATTTAATGGTTATTGCTATTTTTTTCAAACTTTGTTCATAAAGCTATGGATTGCAGACTCTACGAAAGAAGAAGTGGTGGAAGGCCCAATGACTTAGTTAGATGTTGGACATGTAACTAAGTTGGACATATTGTTGCCACCTGTCACACACTCAGATGCTAAACATGTAGTGGGTTTGGTCACAAAGCCCAAGAATGTGCAAGTCAAAGAAGTCAACCAAGGAGTATTCCTCCATACACAACAACAAGAAGATTTTAAGATTAGAAGACAAAGGCATATAGTAAAGGACACTCTCAAGCATGGAGAAATGAAGTCGATCAAAGAAGTGTTGGAATTTCCAACAACTCGATCAGGTGTTGGTCATGTAACCATGTTGGTCACATTGCTCCATATTATCATATCATCGGTGTTATAGTTGAAGTGGATTTGGGCACCAAGATCAAGATTGTTGGTGTACATAGAAACAACCCATAAGAAGGTTCTCATACAACTCATCAAGGAAATCCAGTACAGATGAAGGAAAAAATGATGAAATGACAAATGCTAAGAAGCAAGTATGGATGAAGAAGACTGGGTAGTTATAGATAAGAGAGGTTGATCAGAGTAGGGAGAATGGCTTCCATATGGCAAGTCAAGCCTAAGGTATCTCAAAGACCTTAGCACACATTGAGTTCATAAGGTTGGATGATGAAATCAAAGGAGAAAGGATGGTTACTCCAGGCATATAGACAAGTCCTAGGATTGTGCATATTGATAGGGGGAGCAATGATCAATAACTTTAGGTGTAGATACATGGACACCCTTTTCTATTGATGCTAAAGGGGGAGAGATGAAGACAAAAGGGGAGCATGCTCACAAGGGGAGCATGATTTGTTGTCACCAATGGAAAAGGGGGAGATTGTTCATGAAAGTGTCATTGATGCCAACATGGACTTGCAATGGCCCCATAGGTTGTAATTGATGCACCAAGTCTCACTTGCAGTTCCTTAGACCCCTTATAGAGTGGGTATGTGCCTTGAATCACCTTGTAACTAGTTAACAAGGTCCATGTACCTGCAACGATGGATCTTGTAGCCACCACCTTACTGAAGATGCTGAAGACCCTGTTGATGGTGGTGTTGCAGACCCTAGAGATGGTGCTAAAGCCTTTGTGGATGATGGTGAAGCCCTAGATGGGTTGGAGAAGCTTTAATGACCCATTCTATGGCCATTCATGCTTTGATGGTGTCATGGTACCCCAGGAGAAGTTCTAACAACCCTACATGTGATGCCATGATGGATCTTTACCCTTGGAGGTATCCTGGTGTGGTTGAGGTGGTTGAAGAATCCTATTAAGGCCATTGCTTGATGAAGAATCCCTTGGACTGACATTTGATAGCCTAATGGTCCTTAAAGGTGATGACGTGGTCCTTAATGACTTGTTGAAGACTTGGAACCCTTGATGAAGATCTTGATTCCCATGTATCCCTTGTTGGGCCAATGGAACCCTTGGAGATGGTAATTATGCATGAGAAGGTTTGAAACCCACATAAATGATGGCATGATCACCCTTTGACACTATATGATCATTGATGGTGCATTTGGAAATGATTTGGGTCTTGGAATCCATACATATGGCGGTTTGTAAGCCCATGATTTTTGGAGCCTTTGATATGATGGAATATTTGGTCATGATACCTTCATCACTTGGAGATGGAGTACCATGTGATGGGATTGAAGTCCATGGAAAGTATCTTGTTTAAATATTATATGATATCTTTGAAAAAGTCCTTGAAACCCTTACCTGTGGTGCCTTGGGTCTTGAACCCACACACTTGATAACATGTTGATGGTGATGTATGGTCCTCTTTGTGGTTATATGGATATTGGGATGTAGATGGAGGTAGAGCCCATGGAAGTACCTTGATATGTTGAAAAAGGCTTTGAAGAATACTTTTAAACTCTTGTAGTTGGTGGTATGGTATTTGGCACCCTCATGTGTGGGGTCTTTGACATCCTCAACATATTGAAGAATTTAAGGGTATTGGAACAATAATTTTCAAATAAACCCATCATAGGGTGATAGTCCTCGTCAAACAATTTCCTTTGATATGTGGATCATCTTCTAACTCCTTACGATTGAAGAGATATGAATTTTTTAACTTGGTGCAGCCCATGACCTTTTTTAGTCAGTTGACCAAACAAAAGAGAATTTAATTATTTGTAATTTTGAATTACATGTCGGCCCAGTTTGAGGTACTAAATTTCCTCCACAACCTATATAAACAAAATATCAAACATTTCATTTTTTCATCATGAATTCTGTGAGTATTTTTGCAACTCTTGGAGAAAAGTGTGAAACTTTGTGGAGGAGAAATTTTTGGGCATCTTCACTAAAATTGGCATAACTTTCTCATATAGAATCAAAATTACAAAATTCTTGGCTCATTGGAAAGATTATTATGAGGGCTATGTGGTGACATGATCTAGATCTTATTTTGTTTTTTCTTCTTTTTCTTCATATTGTGATATTTTAAAAGGTATGGTTCATGCTTTTGGGTTTCTCTTGTGATGGCACATGTCTCGCATGGATAGAGTTCATATTTGGTATTAGTATGTGAGACTCTATATTGCTATATATATTTGGAGTCATTATGGAGGCTATGATGATGATGTTGCATACATTTATGCTGTGATATGATACACTTTATGATGATAAGCATGTGATAATGATGTACACTATGATGTTGATGTACTCCTATACAATATGATGTACATGCATACCATAGTGTGATGATGCTCTCCTATGCACTGTGATGTATATTTGATGATGATGATGCATAAATGGTGCACATTGATATGATGATGATGTATATTTTATGATGAGGATGCATACCCTATGACGATGATGCATACCTATGATGATGATGCGTGATGGTGCATGCCTTATGTTCAGTGAAAGCAGAGTAGACTTACTTGTTTAGTAATTGTGTATGATGAGGTGTACAACAATGTGTACATGAGAATATTGACCATCTTGACCAGTAGTATTAATGAACAGAAAAGAATGACCAGCAGTTGTTAACCCAAAAATCACCCGATTTGATCTACATGGCCTACACCAAATAAAGACATCCATTTCCTAACCCCTATTGACCCCCACACCCTTACTTAACCTATGTTTTCCCCTCAAAGGCTCAAAAATCATCAAAAAGGGCTTAAAAAACCATAAAGGAGCCAGAAATAGCTCACTAAGGGGCTAAACCCCTAAAAAAGGGGCTAAACATGGAAAAAAGGGGCTAAAAACCCTAAAGGGAGCTAAAAAGCGCGTGAACAGGGCTTAAAATCCTAGAAAAGGCTTAAAAGCCTGACCAAGGGATAAAAAACCTAAAACTTGAGGAAAAAGCTATAAATACAGGGGTGGGGGTCACTCTCAAATCATTCATTCTCTGCCTACTATTACTCTGCCCGTATGAGTGCCTTGAGGAACCAACTCTCTCAATCCATTCATCCCTCTCATTCCCTTTGCTCCACTAGTCTAGTTCCTTGTATGTTGAACATTGCTCCATACCACCCAAACCAGTAGAGAGAGGTAGCTTCCTCAGCTAAGGCATGGTGGCCCATCTTCCACAAAGACCTGAGGTATAATGATCTCAATGTGTTGTTTTGATTTTAATTTTATTATTTAGATTCATTCTTAGTTTATTTCTAACTTTTTTTTGCTGCAGGTTCTCCATAGTTAATTGCTAATAGTTCATTGCAGGTTCTCTTCCATTCAATTGACTCTACCCTTCCGTCCTATAGAAGAAAGATAGGTGCTTCATCATGTAGCTAGGGCTTCTTCCCTACTATAGTTTAGCAACCATACCAGGTCAATCCCACAGGATCCCTAGGTTTAGTTAATTTTTTAGATTTTTAAAGTAGTTGTTTAACAATTTTATTTCCAGTTCTTTCCATTTATGTTACTGGGCAAGCCCTCTTGAGGCCGACCCAAGCCCATTTGGCTGCAGTACCAGTTACTGTCAGCCTTTCTCAGCTCTGACTTTTAAATTTTTTCATTTCTGGGCCAGGTCGCTGCTTTAGGGCCTGAAAGAGAGACCCCATAGCTTAGATTTGCCCCATAAGAACAACCCCCTCGCTACATTTCCCTCGATAGGAGCGACCTGCCTCTGTAGGACAAGTCTCCTGTTTCAGGATAAATTGAGTGACCTGCTCACATATTCTGGGCTGACAGGTGCGACCACCTCACCACATTGGCCCCGATAAGAGTGATCTATCTATCGATTGTCTGCTTCAACTTGGACTGTCAGTGTGGTTCTACCGCCACTGTCTAGCATCCTATCTGTTTTTGTAAGCAATTTTCTAGGTTGAATATATGTGTGGTTAACTATTCAGGACAATAAATCTGTTTAAAGGCTTAAGTTAAAACCCTATAAGTTGATTTTTCAGTTTTTCACTTAATCATTAGAAATTAAAAACCTGCAGAACCCTCCCTCCTCTACTCAGTCATCACCCTCCGAGGTATTATGAGATAAGATGGGGGGTTGAGCAAGTATAGTAATAGTCACTTATCACTGTCATTGCTCCAAAACCACTAAAAATGGGTGACTTGGAAGGTAGAGGGGGTGGAGACCATTGGGGATTTCATGGCATTCACGTCCTCCCTATTGACCAACCTTGTACTCGAAGAGTGACCTAAGGATCTACGGGTGGGCTTAGTCCCACTGTGTTGAGAGCCCAACACTCTTTCCTGGTATAAGAGGAATACAAGGATAGGGTAGTAACCTAGCATATTTACAATTGTTCAAAGTTTAATAGTTACGTCTTCGGTTCTGTTTATTTTTAGTTCTGAGTTCTGTTTAGTTTCATTTATGTTCAGAGGTTGCCCATTGTTCAATCTACATAAGAAACTAGAAACATATGCTAAACTATACCAATACACCAAATGACTACAGATTCACATGTTTGAAACATAATTACATATAATAATTTAAAACATGACTCATTCACAATGCCACACACAACCACACCACTTAATCAACCAAACTCAGTTCATGACACTGAGTCAACCATTAAAATCAATCAATTTACATCAATTCAAAACTTTGTAGTCTGAGGAAATAAGTCCATGATTTCCTTAACCCTAGGAAGTACTTGGGCTATGCCTTAAAACTCATTGTGAGGAGTACCATGGGAACCCCAAAGTAGCTAGCCAATGAGAGGAATTTCCAAGTGAAATGGGTAATGACCCCCACCGATTGACTAGTAAAACCTATGAGGAAAAATCCAAGCACTGTCTTATGGCAGTATTGGTGGTTGAGTGACCACCTGCAAGCCACTAGGAAGCCACTTAACCAAGGTCCAGATATTCATCACTAGTAACATTGTTTGACTCACTAAAATACACCATTGATCCATCATGTTCCTCCTCTTGTATCAGGGGGAGTCCCCTCAGTTTGGCCCATTGAACCAGCACCGTCGAGACCATTCTTGATGCCCTTCTACACCGTTAGAAGGTCACACACCCTCTGGCTCTGTTTCAGATTCATACCAATCTGAGCCAAATTTGCACACTGCACCATCCAACCCCATGGCTAGTGTAAACCCGGATCCCTTCTCCAGAGGGCTGATTGGTAGTGGACCCATGTCCATCCCTCAAATCATCACCAACATCCCTGTCGGTGGTCCTAGCACTACTGTGCTGACCGTTATAAGTCAGCTACCCAATAGTAGCAGACCCACACCTATACCGACTATTCCCTTCATCCCACCAGTCATACCTAGGGGCAGTGGCCCTTCCACAACTGTGTCAGCTATCCCCATCAC
Organism: Pseudotsuga menziesii; assembly: GCA_001517045.1. Taxonomy (NCBI): domain Eukaryota; kingdom Viridiplantae; phylum Streptophyta; class Pinopsida; order Pinales; family Pinaceae; genus Pseudotsuga; species Pseudotsuga menziesii. The sequence continues at coordinate 405,861 of LPNX010532717.1, read as the reverse complement.
GAAAAGTCAGTTGCAGGTGCCCCTAGTCACACAGGGCCATCACATTCCTGTAAACCCCAACTCCATTGTCAGTCCTTCCTTCACTAACGTTGGGTCTAACCTCCCTTTCATGTCTCACCTGAACTTTCCTGATTTGGCTAGGTTAACCAACGACCCAATCTACCATCAAGCCCATTGGCCTCCCATGCCAACCAAACTCCCATTAGACATTCCAAAGTTTGAGGGCAAGGTAGGGAAATGCCCTCAAAACCACATAACGACGTTTCACCTATGGTGCTCATCAAACAACATTGTATATGACTTGATCAAACTGAGGATTTTCCAACGCACCCTCACAAGTGCCGTGGCTAAATGGTACATTGAGATACCCCAATACAAATACCCAGATTTTAACTCCTTGGATTTTATGTTCCTTCAGTATTTCCAACTCCCTGTTAGATATGATGAAGGGGTGGAGATCTTGTTATCATGCCGCCAGAATACTATGACCCACATAATCGACCACATCCATGAGTGGTAGCGATGCCGTAGTTTGTGCAAGATACAACTTGATGACAGGATCTTCCTAGATTGGTTCCTAAAAAATTTGCTAACACCCATAGCAAAGGACGTTGCATCCGAACATCCCCAATCCGAAGAGGAAGCCATCTTAAAATCCCAATAGTTTGATCTGATTTACGCTTAGTTGGGATACCTTTATACCATCATTCCAGATGCACCCCATGTGGACACTTCTTACCGTGATGCGTCGGGGGAATCCCATGTTGCAGATGGCATCATATGCTCTGTTTCCCATCAATCACAACATCATGTGACACCACCTATGATGCCACCACATCCAAGAAACAACCCTAGCGTTGCCCACCCTAACCCAGCCCCCGACTATTCAAGAATCTTGTCCTAGTCTCGAGACACAACCTCATCTGCGCGACACACGCCACAATAGCATGCCCATGTGCTAGTTTTGTTGACACAACAATATTAAGGACATATGACCTGATTTGTAGCTCCAACTCCCCTGGTCTACTATGCACCACCAGCGCAAGCTGCTCCGACCCCCACCCCAACCCTGCCACCACCCTTAGGACAAGTTTTTTTTCGACCAAAACCATCCCAACCAAACATCCCCCAACAACCAACAAGGGCAAGCCAGAAATAACCAAGCTAGGAATCGAGGCAACAACCAACTGCAAGGAGGCGGCCAACAACCAAATCCTCCTAACAACACCCGGGAAAACCAGCCAGCTCAAAATCCCCAGCAACCAAACCCACCTAGATGCAATGCTCCACTATGCACAAATCAACCATGCAAACTATGCGACATCTATGGGCACTATATGCATGAATTCCCCTTCATGGGTTGCACTAAGTAGGCCATTCAAAATGAAGTTCAACATGGTACCAATGCAGCAGTCCCAACTCAACCCAACTCGGCACCACCAGGCCCTCCACCCATGGTGCTCCAAAACCCATTACCACTCTAAGGACTGGTAGCAACCGCACCTACTCCCCAACCCACTCCCACAATCCTTGCTACACCTCCACCAATAGAGACATGTGTCCACCACCTGCTATCCCTAACAACCAAAGAGGTCAATTTACAAACCAGGAGAAATTAGTATGGAACCAACACTGAACCCGCTGACCCATTTGTGGCATCCACATCCAAAAAAACCAACATACCTCTTCACTTACCCCATTTTCCCCCATGCGCCCCCATACTGCAGGTTGCCAACAATGCCACAGCTAGAGCTGCAGTGAACTACAACATTGTTGATGACTTGGCCCAAACACCTATAGCCATGTCTGCTCTCGAGATACTAAAAACTTTCCCAGCCCAATGAAAGGCTTTACTAGCTTCCTTGGTGCTGCAAACCCCTCCGAATTCAAGTTGATCACTTTCAACATAGATAACGGAGAGCCCCAGATGCCATCAACCATTTCCTTCCAAACTCTGGTATCCATTCGAAACTTGGTCATACACCGGTGCATTGTTGATGAGGGGGCATCCACTTGTGTTATGTCAACCCTAGTCTGGAAGAAACTTGGGTCCCCAATCCTGCAACCATCCACCACTACTCTGCAGGCTTATGATGGTCATTCCACAAAATCCCAAGGTATCCGTCCACATGTCCCCACAACATTAGCCGGGAAAACGGTACTGATTGACATAGAGGTTGTCAATGCATAGTTGGACTATAACCTTCTCCTAAGAAGAAGTTATATGTATGCCATGAGAGTTGTAGCATCCATTATTTTCCATCTCATGATGTTCCCTCATGACAGGAAAATCATGATGGTTGACCAATTAACTTACCACGATCTATAAGGGCTAATGGCACTAGCCAACATTATCCCTACAGTGAACACTACCATCGATGGCACATCCACCTCCTTATTGTTGAATGTGGGCCCTGGGTTGTTTCCCGACACCATAATGATGGATTCCTTCCCCTTCGTGTCACCACCACCGACACCAAATGAGACTGCAGATTTGTGCATGCTCTCATCTAGCACTTTTGCACCTAAAATCCAACCGCAGTCATAGCCGCAACACCATTCACAGCCACAACCCCAACCGTAGATGCAACATCATCCACAACTGCAACTGCAATATCAACCCCAGCCACAACCACAAGTGCATCACTAAACGCACTCACCAGGGAACTACTGGGGCTCCTCCCCAATCCATACAGTTCCATTCCTATTTCCCTCGCCTGGCATCATAAGTAAGCCAGTGATGGCTACCTTAAACTTACCCAACTTCACATTGGGGATTCCCGTGTGATACCTCAATCCACCGGCCCAACCCCCGATGCCCCAAGTTGTATTGACCATTGTTCAACCCATTGCGATTGAATTATGTCCTCCACCTTTCCCATAAAAACCAACCACGGCACCTCCACCTACCATGCCCCACCCAAAAAGGGTGAGGGGAAAAAACACAAAAGCAACAACTGAACCTCGGCACACCTCACCATGCACTGTGTGCGGAACATGAGGTCTTTTCCTTCATGGATGGCTTTTCTGTATACAACCAAATCCAGATCTGGAAAGAAGATCATTACAAGACTGCATTTACAACCCCTTGGGGCACATTCACATATTGAGTAATGCCCTTTGCTCTAAATAACGTTGGATCCACCTTCCAATGCACCATGACGTATTGTTTCCATGACCTCATCCACATCATATTGGTCTACCTAGACGACCTTACCGCTCGATAACGGAAGCGAGCATAACACATAGATGATTTGCGGCAAGTATTTTTGTGATGTTGCAAGTACAAAATTAGCCTGAACCCCCTAAAGTGCATTTTTGTGTCCCATCAGGCTGTCTGCTTGGGTTCATCGTATCTTAAAAAGGGATAACAATTGACCCTCTCAAAGTTCAAGCCATCCTTGAGCTACCTACACCAAAAACTCTTCGCCAACTACAGAGCCTCCAAGGAAAGGCCAACTTCCTTCGCCACTTCTCACCAGAGTATGCGATGAAAGAGGATGGATTTGTACGCCTTCTCCATACCATCATTTCCTTTGTTTGGGATCAACAAGTGTAGGAATCATTTGATTCTATCAAACAAGCCTTGGCTTCTGCACCATTACTCTCGACACCGGACTTCACCCGATACTTCATTGTTTATGTGTCGGCTTCGAAAAATGCCATTGCCGGAGTCTTGGTCTGGGAAGACAATGCTCGTCAAGAGAACATAATTTATTATGTTAGCCAGAAGTTGACAGGTCCCCCACTGCGATATTCACCCAAGGAAAAACTGGCCCTCACCATTGTTTTCTCAGCTGAAAAATTGCGCCACTACATTATTTCAAACCATACCCAAGTAGTGGCTGATTCCAACCCAATGCGGTAGATCTTAAGCCGCCACCTCCTACAAGGCCACATGGCCAAGTGGGCAGTCGTTCTCCAAGAGTTCAACTTGGAGTTCTTTTCCCCAAAAAGCACAAAGGCACTAGAGCTGGCTGCACTCATGACAGATATTCCCTTGTTAACCATGTCACCACCACCTAAGGATGACCTTCCAGAAGACTTCCTATTCGTCATATCCATGGAAGACCCATGGTATGGGGGCATCCTTCTGTATTTACGTACCAAGAAGTTCGCAGCTCACTTAAACTGTCAAGACAGGTGACGCATCCGACATCAAGCCACTCGCCATCTTCTTATTGGAGATATTTTATATCGTCGGGGCATTGATACCATATTACAACGTTTCCTTACCCATGACGAGGCCGAGACAGTCCTTAACGAATGTCATAGTGGAGCTTGCGGTGGCCACCTTTTAGGTCTGGAAACCACCTATAAGATTCTACATGCCAACTAATTTTGGCCTTCCTTCTTCGCTGATTGCATAGAGGTAGTCAAACATTGTCACAGCTGTCAGCTCTTTGCCCCAAAGGCAAGAACCCCCCCTGCACCATTACACCCCGTAGTCACAGTTGGTCCCTTCTGTAAATGGGCAATCGACTTCATGGCAATCAACCCTACCTCAGCCAACAATCGTAAATGTATTATTGTGGTTGTTGATTACTTCACTAAGTGGGTTGAGGCCATGCCTACGTTCGATTGCAAAAGTGAAACGACGGCATGTTTCTTCTTTAACCATGTCATTTCACGATTTGGTGTTCCCAAATAGTTAGCCTCAGACCATGGTAAAGATTTTGAAGATGTTCTTTGGATTGAGCTTTCAACCATGTTGAAATTCGAACACTGGTACTCATCCTTTTACTACCCCCAGGGAAATGGCCAAGTTGAAGTAGCCAACAAAATCATCAAAACAATGCTCCAAAGGATGGTAGGAAATCATAAAACCAACTGGCACCACATGTTGTTCTCTGCCCTATGGGCTTATCGCACATCCACAAAAATCACCACCGGTGTCATCCCTTTATATTTAGTACACGGCATTGGATCAATACTCCCTATAGAGTGCCATATCCCATTGGTCTACCTCGCTATGGAACTCCTTCCCGATACTTCACCTTTGGAAGAACGACTCCTTCAAGTTGTACAAACCACAGAGGACTGTCGGGCTTCCCTCCAAGCCATTGAAGCAGCGAAAAACACGGTCAAAATCCTATTATGACTCTCATGTCCACCCTCGCACCTTTATCGAAGGCAAGTTCAAGCCATTGTGGTATGTCCCATATGTCATCCACCATTTCCTTAGAAAAGGGGCATACATTCTTGTTGATTCTGATGGACAACTCTTGGAGAACCCCTATAATGGGCTCTACCTCAAGAGATTTTATGCTTAACATCGCCAATGAGTCACTTCCAGCATAGTCTTATCCTTTTTTGTTTTACACATTTTTTGAAGTGAGTCTTACGTATTGTTTCCTTGACTGCTCCAAATGGATCCTACGAGCAAGCAGATGGTCTCCAAACCTTTCCTCGGTTGCATGGGTCATCTACTCCACGTCACATGAGTTGATCCATATTAACAGAATATGTGTGGGGATTGCAACCAAAAACCAGGCTGAATATGATGGTGTCATTGGCCTCTTGGCCGCTGCCCTCTAGTTGGGTGTCCACCATCTTGATGTCTTCTTAGACTCCCAACTTCTTGTCTCTTAGTTGAACAACTATTACTGGGTACGTGATCCCCGCCTCTTTAGAAAATTCCTGTGCACTAAACAAATGGTTAGAACATTTGAATCCATCGCATTCACACATGCTCCTAGGAACCTCAATAGTGTAGCAGATCAAATGGATAATGACATTCTAAATTGGCATATTCATCATCGCACATAGGAAGCATATAGAAACTACATCATGCATCATCACACATAAATATGCATACACATGTAAAAATACATCATCTAGGCATTTCATTCACATCATCATAAAAGACTCACATATAAAAATCATAAAAGCGCATCCACGTGCGCAAAAAATATATATAAATCGCATGTCCAAATATGTCCAGTACAAAATGAGAAGCTATATATGCTTTCTCGGCTGAATATACATCGTGATACAAAAATTCTAAGTGCACCAACGCACTAGGAGCAGCTCCCTAAGTTGCTAATCAGAGCAGAACTCATCATCCTACTCCTCTGACCCTGTCCCCTCCTCAAAGCTATCCTCCTCCTCATCGGCATCATCACCCATTGGAACATCACGCCATGCCATCGCCCAAACATACTCAGCCGCAACAACAATCCTCCTCATCAAAGGGACCTAATCGTGGGAGCATAGTAGCAGGCAGCAATAAGATCCTGGTCTAGGTACTGAAACCCATTGTCCATCACTCCCTCTAGGAGATTCTCCACGTGTCCCCGCGGATCAACAATAACCTTGCACTCCTTCCTACACGCAGGTAACTCCAACCCCACCACTACACCCATGCGACACTGATAACTTGCTAGTGGACACGACCCAATATCTGCACATGTGCACAAAGATATCATCAGCCCCAGTATATCAAACAGCTACCAAAAAGCTAACCACTCTATATATGAATGAAAAAACATAAAAATATCATGTATATGTACCATCTGGCCCCCATGTCTGGCCTGGAGGATGGGGCATCCCCGCATCCCTAGTGTAGCCCGTATCTGCATATGGGTAATCCTCCACAACTATCAGGATCTGCCTCCAGTCATCCAGCAGCTCCTGAGTGAAAAGCCGACCCACTATACTGCCTCCATCATGGATCATCATCTCGCACCATGGACACATGCATGGCTCCCGAGGCCCACCATCATGCACTGCTACATGCGGCCTAAGAGTTGGAACCCTCTCAAAGAAGAAGGTGATCATGAAAGTGGCAAAGCAGAACTCCTCGCCAACCAACTTAGCATTGTTCATGGCATGCCAGACAACAAACAAATACATCTGGGCCCATGCAAATTATGTGCCTCCCATAGCTCTCTCCACCATCTCGAGCTGACCCCCAGACATCTTGTGGTTCCCAGATGATCCCAAGATACGCCACACCATTGCTGCAACTGCACGATTTAGAAGGCTCTCAATATCACACATCAAAATATGTGAGCCCCGTACATACGTAGAGGCATAGTAGTGCCTCTCGCAGAGCTCATCAAGCGCCTCCCCATATGAGAGTTTTGGCGTCATATCGCCAACCACTCCCAACATTGGGAGCCCAGTCAGGAAGTATACATCCCATAGTGTAATCTCGATATGATGCTCGTGTATAATAAATCACTCCCCTTGAGCATCCCAGAAACTCACTAATACCTCAAGTAATAGTCGTAGACTCTTCATCAAAGGCACCTGCATGAACTTGAGTAGTCCACAGCGGGAAAGTGTATCCTATGTACCTACATCTCAGAGTGCATCTCTCTGTAGATCCTTGTAGTCCCACTCTCACCACATTGGTGGGGCCATCCTGCACAAGCACAAAACTATTGTTAGCCTTAGCTCTCATCAAAAAAGCACACCCATGACCATATCGCACCTGTTGGGCCCAAAGTAGTGACCAGGTCGCTCATACAGGCCAGACAGATGCGACTGGGTCGCTCTTTTAGGCCAGACAGGAGCGATCCAAGGTTGCACCTTTCTACTCGACATGAGTGACCCAGTCGCACCTATACGGCCAAAAAAGGTGACCTAGTCGCTCCTTTTCCCTCGAAAAGAGCGACCCAACTGCTGGAAGCCATAGCAAGCCAGAGTAGGGTCCTAGGTGAGCAAACCAAAAATGTAAACCACTAAAAAAGATGGGCTTTGCAAGAACTCTTACCTGTAAGTCATGGATATTGAAACCATTGGTTGAAACAGAAGAAATCAAAAAAATAATTTTGGGGCCCTCCTCTCCAACTGAGCAATGAACAATGACAATGACACTTTACAAAGTGGTCCCCACCCATTTATAGGCCTCATTAGGTCTAGTTTCTTCTTCTAAGCATAACGGAGCCATACGGAGTCCATTTCGGTCATTGTTCACCCCGCTGGTTTCATTTTTCCATCCTCCATATGTTGACGGGACCATAATCTCATGTTTGATGAGTAATTTTTGGGGCCATTTCCTAGAAGTTACCTCGGTTTACATGCCCTTCGTATATAACTATCTAATCCATCCATATAACTATCTAAGTGGGTTCCCGGGTCATTTCATGGAATTCAGGTAATTTTGGCATGCATTTGGAAATATAACTACCTCCGTACCTATGCTTACATCATATGTAGTCTAGTCTGTCCACCGCCACTTCCACTAATTCTCTGGACCTATTACCGGAGGTCACCTCGATTAGCGTGCCCCTGCCGTGAACCATCCAGTGCGTATAATGGTATGTTCAAGAGCCATCTGCCCCATCCATGATGCACAGTTGGTCACCTTTGACCATCCCTCACTATCTCACCATGGGGTACCACCAGTGGCCCCAGCTTGGTTGACCATAACAGAGTTTCTGTTAAGCTTTTTTCTGACTCCTAAAATAATGAAAAGATTTTCGAGCGCCCTTTCTTCCTTTCCTGCTCATTAAAGTATAAGAAAGGGTGTCTACAACATCTCGTTTACCTCCTTTTGCGGACTATGTAGAATACTATATGAAAAGGACCACCTTGGCACACTCAAGCCAAGAACATATCCCTCTGCATCCTTGTATGCTTTCTCGGGCATTGGGAATGAACTCTACGAAAAAGCTCATCATAGGTTGTTTTTAAGCTCTTTTCCAGCCTTCTCATAAAGAAAATATCGTCAAGCAAACTTCATTTCATTCATGCTCGTAAAAGTATTTGAATGACCATCCAGTCAGTGCATGTTTAACCTTTTCAGTCCTCATTGGACTACCAATGGTAAAGAAGTTTCCCATCCCCCAAAGGATGGTGGAGCTCTCCTATGTACACTTTTATCCTTTTTTGAAAACTGGAGACTATCAACGAAAAAGAGCCCCCATTGGAGTATTCTTCATGCTTTCAGACTCTCTAAAATTGAAAGCACCATCGATCATTTAATTTCTTGGGATTGCTAAAAATACACAATGGTGTCTTTAGACACCACCCCACATGTAACAGTTCGGTAGCATTCCCATTTTGGGTCACCTTTTTTCAGAGTATTCTGCGATGAGTCTCCCTTAGATCCTATAAAAACCAAGAGTCTCTACCCCCCCCAAGTATTTCCCATCTGCAGTTACATTCTCGGTATTAAAGCTATGATCCCCCTCCTATGAGTCAAGTTTCATTTGTTTCCAGGTCAGCCCTACCGTCATACTCTGACAAAGGAAGTTTGAGTCCCTAGTGCCCCTTTTTTCCCTTGTTCCCTAATTCAGTGCGCCAGTCCCTTGATTGTCTCACACCCTTGGTTATCTCCCTCATGCTTCTGGTCAGGGAAACATCATCGCCTTGAAGAGTTGCAGGTCTCCCTCTGTTGACGACAACACATGTATTCCAGAGGATAGACCCATAGGTCCCTATATCTTGGTTTCATTAACCTCATTAATGAGTTCCTTGGACCACTTGAGAGGAGTCCTTAATGCCTCTTGGGATGGTTGTGTCTCACATGCTCGACTTCAGCCACATCATCATACCGTTGAGATTTGTACAGGGTATTGGTCCATGCAGTATTTGGTCGAAGACCCCGGGTGTCACCTAACTCTAGCACATTGGTGAGTCTATGAAGGGACCTAGATAGGTTCATGTCCCTTGTGATTTCCAGGTTGCGTTGGAGATAGTGTTTAGAATCCCCAGAATAGTGCTTCAATATAGATTCATAATTGATGCAACATATTGTACCATAGAGACTTTGACTCTCTGCCACTAAGTCCCTATAGTTATGTACCATTCCAAATCCAATAGACCATCAGTTATGAAGATATAACATTCCATGAGAATGCCATGGGTCAAATATAGCAGTTCTTCAGATTAGTATTGTATTTTAGCCTCTTATTGAGGCAACCACTATGTAACAACAATTGTACATGATCGACTCTTACATTTTGGAGCCTAGATCACATTATTCTTTTGATATTGTTACGAGCATGGGGATTCCCGTCTCGTCCATACACATGTCACACATGATTTGTATATCACCCATTTATGGGAACCATATTAATACAAAAACCAAAATCCACCATGTCCCAACCCAAGAAGCACCACCTCTCCCAAGATAATCCTATGATTTTTGTTAGCCATACAATGAGCTCTTTCCCTCACACATCAGGGGGAAATCTATTAACCCGAAAAATCAACTGACTCGATCTACATGGCCTACACCACATAAAGACATCAATTTCCTAACCCCTATTGACCCCCACACCCTTACTTAACCTGTGCTTTCCCCTCAAAGGCTCAAAAAACATCAAAAAGGGATTAAACCCCATAAAGGAGCCATAAATAGCTCACCAAGGGGCTAAACCCCTCAAAAAGGGGCTAAAAACCCCAAAGGGAGCTAAAAAGAGGCAAAAAGGGGCTCAAAATCCTAGAAAGGGCTTAAAACCCTAACCAAGGGCTAAAAACCCTAAAAATTGAGGAAAAAGCTATAAATACAGGGGTGGGGGTCACTCTCAAATCAATCATTATCAGCTTATCGTTACTCTGGCCATATGAGTGCCTTAAGGAGCCAACTCTCTCAAGCCATTCATCCCTCTCATTCCCTTTGCTACACTAGTCTAGTTTCCTGTATGTTGAGCATTGCTCCATACCACCCAAACCAGTAGAGAGAGGTAGCTTCCTGAGCTAGGGCATGGTGGGCCATCTTCCAGAAAGAATTGAGGTATAATGATCTGAATGTGTTGTTTTGATTTTAAGTTTATTGTTTAGATTCATGCTCAGTTTGTTTCTAATGTTTTTTGCTACAGGTTCTCCATAGTTTATTGCTAACAATTCATTGCAGGTTCTCTTCCGTTCAGTTGACTCTCCCCTTCCATCCTATAGACGGAAGGTAGTTGCTTCAGCACATAGCTAGGGCTTATGCCCTACTACAACAGTGATGAGAAAACTTGATGTAGAGATACTTGAGCAGCAGTGATGAGCAATAGTGATGAGCAAGATTGATGAGGAGTTGTGATGAGTAGTAGTGTTGAGCAGATTGACCAGAGATTGATTAGCAGTTTGATAAGAGATTGATGAGTAGTGTTGACCAGCAGAGTGATGAGCATAGATTGATGTGTAGATCAGAGGTTGGTTGTGCAGCAGAGCCATGTTATTGCTTGCAAGAAGAATTTTGCACTTGAGGATTAGAGTCCTCAAACCCTTATTAATTGGTTCTAAGAAAATCAGGTTGGGTACTGTTATGAGAGTTGGTACTCTTTTCATCAGTTGGTGTTGATTGTAATTGAGAATACTGTTGTATTCCATCTACAATAAATAAAGATCAAAATTCTATATATTCTTGTCTCTCTTTTGACGTGATGTTGTGCTTATGACTCATGATGAATTTGATTATGCAATTGATGACATAATGATTGATATGCTCTGATTGACTAAAAGAAGGCAAAATGTTTAAAATTTGTCACACTGATTCACCCCCCGCCCACCCCCCCCTTCCCCCCTCTCAATGTGGGCATTGTGTCCAACACATAAAAATGAATATAGAGAGAGCTTGGCCCAAATATTGGAAGATGAACTCGATCTAGATTATTGAATTAAAGAAAACATAATTAAATAGAGTAACAGATTTCTTTTAGCATGCCATAACACCTCTATAGTTTCCTATTGCATAATATTATAAACAATCAATCCTTCAACAACTTACCCAATTCACTAACCAATTTATGTCCCTCTACAATAGCTTCTTGAAGCATGATAACATCTAGCCTATTAATTTCAATGAATAAGACTAATGAAAGTATTTTTGAGGGACTTTTTAGATCTTTGATATTTATATAAAGTAAGATCAATTTTAACCAATGGGTTTTGGCCTACTCTAAGGACCCCCTCATGATATTTTTGTTTCCCTTGTTTGATTTCTTTTGCATCTTTAGCTTAACCATGTTTCAAAAAATACTTTTTATCCATTAATCCATATCCTTGGTCAAGGATTTGAAAATTCCCTAACCCCCCCAAGATATCCTTGGTCAAGGATTTGATAATGCCCTAAACCCCCCAAGAAACGTTTCCCATGTTTTTTAAGCTCGTTTTCAAGACTTTGAGCTACATATGCTTAGAGATAGTGTATTCGACTCTTATTTATTTTCATTGATGATGGACAAGTCATATTATTTGGTTGTAAATGAGCTACTAGATGAGGATTTTGAGATTATATTTTCCTTTTCTCCCTATGGATCATGAATTCACTAATGGTGGCTATCTACAAAGACCTTAGTCTCTATGTTTTATCCCATCCTTAGATCCTCCTCAACTTAGATTGCATTGGCATATCCAATTGCACCTCATAATTTACATTGAAAGTAAAAGAAGAATGTTGATTCATTTGCACAAGGGGAGGAAGAGTACATTTACGTAAATTAACATTGCTCGTTATCTTGATCCTATTCCTTGACATCCTCACTCAATTCTTTATTCACTTGAGGTTAAGGGAGACTTTTGGTAGCATGTACCAACCCATCACATTAGAAAATTGGAATACTATTGTACATATTGATTTGTGTCTATTCCCATATATAAGGATTGCACATACTTAATAGAACTTTTGGATTATTGACTCCCTTTTCTAAAATTTCTATCAAATATCCCTCCATCTTGAAACGTCCTCTTTTTGTGGTGTGTCTTTCTAGTGAATTTTTTAAGGCATGGTCAACACATGTCCATACAAGTGGAATTAAACATATTGAAATGGGACTTTATTGTAGCCCAAAATATGAAAAAACTCATCTCCTACCACAGTCTCCAAAGAAATTTACAAACCCTCAAACATATCAACCTTTACCAAAACATGAGTAACTATCCAATAAGAGTTAGTTAATGAGCGACCCACCTCTATAACTCTTCCTATAGAATCCCCTAAAACCTTGATTGCATTCTTTGATTAGAACTCACTAGGAAACCTTGTCAATTTGACCTAGTTGGATTTGTTGGAGGATGCCAATCTAGGGTCAAAGTAGATAGGAAAAGGACTAGATACAAGTATTCCATATCCCAAAACTATCACTCCTTTGAATTTTTTGATGCTTCTTCTTCACTTCTAAAGATAAACCCAATCCATTCCCTATTAAGATGTGAAAAATGGGTCCATATTTTAATATGGGATCCCATTCTTTTCATGGGATCACTTAAGCTCCTATTGTTGAATCTTCTTCTCAGACATCTCCCAATCAATTCCTTCCCCAAATACTTAATGACATGCTCAACCTTGATGTCATTTCCTAGGATCATCTTCATTGTAGTTCTCCTCTTCTTAACCACATTGTTTTTCTTTATAGATTTTTTACCCTTGATAGGTTGAGATGGATCTTTCTCTTGTGTGTCCCTTTCAAGTGCATCCAAATATAGGTTATTTCCACAATACTTGAGCCCCAAAAAATGATAAAGTGAGTTATCCTTTCCTTCAACACTGATAAGGTTAGAGTATGTTTAGATTTGTGAAATTTTAGCACTCGCTTCCAATGTTAACTAAAAATGAGATGATGATCCATATGCTGAAGTACTTAAATATTGTTGCACATCCAAAACCCCTAAGTTGATATGTCTAAAATTAATATATTAGGAAATACAATGATCCCTTTTAAACTCTATAGATCAAATAAAACATCATTCATGGGATAAATGTGGATCATTACTCTAGAGTCATGGATTAGAGCTTGAGGATGTCTAGTTGTGTTCTCATTGTTACGGAGTAATAATAAATTTATGTATGTGTCATATCTATCCATAAAAGGATTACTTATTGTATTTATTTTTTGAGATGATTAAGCATGTTGAATAGGGATATTTGACAAAAACATTTTTCCAAAGCATGGTTAGAGCATAAAGTATTATGTTGATAAAAAGTGTTGGACCTCGCTTCATAATCATTCTTCAAACTAGGAATACTCTACTTGGTGAAAAACAAAAATAGAGAATTTGGCTATCATCTAGAACCATCCTCTAAGTAATCAAGGAGATCCTTGTTTCTATCCATCTTTGAGACTAAAATCTATAGAAACCCTGGTCGTCTACCTCATCTGAAAACTCACCATCCTTCGACATTAAGATAATACAAAATATTACTTCTAATGAATGACCAAAAACATAAAGAGGTTGGTGTTATGTGTGTAAGTTAACAATGATGTCTACCAACCTCATTGCACATCGATTGGATATGTTCCACATAGAATTCCTCATTGGATATGAGCGATATAATTATTTAAACTCACCAATGTTGTCCCTTCAATGTGTCTCATTGGTATCAATATTAATCAATCTGTTTAGGACCCTTATTTTGCTAATATTAATCAAGAATTCTTGCATCTGAGAAGTCAAGTTAAAAGAGGCAAGCTTGTCCTTGGAAATTTTTTATAGCCTCTTGTGGTGAAATCCTTCGTGAGATGTTTACTTTCTCTTCTTACTCTCATGACCTAGATTTTCTCTAGCACATGAGATCCCCCTTTTTCAAACTATTGTCTTGCAATAATCAAAAGGTTGACATTGGCACAACATGGAAATCAACTATTAGGTTTTCAAATAATCAAATTTGTTTTAGGGTTTCCATCGTACCTAAGATCTCCTCCAATAATTGTTATAAAATGCAGGGGCTTGAATGTGATGAGAGATAGTAACACACACACACACACACATAAACAAACTAAGGGACAATAATAATAATAAACATATAATGGAAATATCCTTTCATGATTAGTGGTTATTAATGCCCTTAGGATTTGTATTTATATGAGACTATCATTATATCTCACATCTCATCGCCTTTCATATCATATTTTATTATTATCTGTATGGATTCTTTTATGTTGTCATGTATATTTTGGATATTTACAATTTGAACCATACTAGTTCTTCAAATTGATATTAGATTATTTACGTTATTTGTAGGTTGTAGCCCAATTAGTGGAATAAAAATTTAGGATTTCCTTGAACAGGTCTTTGACTATATTTAGGTCTTTAGCCATTAAAAAATTAATATTTTGGTTCAAAACTTATATTGAAAAATAAATTATCTACTAGACTAAAAAAGTTGACTCAAAGACCATTTTGCTTGTGCCAAAAGTTTCCATGTAAAAGTCAGAATAAGTGTAAAAGAAGAAGAAGATAAGTGTAAAAGAAGAAGAAGAAAAATAAAAATAGAAGAGAAAAAAAATTGTTAGGTAGTAAGAAGATTAAAAAAAGGGAAAAAGAAAAGAGAGGAAAACAAAAGTTACTTGTAAGAAGAATACAAAAAAGAGAGAGGGAGAAAACAAAAAAAGAAGAAGAAATCATTCCTATTGTAACTCAAAAGTGAAAAAGAATAAGTAAATAAAAAGTGAAAAAATGTAACTAAAAGAAAATCTAATTAAAAATGAAAAGATTAACGTTACTAAAATTTGTGGGAAAATGAATTCAAGGTTAAAATGGGGAAATGTATTATTTCTCTACCTATACTTTCACACAAGTGCTATTATTAATTGAAGAGAAGGTTATGACTTTTTGGTGTTCACAAGGAACTCGGGATGGAGGTGTGGTGAACCAAGGTGGTTGGTCGATGTTTTTCTGCGACATACCTCAGATAGACATGGAGTCTGCCCTTTTTAAACAGGAGGGATTAGTACCAACCATGAGACAAAGTGGTAACATTTTACCTTTTATTTCTTATATCTTAGTGTCGTGGTCGGATTTTTAGGGTTTGTTTATGGTAGGGTTTCCTGTCTAAAGTCCTTTTCGTTAGGTTTTTTGGGGGTGGGAGGTGTCACGTGGCTCCCTATTGGGTTGGTATTGTTTCCTTCTTTTTGTCTTGTTTTATGGAGACCTCTTTGCTTATGGTGACAACTAAGGTACTAGTTTGGGCAGGGGATTTGACTAGAGTGCCACCAGGAAGTACTGATGTGCTGCTGACCAAACTTTTCAAAACCTGTATAAAAGCTAAGGAATATAAAGCCCTAGATTATAGAAGATGCTTTGTGTTGGGTTAGGATGTTTGCATTGTAATATTCCAAGTTTGACCCTATTGCATTAAAATTGTAAATGATATAAATATTGTTATTAAAATCATGGTGAAGAGCTCAAGGCCAAGGCCCTGCCATCGATTTAGCATTTTATGTATCGATAATTAAAATCGATGCCTATGGTTCTCGTGCTAGTCAGGAACAATATAAATTGAGACATCATTTGAATATTCAATTTAATCAAATACCCACAACTAGCTATGCAATGCAACAAGAGATGGGGACATGAATTTCACAAGGAATAGGGAGGGAAATTATTCAAAACCTTGAGACAATAGTGTCAATCCAAATGTCAATGAGAGAACCCATAAACTCTCAACTGCCCATTTTAACTTATGCACCAAATCATTTAATTCTTCCAAGAGTTGGTTGAGGCAGTTAATGCATTGGGAATGGAGAGGTATGGCAGCCAATTTCGTGTATGGCAATCCATGAATTTTGGGAAATCGTATTTTTTCTTATGGGGAAAGAAAACACCCAGAAATGTGTGCCCAATCCATTCCTCACCCATGATTTTCACTTCCTCACGTAACTGGAGATATTTGGGGCATTTTCTTCATGTTTTTTTTGCATTTTCCTTTATGTTTCCATGGCTGGAAAACTATTTTTGTGTTGCACAGTGGATGGGAAGAGGATATTCACAATTTAGGGGCTTATAAAGGTCGTTTCTACCCCTATAAGGCCCATAAGCATTTTCTGAAATCAAATTTTCTCTCTCGGGGTTGATTCCCCTTGTAACATTTCGTTTTTGGTTTCCCATGACTTCTGAGACTAATGGAAACCCTATCTTGGGAAGCCTACAACCAAAACATTTTTCTTCATACACAAACACTTGTGTTTTTCTGTTATATGCATCCTTGTTTTGGTTTGACTGTAAGTAAGAATTAGGAGTGGAAGAGGACCATAATTAGCTTCATAAACCTAGTGAAGAGAGGAACCTCACAAAATATCAAAAGGGGTTGGATACTCTTCTATGTACACCTTGGAGAATGCTAGAATGGAAGGTATGGCCTGAGGGACTATGTAGCAATGAAGAGAATACTTCCTTATCTTGGGTGTGTAGGTATTGTGGGGGGGTAAACTAGATAGATCTTGTATAGGTATCCATAGCTCTGTGGTTGAGCTCACTAGCTTAGCAATTCTTCCTTTCCACTGCCTTAGCAACCTGATAAACCCAATTGTGGATTGGCTTGGTTGAACCTTGGTGTGTATTTGGATATGTGTGAGTTTGTTGTCCCATTTTTCCTTGTAGAAATCATGCCCATCTCAGGGGTGGCAGTTGTGTTGAGAGATTGATGAGCACAACTGGCCTATGGTTGGGTGGAACGTTGCAGCGACATAGCTAGTTGCTCGGGGCAGCTCATTTTCAAGATAAGTACTCTCTTGTATTAATTATGCAATTTATTTGTTTTAAGAATTATTATGAATGTATTGAATGCTTACTAGAGTTTCAAGTAGAAATTTACTTCCGTTGTATTTTCATGCATTATACATCTACATATGTCTTTTAATTCCAATGCATTTTTCTTATGTTCATGGGGATAGATGCTCGATTATAGCGTCGTTGCGTCCTCTCCATCGGGCTGGATCGACGAGAGGGGACATGGCATGCATGGATAAGGTGGATTCTCTCTGTCTTCGGGCCTTGATGGGTAGACTAGAATAATGTAAGATGCCAAAGATGGATTGGTGAGTTGGGTTAACCAACAATGGAAACCTCTCCTCAACTACGCTCTGACAGTGAATCGTCTTGCGAATGGGTGGCTTGTTTTTCTCTTCTTAGAGCACTCATATGCTTTGAGGATTTTGGATGGCTTATCGAATATTGGTAATGGCTCGTTGGTACTTAGGAAGTGGCATGCATATTTCGGTCCACTCAGGGAAAGGGTAACTAAAATCCATTTATGGGTTCTTTTGTCGTCCTTCTCATTATCACTTTGGACTTGAGAAGCCCTAGTGGGTTTGGTGGATACCTTGGGAAGGTTTGTGGCTATAGATAAGAAAATGTTTCATGCTTTCAAAAGCGTATTGAGATGGTACTAGTGGAGTTAGATGTCTCACAAGGTTTACCAGTTGAGGTGGAGGTACAGTGTGGTGAGAATATTTTTATTCAATGTCTCGATTATTTGAAAATTCCCTTTCTATGTCATTAATGTCGGTATACAGGGAATCGTAAAATCCAATGTTCCTTTCTTATTTAGGGTAAGTATTACCTTTCTTCAGACGCAGAAGAGGAGGATCTTGGTCTAGGTTTGATGGCAAATTCTCATGAGGTTTTTGTCCCAACACATAAGTCTGCACTTGATTTAGGTATGTTTTCTTCGTATTCACCCACTATTTATGAGGGTTTAACTAAGGGTGAGATCCTTTTTATTGATTAAGTGGAGAAGAGGGCTTATCTTCGACATTTGTCTACCTCTGATGTACTAGGTATGTTTTCTTCGTATTCACCCACTATTTATGAGGGTTTAACTAAGGGTGAGATCCTTTTTATTGATTAAGTGGAGAAGAGGGCTTATCTTCGACATTTGTCTACCTCTGATGTACTAGTTGAGGATGTTGTGGAGGTTCATTCCCTTTATGTGGTTGGTGGGTCAATATCACCTGTTGTTGGGGGGGGGCGGGGCGCACACACCTTTCCTTATTTTCTTTGGTTTCTCCTATAACTATTCATGATGTGTCGAAATTAGGGGAGGGTGTGAAGGATCCCTCTTAGGAAGGCCCTGCGGTTTTATTGATTCGTGTTGGTGATTGTGTGTCTCTGGGAGAAACAATATTCTCAGCTGAGGATTTCCTCCATTTATTTTCGGCTCTCGTTGGTGACTTGGTCCAACCCTTATTTCAAGAACCTTCTCCTTCTATCCCTTTGGCGATGTCGTCTTTCAAAGACCCTGATATCCAAAATCCCTTCCTATTTTTTCGGATAGGACACCTTTTTCTCCCTCATTTTTACCTATGGCATTCAAAGACTAGGAAGGACAGAAATCCATCAATCTCTAAGAGTGATGAGGCATGTTCGAGTCGGAAAAATATATTCCACTCTCCAAGAGACTTAAGGAGGCTGCAAGGGCAAGCCTCTCTTTGGGTTCTCCCCCTCCTACCAGGAAGCTTAGAGTAGCGATTCCCTCTGAGACATCACATTGATGCGTATCCTCTCCTTAAATCTCCACGAGTTTGGAGGGCCTACCAAACAAAGGGATCACAGGTTATTGGTGGATGAGATCAATCTTGATATGGTCTTCCTTCAAGAAACTATGTGTGCTCATGACCAAGCTTTACTTTACTTTGCTAAGATCAGAGTGGGTTGGGAATTTTGTGCTATCAATTCCATTGGTATTTCTTGGGGCTTATTGTTGGGATGGAACCCTAGTGTTTCCTGGTGCAAGGATTTTATCTCTCATGAGGGTATTTTGGTGAAGGTAAGGTTCAAGGGGTGAGATTTTCCTTTATCTTGCCTTAATTATTATGTTCCTTACCATAATCGTGATGTTTTCTAAAATGCAATTGTGGATTGGGGTATTTTCAATAAACCCAATCTCATCATTATAGGTGACCTCAACTTTACCTCATCTTATGTGGAGATATGGGGGGCTAAGGCTCATATTGATCCATTATCTTATTATTTTACACAGATACTTATTTGAACACAAATGGTGGACTTTACTCCAAAACATTTTGGTCCAACTTGGCAGAATGATCGTGTGGGGGTAGAGGGGATCAATAAGTGGCTTGATAGATTCCTTGTAGTTGATTCCGTGGTATCCTTTTTTATCGTCAGAGAGCTTGGGCAATGTATTCTATTATATTTGACCATTTTCATATTTGTTTCGAATGGGAGAATAGGGTTTGTACACCTATTTATCAATTCAAGTTCAATCACTCATGGCTAGGAGAGGAGGTGTTTAATTTACTAGTTCAAGGTGCTTGGACTAGTTTTGGACTAGTTTTGTGCTTCCAATGAAAGGCCTTGTTTTTAATATAAAGAGTATTAAACAGATTGTGATTGTGTGGGAAAAGGAGATGAAGAGGCGAAGGGGTCAAGAATTGGAAACTATTGATAAGGATATACGACTTATTTTCCTCCAATTCCCTATTGGTATTTTATTAGAGGAGGATTATCTTCACGTTTCAGCTTTGAAGGTCCAAAAGGAGAAACTATTGGTTCATCATGTTCATACTTGGAGGTTGAAAAGTAGGGTTGTATGGAATGGGCAGGGGGGATGCGAATACCAATTTTTTTCATATATTTTCAAGTTCTAGATGAAATGGTAACTTGATTAGGTATCTTCAAGATGAGGATCAAAATTGTTGTCATGAGTAGGAACAACTAAAGGCTGAAGTTGTTAAGAATTTTTCCATTCACTTTAGGGAGGATGGGCGTGTACTTGTCACATATCAACTACAGGTCATTACAAACTTCCCCTCTTTATTCTTTGTATAAGAATCAACAGTGATTTGGAAAGGGAATAACATCAAATTTTTATTAATGAATGGAATAAGTACAAGATATACCTTTTCCTCATGTAAGGCACCTCATGAAACCTTCGATCTCGGTCTCCTACTTCTTTCCTCCAAGAATCTTAGCCTCCATGATCTGCAACAATGGGAGATGACAAATAGGGAAAAGGTAGGGGGAAGAGAGTCCCAATTTCACCAGCATAACAATAACACAAGATAAGTCCCCTACCATTGTCCCCTATCCCTCTCTTATATAACATTCTGAAGAGTTAGGATCGAGGATAGGACCAGTTACAACCGAAGAGGTAGTTCCAAAACCACCCAAACCACCCAAAATTCGATAATTTTATATTTTTTGACAACTACAAGAGATGTATGTGGGTTTCCCACTAACAATTCATGAATACAAAAGTGAAATTCACATATTTCCCATTGACAACCCACGTATGGGTCAAAAAAGGATTTTTTCAATATATTTCCAAAAGTTCTAAGGAGTTGGTTTGTTCTGGAAAGTTGTTCCTTAGCCTGATATATTTCCAATGGTATAGAAAAGAGGTTAAACAGAGTTACAAAACCCCTGATATTTCCATTCCATCCATAAATGTCCATTGGGCAACTGCCAGTAGCTTTCATGAGATTTCATCATGGAATTTCAGCATGCAACAAAACATGTAAATGTCGTCACAGATAAAGAAGTGCCACTTTGGTCTATAACAAACAGGAGTTTAATTTACTATTTCGAAAAGCTTTGACTAGTTTTGTGCTTACAAGGGATTTTGATGTGATGAAAGGCCTCATTTTTAAATTGAAGAGGCTTAAAAAGATTGTAATTGTGTGGGAAAAGGAGATGAAGAGGCGAAGGGGTCAATAATTGGAAACTATTGATAAGGATATACAACTTTTTTTCCTCCAATTCCCCAATGGTATTTTATTAGAGGAGGATTCCCTTCACATTTCAACTTTGAAGTTCTGAAGGGAGAAACTATTGGCTCATGATGAATCATACTTGGAGGTTGAAAAGTAGGGTTGTTTAGATTGAGTAGTGCGATGTGAATACCAATTTTTTTCATAGATTTTCAAGTTATAGATGAAATGGTAACTCAATTTGGGATCTTCAAGATGAGGATGGAAATGGTTGTCATGAGTAGGAACAAATAAAGGTTGAATATGTTAATTAGTTTTACAATCAATTCAGAGAGGATGGGCATGCACTTATCAAGGATAAATTACAGGTCATTAAAAACTTCCCCTCTTTCTTCTCTGTAAAAGAATCTGTGGATGTTGGTAAGGTTATTACATTAGAAGTGGAATTAGTACTCAAGGGTTTTTCTAAGGACAAAAGTCCTGGTCCATATGGTTGGACAATGGAGTTCTTCATAGCTTTTTTTGAGTTGGTTAGTGTTGATTTACTAATGGCAGTGGAACAGTCTTGAAACGAAGGGTATGTTTCTAAATATTTCAATGCAAACTTTCTCACACTTATTCCAATATGTGAGAAACCAATTACCTTTTTCAAATTATTGACCAATCTATATTTGTAACCTTGTGTGTAAGGTGATTACCAAGGTCATTGATAACATGTTGAAGCCAGTGTTGGATGAGGTTATCTCTGAAGAGCAATTCAGTTTCCTTAGAAATCACCATATTCTTGAGGATGTGGGCATTACATATGAAGTTATCCATACCATTAAAGTGAAGAAGTTGGATGCTATTGTTTAGAAGATGGATATTATTAAGACTTATGACAGGTTCACCTGGGTTTTTTTAGGCATATCCTCCTACAAGTGGGATTGGATGTGGACTTTGTAAACTAGATTATGGCGTGTGTCACTTCAACAAATTGATCGGTGCTCATTAATGGGTTCCCAACTAGTTTCTTCAATGTGACTTGAGGCATTAGACAAGGTTGTCTTTTGTCCCTGTTACTATTCTTGATGGTCATCGAAGGTTTGAGGCTTCTTATTGGAGAAGCGAAAAAGAGAGGAAAGACTAAAGGGATTAAGTTCCCCTCTTATTTAGCCATAACATATCTTCTCTTCACAGACAATGTGGTGTTGTTTGGGATTGGTTCGATGGATGAATGGTTGAATTTCAATTCCATTATTATTTTGTTCTTCTTGACTTCGAGCATGAGGATTAGTCAGGAGAGGTCTTCTTTCCTATACTACAGGGTGAAAGAGGAGGTGATTTCACAGATTGGATCCTTTATTGCATATAAAATGGAACCTATTGAGGTTGGGTTTGATATTTTGGGTATTTGCTAAAACCTATGAAGTATTGTGTTAAGTTTGTGTTAATGATTGGAGATGGATCATTAAGAAGTTTGAACAAAGATATAGCAATTAGGCATATCGGTTTCTATCACTAGGCGATATATTGATACTCATTCGTTCAGTTTTAAGTGGCATCCTAGTGTATTGGTTTTCACTGGCGAGGATCCCTGCTACTATTCTTAAGACCCTTAGGAAAAAGATGTACAGTTTCTTGTGGAGCGGTTCGACTACCAGGCAGAAAATGAACTTGGAAAGATGGGATATCATTGCCATACGTTATGCTTATGGGTGATGGGATGTTAAAAATTTAGAATGGTTCAACATTTCCCTTAGATTAAAAATTCAATGGTTGGAACTCCTTGATAAGGGCCTTTGGAACTAAATTATTCTTACCAAATATATGGGTAACGTGTCCATGATGGGGTGGATTAGAGATCTAGATAAATCGGCTGTCAGGAAGTCTTACTTCTAGAATGGGTTTGTCATGGTTTATGATTGGATCAGTAAAACATTAAGCTGAAAAGTGGGCAATGTGTAGTTGATTATGATGGGGGTGGACCCGATGGTTGGATTGGAGGAATCCTATGTTCTTTCTCCAGTCTAGTGGCCTATCTGAAAGATTATGGACTATAAACTCTCAACCATGCACGTAACCTAGGTGGATGGTCTAACCCTCATACGTATTGGTTGGAATTAGAATATTTGGAATTGACACGCAGCCGGAAGGTGGAATGGACCCGGTATATGAACAACCTTAATAGGGTTGGCATTAGATTAAATGAATGTGAGGATCAATTGGTATGGGTCTTTAATGAAGTGACAGGTGATGTATCTACCAAAATGGCATACAATTTCATTTTTAAATCACTTCTATCCTAGTGGAGGGGTTGTGGAAACATCTTTTATGGAAGTGGAAGATCCTGGTAAATCTGAAATGCTTCACATAGATTTGTGCGGAAAACAAAATTAGTACCTGGGACAATTTAACTATATGAGGTTGGGAGGGAGCCAACATATGTTGTCTATGCTATTCGGATGTAGAAACAGTGGACCACTTTGTTGGGATTGTATAATCCTCCCTTGACCATATATAGTCTATTTGATCATCTTGTCTAACTTAGGGAGACATTATTACTGTACTAGAGTATGGGGAACACATATAGAGGTTAACTGCCACCTACTGCATGTGCACACATGAGTTAATGTGCCTCTGAGAACAATCCTTACATTATAGGATCCAATCTGAGTGCCACCACCAGCCTCCATCAGTTGGTTGTGGTAGGTAGGAAGTTATGTTGAGTCAGCCTTCAGTTACATTTAGTTAGATCACTCTCAGTTAGTATAGCACTAGTTTGGCATGGTTCCATGGGGAATTAGCACCTTTTTCCACCTACCTCATCAGTTTAACTTGTTTAACTATTTTAACTAATTGTTGGATTGATTTAGATAGTAGGAGTTAGGCTAGTGGCTCCCATGCAACAATTTAGACACTCTCTGTTAACCAGTTAGTTAGGTTTAGTTGGTAGATTCGAATCTTATCCACATGATTCAAATACTACTTATTTTAACACTGTTGTATACTGCTAGAATAATGAAGATTAATGTTGTAATTAACTAATCAATTCTTATCATATTTGTCTCAAATTTGTCTTGTTTAGTGTACATTGTTCTTGATATTCAATTGCATAATTCTACTTCTCAATTGCTCTCATTTTCCTGTAGATCAATGGTTCACAAATTTAACATGGTATCATAGCCTTGTTCAGGCTAGCAACGAGTCTTGTTTTATCTCCATTATACACCAGAAGTAGCCGAGTTTCCACATAAATCCTCTAATGAAATCCTTCCTCCCTCTGTATTTTGTTCAGAGAATTCTATCCATGTGTGACAGACTTTGAGAAAGTGTACATGTCGAGGTGGAAAGGCTTGAAACTGACATTATTGTGAATTGTTTTTTTTTGTAGCTATGATAGGTACAACTTCAATATGGATTTGAGATTATTAGTTCCTCTTCTTACTCCATTCATGAGATATTCAAAGTGGAAATCGAAGATGATTTCATCTCTAAAGGGACAAGGTCTCTATGAGGTATATATTGGACTTGGTAAAGAGTCGTATGAAGATGATAATGACTGGCTAAATGACGGTGATAGATATTTTGGAACAATAAGTGTGGCCTTTTCTCCAAACTTGCTCTACCTTATTGATTCTGCTGAATACCCAAAGGATCTCTGGACAAAATTGGATAGAACCTTTGGCAATCACAATGAGGATAATTGTAGCAATTTGGAGAGCAAACCCAACACCACAAGAGTTATTTCTTCAAAATTATCGGCCTATATTCTCTGTGATGAAGTTGTTCAAGATGAAGAAGAAGCATAAGCTTCAACATAGTCAATTCGAATTGAAGAAAATCTCCTTGGAGTGACTCATTATCCTATTGCCCTAAAAGTTTATGAGATATCTGATATCTCATATTCTCATATAGCTGATCCATAAGAATACATTCAAATATCAGTTATTGAATAAAATCTCTCCTTCAAATCTACTCAAGCATTCTCAAGTGATTCTTCTATTTTAAATTATGTGCAAATTTTTCCAATGATTGCTTTAGAAAATGAAAATGAATTCGATTTATCTCTCTCTAATGTTGTTGCTGGTGTGCAAAGAAGTAATAAATTGTATTTTATGGAAACAATATCATATTTTAGGATTGATCCATTCACTCTCATTGATCTAGAGCTTCTTGCAAATTTCTACATGATTTCTTGCACCAATACTCAGAGTTTTGTTGAAGAAGGAGAAAATCGTGCATCTACCATCTCAGTGGAGCACTTGGAACCTTTATTCCACACTCTTGGATATGATATGATCTTATTTGGTTTGATTTTTCAGTTTCAAGAGCCTCCAGGCATGCTTGTAGTTGTTCTCATCAATTTTGGTGTGAAAAATCAAGTACCTCAGGTCTCTTTCAAAATTGTTGTTGGGGATTCGATGTTAGTTTTCTCTCATGAGTTTGTTGATATTATATTTTTTGAATTATTGGATATTTTAGAAGCTATATCAGATTATGGAGCCCAATCATTCTCTCTCCATGGTCCCAGGACTTCTCTACCTTTCTACTTGATCACATGTTCATCTCCTCGCAGAACTAGTAAATATGGAGACATCATGCATTCGCCTGGACACTTGCTCCTAACACTTGGAGCTGATTTTACCTCACATGGTTCGATGTTCAAGAATGCAAAATATAATTTGCTTGGGTCTACCTCACATGGTTTGAATTCTCAAGCACTTTCTCTCTCTCATCAATTGATCTCAGTTGCTCTACATGGGTTTGGTTTTCATCTTGCATCTGTCTATGTTCTTGATTCAGTTGAGCATATTCCTCTTCTTCCAAAGAGGAAAATTCCTCTAGACATAATCATTTAGTTTGAAGAGGTTCACATGCACAGTCCCATGTACAAAAGAACCATGATTCTGCATGGCTTCTCCATAGAGTTGAAAATTGCAGCAAAATTTCCTGATTCTTGCTTATTTTGAGGCGGGGGAGTTTCCCATGAGGTTTTTCCCATTTCACTTAGTTTATAGAGCAAATTTTTAATTCTTTTCGATTATACGTGTGACTTTTTTCCTAGTTTCCAGGGCCCAAGTTGTCCAAGTTAGTATTAAGGGGGGGTGTTGGGATTGTATAATCCTTGAATGACCATATATAGTCAATTTGATAAGCTTGTCTAACTTAGGGAGACATTATTACTGTACTAGAGTATGGGGAATACATATATATGTTAAATTCCACTTAATGTATGTGCATGCATGAGTTAATGTGCCTCTGAGACCAATCCCTACATTATAGGAGCCACTCTAAGTGCCACCAATATCCTCCATCAGTTGGTTGTGCTAGGTAGGCTATTATGCCGAGTCAACCTTCAGTTACATTCAGTTAGATCACTCTCAGTTATCCTAATGCCAGTTTTGCATGGATGCATGGGGAAGTGGTGCCTTTTTCCACCTACCTCATCACTTTAACTAGTTTAACTAGTTTAATTGATTGTTGGACTGATTTAAACATCAGGAGTTAGATTAGTAGCTCACATGCAGTGGTTTAGACACTCTCAGTTAGTCAGTAAGTTAGGTTTAGTTGGTAGATTCAAATCTTATCCACATGATTCGAATACTACTTATTGTAACATTGTTGTATACTGCTGGAATAATGAATATTAATGTTGTAATTAACTGATCAAATCTGATCAAATTTGTCTCAAATTTGTCTTGTTCAATGTACATTGTTCTTGATATTCCACTGCATAATTCTACTTCTCAATTGCTCTCATTTTCTTGTAGATCAATGGTTCACAAATTTAACACACTTGTTCGTAGGAAGCTCTTTTGGGCAGGCTATTAGAAACACAGTTGGAGAGATATTGGGTTCGACCTTTAGGTGGGAGGCTTTGTTGATGAATGGAAATATGACACATTAGACTAACACTGTTCAGGATCATCTATATCTTCCACTCTTTTGTAATTGGAAAATTTGGCATGCCAGGAACGATCAGATTTTCAATGATAAGAGGCCTGATATTAGTAGATTGTGTGTGGGTATCATTGGTATTTTTAAATATTTTAAAGCTGAAATACATTTAAAGGCTCCCAAAAATATGGTATTGCACCTATTTTCACCTATGCAACATGTTTTTTTGATGGGTCAGCGACACAAGGATTTGGTGGTGCAGGCATAATTTTATATATTAGTAAGGATCATTATTATCAGTTGAGGCTTAGCTATGGTAAGAGCACTAATACTCATGATCAATTATTGGCACTCTGGGATTTATTATTTTTTGCCTCTCATATTGGGCTACCTAATTTAAATATCTTTGGAGACTCCAAATTTATCCTCGACTGGGCCATTCATATCTCACAACTACTTGTGTTGGATCGCAACCAGTGGTGTGTTTGCATTTTAAAGTTAAAGAGATATTTCCTTGATCTAAGTTTCTGACACATTTATAGAGAGCATAACTATGTTGTTGATAGTTTATCCAAGGAGGATTTAAGCCTTGATATGGGATACTTAACCATCTCTAAATTTATGGAAGGTGAGAATATTTATGAAGGAAATGTATTGGCCTTTAATTGAAATCTGACTAGTAAGGAATGTATTGTTTCCTTTGTTTTCTGGACAACCCACTAGTTGGGAAGGTGTATGTTAAACTTGCTACTTTGTATTTTTTTGGGATGTGGTTATAATCTGTTAGTTTTGATGGGATTTGTATTTTATGGCTCTACTATAAACTTTGATCTATGTATAACAATCAACATGACTGATAGAAAATGATACTTTGTATCTCAGCAATATACTTTGGTTACCTTTGATTATCTAGAATATCAAAGAACTGTATTTTTTTTCAAATTCATTTGAAATCATGACTTTTTAGACAAAAGTGCAAATTTATTATGTCCCCGACAAGGGGATATATATGAATAGATCAGGGCAATTATTTGGAATATTTTGTAGCAATTTTAACAAAAACATAAAATTTAGACTAAGGTTGTGTATTTTTAATTTTTAATTTTTTTTTTTTTATTTCTTAAATGTCTATTTTTTTAGATTATTATTGGTTTGGTGGAGATGACGTTGCCTTGGTTCTTGTGCCCCAAGACCCGGCGGCGTGGATGATATCAGCAATGTTGTAATTGTCTTTGTAAACAATAACTCCTTTATCATAAATATGCCATTCATCATTCAAATAACATGCACACAAGGATGACAATTGATGTTGCAAATTTCCAGAATCCCAATTATTATTCCATATTTAATTTAGCAAGCTGTCATTGTGCAGACCACTTTCACTTTCAGTACATTGTGCATACCTCTCAAATGCAATGTGCATGCCACTTGTTTTTTAGTGCATTGTGTAGACCCCTCAAATGCATTGTGCATACCACTTGTGTTTTTTAAGTGCATTGTGCAAACCGCATCCTTGTGTTTTAGTGGATGCATTGTATGCATGCATGAAAGAGTGTGGCAAGCTGCATGTATTATCGCTTGTCTGGCTTGAAGATGACATCTATTATGGTGTCTATGGGTGAAGATGTCTTTAACGGGCTAAAGGGCCACCTAACACTAGGGTGGTTGATCTTGGTTCTATTCTGGACATCTTCTATTTAGTTGCACCTGGTTTCTATCATTTTAGGCAGGTTTTATGTGGACCCAATAGGTCTAAAACACCATCCCACCAGCCCTACATCTTCAACCCAGATCAAAGTTCTCCAATCAATTATATCTCTCACCATTCTAGCAGATATACTATGTAAACTATAGGCACTATATGAACTGTTATTAACATGGACCAGTTTGTTGGGCACTTCGTCCGGGGTGAAGTTCAAAGGAAAGGATCCAGCGATGAAAGGAGAGCGTGTGCAGGCTGTATGGAGAGGAAAGGTTTAGAGGATGTCGCAGTGAGTAGCAGGGAACCCGAGGGTATGCACAAGAAGGGTAACTTGGGTCGCGTGGAAGACTGTGTGATAGTGCGGTCTGCACCGGTCAGCATGGGTCAATATAAGAGCTGTGCGCTGGAGAAATGAGGAAGATGGTGACAAGATGGACACGGCCCAAGCTATGGGCAACGTGCGAGGAAGAGCGGCCAAGGGGGAGGAAGCTGGTGTTTATCTTAGCGAACAGAGTCACAACAATGATGGTATGAAGGTGGGCCTAGCGAGGAGAGAGGTTTGAAGTGTTGCGAGTCCGAGGAACAACGTGGAGGATAGCGGCTTGGATACTATGTGATAAAGAGGTTCAAGGGAGATCCTATCATATTCCATCAAGAGGGATATCAGTAGTTGAATTAAGAATTAGCTAATTGGAATAGTCATGGTTGATGCAAAGATTAAGCAAAGCGTAGTTGACTTCCTATTTTAAATCGTCCGCCATGCCTGAATTCTAAGAGTGTCATGAATTATTCATCCAGGTCGGGTGGAATCCTTTCTTATCAGCCTTGCAGGGGCACGACGATGCCCTTTCACTGCAATTCTTCCTTGGATTTGATTTTCATACTGCACAGTTTAGAGCCCTTAGTATTGTCGGTCTCTCAGGAAATGGTTGCCCAAGATACGGGGCTTCCACAAACTAGTGATTGATGGTTTAAGAATTTCAAGATATCACATCAGAGTTATGATTATGTCTTCAAGCCAAAGTTTTTAACTATGAATGGGGATGAAGGCTTTTCTAGGGTTTGGATCAGAGAAGAGTTCATCAACCCTTTAGTGGTCGTCAACAAAATCATCACCTGTGAAGGTAGATTCTCTACATTTAAGACTTGTCATTTTGGTCTGTTATCGCAATTCGAATTTTCAGACGAGGATTTGTTGAGTAAATTTAGTCTGAAATTGAAGTCTGTGAGAGAATCATTTAGTGCTAAAGATATACATTTTTGTTGGGCTGATATTCCTCCAATATTCCCAGCCCACGATATCATAGAATGCGAAATAAGAAGAGAACAAGTTATTGAGACTTTTAAGGCAATGCAGTGGAGCTTTGTATCTATGGATACGCTACTTGCAACCTCCAAATCGGTGCCCTTTGGCCTAATTTGGCCAACTATTGCTTATCCCAGTAGTATGTTTATGTTTACAAGTAAGCACTATAAGAAGATCCTTGGGGACTTGAGCATGGAGGTTAAAGGAATTGATGGGAGGTCTATAAAGGCTAGAATCTGTAAATTGCAATGCCTTGTACAAAATTTGGATTTCATGAAAGATTCAAGCACCTGCAACACAATTGCTGGTTTGAATATTTCTGCTATTATTTCGAAAAATAAAGCTAATCAGAAGAGATTACCGATTAATTGGGATAGCGTTAAGATTCACGTTGCTTAGGTTTTTAAGAAGGAAAAATGCCCTGATTTGAGTTGTGTTGTATCTAAACGTGTTTTGCTTCGATGTTCCATTTCAGCCAAGTCAGGGAATAAGGGTGAAGATATGTATGGAATTGGAGATGAAATTCTTAAGAGGCTTCAACAGGAAAATGGTGAATTCTGTCAAGGAAAACCTGCTTGGCAACTTATTTTAGGGTTTTTATCAAGTAAAAAATGCATGGCTTTGGTTATTGTTTCTAATGGCATGCCTAGCTGCCTTCCGTTATCTGCCATTATGGAACCTTTAACTGTCCATGTAGGCATGATTTTTATATTGGATTCCACTGCAGAGCTTAGAATTACTAGAACTCTTCACCCACAGAAACTACTACTGGGAATTTTTCTCAAGAGAATCTTGATCATTTTGATGTTGTACAAGTTTCTCAAGGCATCAATGGATTGACAATTGCACCACAACAAGATAGAATAGATGTTGTTTCTGATAAATGTAAGGAACAATCAGCCTTGTGTAAGAGAAAAAGAAAGAGGGAGATAGCTTTTGATGTGAGTTCCAAGAGATTGAAAAGCTCAGAAGTGAGTGCACACACACCCAGTCAATATGCTCTACAGCTTCTAAAATACAATACATGGGAACCATTGCATACAACCATTATTCGTAGTATATGCAAGGCAGATCCTTCTAAAGCTACATTTCACCCAACTATAAAATTGGAAAGCAGATATAAGAAAGCCAAGGAGACTCAATCCAAAATTTTAAGGTTCTTAAGCTGTTGGTTTGATAAGAATTCCAAAAAATTAAATATCGATCACAATGTTCAGCTCAAAGTTAGCAAGCTGAATGAAGAGGCCACGTCAGTACTTGAGAAACCTACCATGGAGCCTGAACCAACCAGGGATAGCTCTAATTCTATTCTTGAAAGCACATTACCCATTGATCCAACTTCAGTTTCTGTTCCTCCTAGTGATTCAGAAAATGCAGAGACACTATTTGTTGGGTCTTTGGATGAAAAAATTCAATACGCACTCTGCCATGACGAAATTGATTTTGGTACTATAGCCAAACGCATTGTGCAACAATTGATATCTAATTTAGAGCTTCAATATGTGGAGAAGAATTCTGAGTCCAATGTTAAAGAGAACCTGTCAATTTGTGAACAAGTTATGAACATGCTTTTGAAGGAGCCCAAGGAATTGGTAGCCAAGTACAAGGAATGCCTGTTTCCTCGTTCGTCTTCTGCATACACTTTAGAAGACAAAGTTAGAGAGTATCCCTTCTTGTTTCTGTACTGACCATTACTTCAAATTTCTTCTATTCAAATTGAATGATTTTGATCACTTGCAATCCTTAACTTTGGCTATAGACATGAAATGCAAATTTTATTTCGCATGAAGATTCTTTCTGCACTAAATGTTGCAGGACTGGAAGAAGAGGTGAAGGAGACTTGTATAGCGGACATCTGCTTGCTTTTGGAAAACATTCAATTCAATCTATCAGGAGCTATGGAGGGACAAAATCTCATTGAATTTGTAGACAGAGTCATCAAATCCAGGTTGCTGATTGATCCCTCTGCTTATTTAAAATTCTGTATGGGAGTATTGTTATATGAATCTCTATCGGAGATAATTCTAACTAGTCAATAACATTTTTTTGTATATGCATCTCAGGTACATGGATTGTGTGCCTGAAATAATTGATAAAATCTATGGGCACATTGATTTCCTTGAGCTAGATCCATCAACATCTTTTGCAAATGAGTTGATGGCAAACAACAGTGTCGATCAACAGAACATACTCCTCATGTTGACAAAGACGAGACGTGAAAGGAAACAATGTGATGGTGGGATTGAATACAAGAAGAAATTGAAAAGAGCCCAATTGGAAAGAGAGCGCTCAAGGAGATTTGCACATTTTGCAAGCAGAACTCCAAATTTAAACTGTCTTTGGGCTCCAAAGACAGTTGCTTACCCTAAAAAACCACAACCTGAGAGGCAGAGCCAAAAACCTGATGAGATCAAAGCAACAAATAAAATTAGAGACTTTCTTGGAGGTGAGGCCCTTCGTAGAAACATAGAATTCAATATATCTGAATTTGAAGCCGAAGATGAAAATGATGAAGACAATATAGTAAAACTAAAGTGTGAATACCCTGAAAAAGATAGAGATGATAAATTAAAACCGAAATGCGAATCACCAAGGAAGGCCTCTGCTTCTATTTTCAGAAGTTTCATGGTTGATGGAGGTCGAGGAGGAGGTAAGGCAGCTGATGATGGGCTCACTGCATTGCGTGAAAGAGTCCAAAGTGCAAGTCAAATTAAAAATAATGAACACTAAACATTATCGCTCTCCATGAATTTAAACAATTTAAACATTTGCACTTTACTAAATCCTAGATGAAATTTACTAAATCCGAGATGAAAGATCATAGTTAAATCCTCGATGAAAGATCATAGTTATATAAATTTCAGGAAGAAAAGTTACAGTAACTGCATATTCTCTTCTCTTCTTCAATTTGAACTGGCCACGATGATTTCTGTCAATTTCAACAATTTTACAAATTGAAATTTTCAGAATGATCAAAGGTTTACGCTTAAACGAATTACTGTATATTATTTTTCACCTCTTTTTCACCCCAATGCTAGAGGCTACTATTCAAGAGTCAAGGTTGATTTATTTTAAAAAGGATGTATCAAGATTATGGAAGTTGGATGAGAGCCATTCTGCAGTTCGAGAGCTATGCAAATTGTTTGTTGTTACTACTATTCAAACCAGGGCCAAACACAATTAGGCAGCTTACACATCCATACAAATTTCTCCAATGAAAACCTTCAATTGTACGAGTCATTTGGAGGAGTTAGTATTTGGACTCATAAAAAACAAACAATGGATGGGAGGGTGACAATCATTTCTTCCATTGGATGCTTTATTCAATATTTGTTAGGGTGGCTTTGGAAATATAACATAAATTAAAAGAGAAAGGTGTATTAATACTTTTATTTACTCTTTATTTGTTAAGTTTGAATTATGTTAAGTTAATTAAATTTATATGTATAATGATCAACTAAGTTTAACTAAATTTAAAAAGGTAAATTGTTTTTTATTGAAAATATTTGTTTAGAAGTTTTTGTTTTAAGTTAAGGTATGGATGTTAAAATTTACATTTATGTTTACCTTTACATAAAATATTTATAATATTTAATATTTTTTATTGTTCTTCAATATAAATTGATATAAGCTAATATTCAAATAAATTAATAGCTTATGAGTTCCTACGAGAAAACAATGTTTAACTTAGACACAAATAATTTAATAATAAACAAAAAAAAGAATGTTATCATAATGAAAAAAATTGACTTTAATAAAACTTCTTTTCATATCAGCACTAGTTCTTGTATTAGCAAGATTTATAATGGGTTGTGTGTTATGGGAACATGAACCTACATAGCATCCATTGGTTTGGTTTGGGTATCCATTTATAAAGTTAATGAGACTTACATGTAACATTATAAAAAATATTATTTGGATAAGTGAATTGGAAATTTTAATAACGTTTATTGTTGATTTTTGTAAATATATTTATTGTCTGGATTTTGTGCCAAATTAAAAAAAATATTGTAGATTTATTTTTATGTTAAACTAAATATATTATTTAAATTATCTAAATTTGTATGTACATTAAGTGTGTTTATTTTATTTTTTTATATATAGGACAATTTAATATCTTATATATTTTATTTATAATTTGTAGGTGGTTGAAAACTCTTAATTGACCTATGGAATGGAAAATGTCATATTTTGAATATGACACTTCATATAATCAACAAAAAATTTTCCTATAAAGATCATATATGGAGTGGTGTCCTCACTTTCATTTCCTTTCTTTTGCCTTTCTACCCTTTCTTTAGAGAATAAATTACTTTTCAAGCCCAAATGTGCAACTCCAACAAAGAGGTGGGTACCATTTTAGAAGGAGAAGTTGGTTTCCAACTTTGATAATGAAGGAATTAACTTAACCACCCAACAAGCATCAACAATTTATCATCTAGCTAATAAAAAATGGTTTATCCCCACATTGTATTTAGGCTTGTCTTTATGTCTTTCATGGCCTATTTGAGGTAACCACCCAACAAGCATCGGCAATTTATCATCTAGCTAATAAAAAATGGTTCATCCCCATTTGTATTTAGGATTGTCTTTATGTCTTTCATGGCCTATTTGAGATGTAGTAGTCGTCGTCACTTTGGATCCATTGAAATAAAAATTGAGTCTAGAGTCTTCTAAGTAGTCAAATATCTACCATCCTCAAAAGGATGATGCCTAAGTAGGCTATAACAACATTTATTCTATTTTTATTGAGTTTTAAGTAGGCTATAACAAAATTTAATCTATTTTTATTTGAGTTTTAGATTTTTGCATAGGCAATTGCAAACCACTAGCTATCACGAATGCAATGTTGGGGACATTGCCACCTAGTGGCTCTTGTTATTTATACAAATGGATCTTAAATAATGTCTTTGTTGAGGCCTGGAAATTTGCAGGAAACAACAACAAGGGATTCTCCACAGTCGACGTTCCCAACTAGCCCGTGACTGTTTGGTGTAGGGAATCCATCCGGTTTGCGGTCCGACTACCGTAGGTCAAGTAACAAAAACAAAGGTTTTACCGGTTGCGGCCCGATCCACCGTGTATATTTTTGTATTTTGACTTAAAGATATGAGATGCATGTGCCTAATTACAATGCAGGGTGATAAAGGATGCAAGGAGCGGTCACAAAGTGATGCTCAGGTTCTTACCTCTCGTCTTAGAACTCACAAGCACCTAAATCACATATGTAGTAACAAAGTAAAACTATCTATCTATCTATCTATCTATCCCTGGGGAGCCAAATTGTAAATTATCAATGAGTAATGTATATTGTACATGCACTATAAAGAGAAACTACAGATAGCTGATATTCCTTCCTATAACGCATGAACGATTAAAGATATTTAGACAATTAGATAGCCAAATGTCTATGAATAGTATTCATTACTCATGGTGGTAATTTCACAGAATAAACCAGAAATCATTCAAGCAAGAACATAGGCTCTAAGAGTTAGAACAATCTCACAGTTAATGGACAAAAACTGGAAAAACGAAATAGTTCATCTTTCACCAATCCATAGCATAGCATTTGAACGTCCCACCAAACTTTCTCCAATAGACAAACAATAATTCTTTTTTGCAAAAAAAAATAGTTCTTCTTACAATATATCTTTTCTTGTCTAACTGGGAAAAAAGCCCCCTTTCGTCTTCTAAGTCCTCTATATTTATACAAAAAGGATGAGACTGTTAGGCTGCCCACAAATAACCCTTGGGCTTCCCCAACTCTTCGCCTCCCAAAGTTTCACTTTCATCAAGTGTTTACAAAATTGTTACATATTACAAAAGTGAACAATCACTCACGAGGAGGGCCCCACTTGAGCATTTAGAAATTTATTCCAAGTTAAATCCTTTGAGGCGATGCCTTCAAACTCAGAAGGTTCCAAAAAACAAACGTTTATCTCGAATTTCGCAGCCTGGTTCTTGATAGCTTCAATTCTGGTTGCACTCAAATGAAGTTGGTCTTCTAACAGCTAAACACTGACTACAAAATGATCAACTTCCTTCCTTAAGGTCTGGTCGTCAAGAGCTTTGATGCGTTGTATTTTTGCTTCCTCCTCTTGGTACCTTTTCTGCAAAATTTCCACAAACGAGTTGTGGTCTAGAATAGCATCCAATCTCTGCTCAGCTTCTACTTGGCATCAGTTATAGGTAATCAGGAGCCTTCTGAAGAATTCTGTACATGCCCCTTTCATCTTTCTAATAGCCTTTTTGAATTCTTCAGCTGTGTTAATAGTAAACTCCAAAAAGTCGTAATCTTGCTTAAGGGCCCGTTGATCTTTTGAGGGCGGCTCTGCAGGAGTTTCCTCATTGTTTTCTATCCTTGCCATTCTTGCTGTCAGAACTTCTAGGATGTCCTGAGATCTATCAACAAAATAGGAGGTCTCCAGAATCTCCTCTAATCGACCATCTACTTACAAAACTTTGCATCTCTCCTCTTCTATGGCAGTTTGTAGCTGGAGCATCTTGGCCTTTTGTGCCAGCACATGTTCCTTGAAAGGTTGGAGATTAACCTGCTGCTCTTTTGCTTCTTCTAAAGCTGTTTTCAGAGAAGAAATATGCTCTTGAATTCTTGTCTCTTGTTGTTGAGATTGCTTCTCACTTGCCTCCAAGGTGGTCTTTTGCAGCTCTAAGTCTTCTATCTTTCCTAGTAGTTGTTCATTCTCCGCCTTTAACTCCTGATACTCTTGCTACATTTTTTCCAGACACTCTTGTGCAGTATCTATCGATCTTCTCTCTGCTTGGAGAACCTGCAATTCAGCCTCTGAAGATTCCATCTCCCTTTGCATATCTTCAAACTTCCTCTTCAACTTATTGTTTTATTCTCTCTCCTTTCTTAATGTGTCTTTCAGATGAGAAGAAGACTTCTTGGATTGCTCGAGATCTGTCATTATTTTGTCTACATTGTCCTCTGAAGTGTGGATCAATGCATCCCTTGCTCTAATAGTGAATCTGGGATCTCGGTCTGTGCCATATACAATGGTCGTATCTGTTATCATTTTCCCGGACAAACCCCCTATTTCAACCTTCTTTTCAGTTCTTTTCACTATCCTCTTTCTTTCTTTGTCATAGAAGATAGTATTAAAATCAGGGACTTCCTCCCCTATCTTCTGTTCGAAGGGGACCAGTCTAAGTGTGGGGACCATAGGCTGTCTAGGTGCGCTGACAGCAGGTGCTTCTGGGTCCTGAACCTCTAGGTTCTCAACGTCCTGGGTCTGAATGTCAGCTGTGTCAGAGGCTGACTGTTCTATCGCTGTCTGGGTCAGCTTCATCCTCTCTGCTTCTTGTTTCTGAAGCTCCTCATAAAGCTTCCTTTTCCTTTCTTCTTCTTCATTTCTTGCATCTTCTTCTACTTTTCTGGCTGCCTCTTGTGCAGCTCTTCTTTTCTCTTCCTCTTCTCCCTTTAGCCACCCTTCAACTTCTTGGGCTAACCTTTGGGATTCTTCATTTCTTTCCTGGCTTCTTCATCGGCTTTTTCTTGCCCATCCTTTTCCTTCCCACCTTTGGTGGTGATCTTCTTTTGAACCTTTTCCTCAAGGCTGTGATGTTCAATGCACTGCAGAAGACGGACTCTTCTCTGTCCCAATGGTGAGTGTATTTGAAATGGACGTTGGCCTCTTTGCATTGTTCAGCCACTTTGTTGTGGGAGTCATTCCTATGGAAAGGCATCTCACCAAAATGAAACTTTTCTAACTCTTCCACAAACTCATCTGCTTTCTTTACCCTGGTAAACTTATAACTCCCTAACTTGAAAGGCAGAGGGGGATAGGAAGCCTTCTTATGTTCAAATAAAAAGCTTCCTATGCCATCCAGGAAGACTTGCCTAACTGCCTCTTTATGAATGATGTAGTTTGTGGCATATTTGGGTAGTAGGGAGGGTGCTCTGGAGCCTCCAAACATTCTGAAGTTATAAAGCCCATTTTCAATCAGGTAATAATCCGCATATTCTTCAATTACCTGCAATGCCTCTTCTGACATGCAGTCATGTTCTTTCATGAAAATGAGAGTATACAATGGCATGATAAAATGTTCAAAGACCTCCATATAGTGGCTATGGTACTTGTGAGCCCATAATGGCTTGTATGCAGAGTAAACAGGTATCCTCTCCCTATCCCAGATGCACCTTAGGCCGGGGAAAGGTTGATTACACAGTATACAGTCAATGAGTATGGAACTCATGTAAAATTCTGATCTCTTTTGGGACACTCCTCCCAAGGCAGAGGCCAAGCAGGCTGAAAGACTATTTGACACTATGTTGGCCCAGTTGAAAATGGTCCCCTGGGTCGCAACATAAAAAATAATTGGCATCCACTCCAATTTGAAGGTTTTGCCATGCGCTCTTCCAAAAATTATGTTGAGCATAAAGGCTATGAACTTGTAAGGGGTTCTCAAGCTCGCAGTATCATATTCCCCCATCAGCATGGTTCTAAAGTTTCTTCCAGGAAATAACATTCTCTTGAGGGTCTCAACTAGGTCCATTCTGATGTTTCTCAGCCAATTGTCAGTTAAGAATATTTGTGCTTCTGGAAGATGGTAGGCCAGGGCTACATATCCTAGGCTATAGGCAGCATAGCCTTGTTTGTCAACATTTTCAAGGATCATAGTGGTTACATCTTCCCTGGGCAGAATCCACCCAATCATTTCAGAGCATGGGAAGAGCTCTGGTATTCTAGCAATCTTCATTAGTGAAGATCTTTCTATGTTTGCGTATATGCCTTCTTCCTCAAAGCCTATATCAGGCATCTCTCGGCGCGAGATCAACCTATAGATTTCTCCCCACTGGTACTTAGGCTCTACACCAGTTATGCACTTGGTGTCTTCATATATGTATTCGGTCTTGGTGACAATTTCAACGTCTGGTTCCTCTTCAACCACAGGGACCTTCTTCTTTTGTCGCTTCGACATTTTGAGTTCGGAATCATCCTGTCATATGTGAAATTATAATCATTAGGCCATTTCCGGATAAGTTGCAAACATTGAGACAACAATGTGCAACGTTTTACCTCATCTGTGTTTAACATGACGGAAATTAATTAAATGAAGAAAATATGTGCAAGATAACACTTCTGTCTAATACTAAAAACAGTTCCATCAACAAATCTCGAGTGGGAAACAAGATCGACATTAAAGTGAAGAGACCTCGGGCTCTCTGTGGGCGCCATGATCATTGCGCTGTGTGGAATAACAAGGGAACTTATTCAAGTTTTCAACAGTGTGTTTTCAGGGAAAACACCGTCTGCGTGTCACCGATGGTCTGTTTAAGGTTATGCGGTGCTATACAACCCCAGCCGGCTCGGGTTTAAAACCGACTGTGAAACGGTTTGCTTGAAACAACGTGGTGAAATGCAGCTCTGGTTTGAAGCATACAAGCAACATGAGAGGGGGGAAACCAGTCTAACAATCACAGGGAGGTCATGAAGACTTTCTCCTGTCGACCTATCATAATACAGGGCAGACTGGTGTGGACAGCGTAACGACCGTCTGCACCAATCTCCCCAACCACCAAGCGCAGGGTCGAAACTCATAATGGCCGTGGAGGAAAAAAATACCCCGCGGGCCACAAACGCACCGACTGACAGTTATGCTACAATCCCCCACCATATATGCATGTAAACGACGAGGCTAAGGGAAAATGACCGTAAAAACCTAACCGTGGAATAATCATCAAAACGCTTAGAACGGAACAGGATAATGCACATAAGAGCCTACCTGGCACTGCTGCGTGACCGGTGGGAAGAGGACTGTTAAGCTTCCATGGTTGAGCCACTTGGAAATGAGGGTACACCGACAACAGGAGTCCGAACGAGCTCGAGCGAATGACAATGCACGAAAATGACAGAGCACGATAGTCAAAATAGCAATAGAATAATCAAAATGCTCGATCCCATATATATATATATGGTCAAACATAAGCGGCGGGGAAAATATTAGACGACGGGAATAAAAGGATCGGAGGTCACAAGGACATCTCTTCCCGCAACGTTGGATGGTAAAACAACTAAGACAACCGTCGAGACACCCGGGAGGAATTAATAACGCGTCGGAGCGATAAGAGGATAAGCAGCCGCAACGACGGAATCATAAAGGACATCACATTCTGCAATAGGCAAGGTCTGAATCGGAGGAGAAATCAACTAAATGATCGGAAAGGTAGTTCTTTTTGCGGTTGCAACGACGGCAGCCCAAAGCTTAAGGATTGATGAAACAACAAAGCGGGGTTGAAAATTCAATGCATCGGGGAACTTCACAATCTGTCGTCTGCAACTGCAGAGAACGTAGTAACAAGATGTTCCGATGCGAAACCAAAAGTCAGCCGATTGAGACAAAAAGCATCGGAGAAAAATATCGAAGCAAAAGCTTATTATTTCTCCGCAACAGCGGGAGCGCAAGCAAATAAACTTCCGATTGAAACACTTGAAAATGCATTCAAAGACAAAAATAAACAGGGGATCATTTCAGGCATTAGGAAAAGTCTTTCTGAAGAATCATTAAATCAAATCAAAGAAGAAAATCAAACCCATATAAGTAAAAGGAGGGTCCTGAAATTTTTTTGAATTTTGGGAAAATTGTTACAGCTGCAACAGTCTCTTACAATTTAAAGTGGCTTTTCCATAATATAGTTATAGCTTAACATACAGTAAAGTTATATCCTTTATTTTAAAAAGAGAAAATCAAGTTAAAGTTACAGATTTATATTAAAATGTTATTTAATATAAAA
The DNA here is from genome assembly GCA_001517045.1 of Pseudotsuga menziesii. Taxonomy (NCBI): domain Eukaryota; kingdom Viridiplantae; phylum Streptophyta; class Pinopsida; order Pinales; family Pinaceae; genus Pseudotsuga; species Pseudotsuga menziesii. The sequence goes on along the minus strand of LPNX010532717.1, from coordinate 364,885 downwards.
TGTTAAAGAAACCAATTAAAAATAAAAAGGCATTCACGACATTCAAATTTAATAAAAATGTTTCACACGCACATATATGAAACTTAAGAGAAGACTCAAATTTATATCAAGGTAGGAAGGGGTGAAAGAAGGAAGTTTTATATATATATATATATATATATTTGAAGAATTAATTGAAAAAGAAGTAAAATGTATA
>LPNX010532717.1:270006-356591 GCA_001517045.1 Pseudotsuga menziesii | reverse complement strand
ATATGATGATGATGATGATGATGATGATGAAGTGATGGACCCTGGTGGGTTAGCTCAAGTGGTTTAGAGATGTTTACGTTAGCAGAAGTTCTCGGGGTCAAATCCTCATGTGGCTATGCAGAGGCCTCACTCAATGTCTCCACCAGGTTAAGTCCCGTAATAAAGATCAACGGTTTACCTCAGGTACCATTTAAAAAAAACAAGAAATACGTAAAAGGTTCATGAGTGATGTTCCATATATGTGTAGGTGTTCAAGTGATTATGTAATTATTTTTTATATACACACAACAAAACATACCCGAAAAAAGATGATAATACATTCTATAATAGTAAACATCTTCTTCTCTTTTCACAATTTGGCACTAGATTTGACTCGCTACTAGAGTGGCTCTCAACATCTTTAGTAAGTAGCATGTGAAAACATCGCTACATTAAGATGACAACTCAAACATTAAAAAAATATTTTGAAAATACTGTATTTCAATACAAAGTGTTTTGATAATGGTGGGTTTGAAAATTTTTAGTCACGGCATACAATAGTGAAATTACTAATCAAACTTATTAATATAAATTAACAAATTACGCTGTACTTTATTTTAAAAATATATACAAACAAAAAGATATTTCAACTATGACTTATATCTATGTGTCATGACATTTAAATTCTAAACATAATAATAAACATTTTGAAATATATATCTATCTTTTTTATATAAATATTTTTGGTATACAAAATCATTATACATCTTTTAAAGTTTTATTTTATAGATATTTTAAGCTTTTAAATTCATCATTTCAAAACATATTTTCTTTATTTTCAATATCACGACAATGATATAAATGCAAATGTGAACACCAAGTCTATCAATATCGAAAAAAATGTTCATTCCTAAGCTTCAAAACCCCTATTCTTTATTTAAAAAACAAAATTTTGCATGTAATCTCTTATAATTTAAAAAACACCAACAATTCATTAAAAACCTTACCATCTAATAAGAACTCACTCTCAACAACCTATCAAAAAACACAAACAATTAATACAAACTCATTCTCGATATGCTACTTGTTAAAAGTTATTGGCATTCGTTAGTAGATCGGCTTTCAACCTCAGTGATTCATTAAAAGCAAAAATGAATATATTAATGTAAGTACTCTTACTCTCTTGGAGCAAAGCTTGTAGGTTTTTTTTGTAGGCTTGTAAAATTGGTGGAGCAAAGTTGGTCAATGTGATTTTTCGTAAATAATTTCCATCATTGTAGGGCTATTGTCAATATTTTTTTCCATAATATTTATAGAATGTGATTTATCATAAACATTATTTAGTTTTTTTATTTTTTATTTTTTTTAGTAAATGTGTTTTCTCATGTCAGTGTGGTTTTGATTAGGAAGTGAATGAGACATATTTATTATGTTAAAGTTATATAGAGATTGTATATTATATCAACCGCAAGTAAAATTTTAAGAGAACTAAATACTAATACTAAGCATAATGTTACTTAAACTTGGAAGGCAAGTAAAGTTATTATAAATAAAAACATGAAAGTATGAATAGTAATTCAAGAAGCTGCCACTTATGATTTTTGAATTTGTTAGATTTTAAACAAATTTGTGGTTGGAAAGATAGTTATTTTGCTAAAAGATTATTGAGCCGAGAGGCTCTCTACAGCGCAGTATGGGGGAGATATTGTAACGTTACGTAACGTTATTTTTATTAATAAAAAAATAGATTTTTTAATTATAAAACAAAATAAATGTCGGCCAAAAAAACAACCTAATATGGGGGAGATGTTGTAATCTTTGTACCTAACAAAACAATAAAAAAGTAAAAAATAACAAAACAATAAAAAAGTAAAAATTTAATTATCCCAAAAAAATGTGGATCATAGGAAAAACACAATATGGGGGAGATGTTGTAATGTTCCTACCTAACAAAATAATAAAAAAATAAAAATTGAATTATTTGCAAAAGAATGTTGGCCTTTTAAACAACCCATGGTTTTATTGTATATGGTTTAGGAGGATCGGGTACATGGTTTTAAAACCATGTGCAAGGCCTCCTAAAAAACCCCATGGTTTTATTGTACATGGTTTAGGAGGGCCTTGCAAATGGTTTTAAGACCATGTGAAAGCCCTCCTAAACAACCCATGGTTTTAGGAGGGCCTTGCATATGGTTTTAAAACCATTTATGGGGAGATGTTGTAATGTTCGTTCTTAACAAAATAAAAAATAATATTAAGTAAATTATGTTGGCCATAAATAATATTAAATATTAATAATAAATATATTATATGTTGACCTTAAATAAAAAGATGTGTCTTTTGTTTGAATCAAATCAATGGTATATATAGGACACACCAAAGTTGATAGTTCATTGAGTGTAATACCTAAGAAGAGGTTTGCACCTAGAGAGATTTGATCCCTCTCGGCGCTTGATAGAGCCTAGGATTTGGATCTACGCTGGTTTACTCCCTTTTGAAATATAGTTGATAAAAATGTTTTTCAACTTTTATTTTTTTATAGGCAACACTTTTGCTATCCTCAAGAGTAGTAAACATGTAAGAATAATAACAAACAACAAGAAAAGATTTTCTAGTTTGACTAAAATGTCAAAGTTGAAATTTTTTTTAAGCACATATAATCCAAAAGCATTATGGATAAATTATAGTCAATGACTGTAAGTGTGGGATGATGGATGACCCCCACAATCATCTTAATTGATGTGCTTGTGAAAATTTTGACTTGAGAAGCACGATTTATAGACAAGAAAGTCTCTCTCTATTCTTGAGAAGATGGGAGACATGGAGGAAGGAATGGGAGCAAAAATACCATTAGGATATTCAATGGTTGGAAAGAAAATTGATGAAGGAAAAAGCTCAAGTAGATAATCTTGGAGGCAAATCAATGCAATTAGAAATCATGGAGGATTGCAATAATGGAAAATTGGAGGAAGTTGAAGAGAAGGTAAAAAGTGTTACACGACAAGGTTTTGAGTTGGTGTTGGAACAAAACCAAGGTTTTAGGAGCTAAGCAAATATGCATCGCTTGTTATTTATATTGACTCTCAAGGATTGGACCAAATAGTAGCAATGGAAGAAGATATAGTACAACAAAATTATGAGTAAGCAAGGAAGAGAAACCCAACATTTCTCTTATCCATGGCTAGATCAATCAAAAACCCCTTGTGGATATGGACCTAAAAATCTATATTCTTGTTGATTTTCTACAAGATAGTATTTTTGCTATGACAAATTGTAAGGCATTACATAAGCCAACTAGTTAGCACTAGTGATAGAACTTTGAAAATATAAAAGAATCCTAGTGGTTTTGTAGAAAATTTTAATCTTTTTGAAGTATTTTGGATAGTTTCACTCTTCAAAATTTGTATTACTTCATGGATAGTTTAGTCATACCTTAATTTTTATGCAAAATATATTTGTCTCTATTAAAATAAGTTGCAACCTTTTCTTATTATTCAAATTCTCTTGTCAGTTTGTAGAGATGTTTTACTAAATTTGATAAGTCTCATGCAAGATAGATTAAGTCTTTTTAACCTTTTTTTGACATAAGTATGCTAAAAAAAGGGTTCATCACCTATGCCAAAATTTATGTAAAGATCAAATTACTACAACAAAATAAATGACTTTAAAAAAACATTGATCATGAAATGAATTTTTAATTATAATGAAAATTGATCAAAACCTAAAACATTGATAAAGGTCCAAATCAACATGATTTAACAAAAATATAATTTTTTTATACATATTTGTCAATTTTATTGGACTTTATATAGATCCACACTTTAAAAAAACTATAGCATCTTTACAATAATGTAAAGATTTGTATTATTGGCATTTGCATCCCTCGGGGTTGATTGACTAGTGTTGGTGATTGTATGTCTCTGGGAACAACAATCTTCTCAGTTGAGGAGTTCCCCCCTTTAGTTTTAGCTGTCGTTGGTGACTTGGTCCAACCCTTAGTTCGGGAACCTTCACCTTCTATCCCTTTGGAGACATCGTCTTTACCTTGATCTCTAGAAAGACCTTCCTATTTTTTAAATAGGACACCTTTTTCTCCCTCTGTTCTACCTTTGGCATCCATACTCCATAAAAATGTTACTATTAGAAAGACTAGGAAGGAGGCTGACAAATAGACTTAAGGAGGCTGCTAGGGCAGACATATCTCTTGGTTCTCCCCCTTTTACTAAGGCACTTAAAGTAGCGATGCCCTCTGAGACATCACACTGATGTGTATCCTCTCATTCAATCTTTGGGGGTTTGGAGGGCATACCAAACAAAGGGTTCTCAATTTATTAGTGGATGAGATCAATCCCGATTTGGTCTTCCTTCAAGAAACTATGTGTTCTTGGGACCAAGCTTTACTTTACTTTGTTAAGATCAGAGTGGGTTGGGAATTTTGTGCTACCAATTCCATTGGTCTCTTGGGGAGCTTATTGATGGGTTGGAACCTCAGTGTTTCCTAGTGCAAGGCTTTTCTCTCTCAGGTAGGTATTTTGGTGAAGGCGAGGTTCAAGGGGTCGGATTTTCGCTTATATTTCCTTTATGGTCCTTACCATAATCGTGATGTTTTCTGGAATGCAGTTGTGGATGGGGTTATTTTCAATAACCCAAATCTCATCATTGCAGGTGACTTGAAGTTCACCTTATCTAATGCGGAGATATGGGGGGCTAAGGCTTGTATTGATCCATTATTGGATTATTTTACAAAATTACTTGTTCGAACACAAATGGTGGACATTACTCCAATAAATGTTGGGCCAACTTGGAGGAATGGTCATGTGGGAGTAGACGGGTTCAGTAAGCGACTTGATAGATTCCTTGCAGCTGATTCTGTGGTATCCTATTTTAATCATCATAAATCTTGGGTGGTTCCTTTGGTTATATTTGACCATTTTCATATTTGTTTGAAATGGAAGGGCTTGGTTTGTATACCTATGTATCCATTCAAGTTCAATCACTCGTGGTTGGGAGAGGAGGATTTTAATCTACTGGTTCGAAATGCTTGGACTAGTTTTGTGCTTTCGACGGATTTTGATGATCTGAAAGCCCTAGTTTTTAAATTGAAGAGGCTTATATAGATTGTGACTAGTTGGGGAAAAAAATGAAGAGGCAAAGGGGTCAAGAATTAGAAAATATTTTTTTTGTTAATAAGAAAGGAAACTTTATTTTACACAATTACTTGTTCGAACACAAATGGTGGACTTTACTCCGACAAATGTTGGGCCAACTTGGCAGAATGGTCATGTGGGGGTAGATGGAATCAGTAAGCGACTTGATAGATTCCTTGCAACTGATTATGTGGTATCCTGCTTTGATCGTCATAGAGCTTGGGCGGTGCCTTCGGTTATATTTGACCATTTTCATATTTGTTTCAAATGGGAGGACATGGTTTGCAGTCCTATGTATCCATTCAATTTCAATCACTCATGGCTGGGAGAAGAGGAGTTTAATCTACAAGTTCTAAATGCTTGGACTAGTTTTGTGCTTTCGACAAATTTTGATGCGATGAAAGGCCTTGCACCCATAGCCTGATTCATCAATCTTGGGTCTGTGATTCCAATCCACCTCTATTGTTGTCCTCTAGAACCTTGCTCTAGTTTACCAAGTGGAACTTTTTGCCTAGGGTTTTCCCTCCTTGCCACGAAAAATTTCTGATTTCTTTGCTAATGTCATTTTGGATTGATTTGGGTGTTAGGAAAACAACAAACGAGAAAATAGGATAAGAGCAAAGGATGGATTTTATTAAAGTTAGCTTACCTGCTAAATTGAGCCAATGAGCTCCCCAAGCTTGTAGTTTGTTTTTTATCTTTTGAGTGATGGGATTCCATGACTGAGTATTGTTGGAGCGCTTAGAGATGGTGATACCCAAGTACAAGAAATAATTCCAGTCTATAGTTACCTTGATTCCCAATATCTGAGCAATTTCGTTAAGGACTGCTAGTGAGCAATTCCATCCATAGAGCCAATATTTCTGAGAGTTGAGTTTGCTTCCAAAAACTTTGAGGAACAAGTCCAAAGATGATTTGAACCTTTTTGCAATTTGAGTGGATGCACTTCCAAGTAGAATGGTATCGTCAGCAAACTGAGCATTGTTAGTGGTTTGTACTCCTCTCACAAATGAGATGCCACACAAGATTTCTTCATTTTTTATCCTATTAAGCCTCTACTAAGGGCATCTGCGATTAGGATGTAAAGGAAGGGTGACATTAGACATCCTTGTCGAATCCCTCTCTTAGCTTGGAAGAAAGCAGTGGGCCTCCCATTGACTAGAGGAGCCATCTAAGGGTTGTCTATGCAGGCTCTGACCCATCTAACAAAATAGGGAGGGAATCCATATCTGTCTAAAACTTTATAGAGGAAGGAGTGCCTAACTTTGTCAAAAGCATTGGCAAGATCTAGCTTAATAGCCATTCCTGCTTCTTTTCGAGCTTGGATGGAGTGTATTTCTTATTGCACCAGGAGAATGTTATCATAGATCTACCTACCAGCTATAAAACCTCCTTGATTCTCTAAGATGATGAGGAGGATTACCTTTTTTAGACTGTTGGAGATAATCTTGGTGAGGATTTTGTAAGAGGAATTACATAAGGAGATCGTCCTGTACCTTTTTATAGAAGAAGGGTTCCTCTCTTTCGGAATGAGGGCAAGGAAGATGGAGTTGGTGGCTCCCCCTATTTTATCTCTAGACTAGGTCCAAGTAATCATTCTCAGAAGGTCCTTTTTAATGGTTCCAGCAGCTCCTGTAGAAACTGATAGTGAAACCATCAGGCCCGAGGGCCTTGTCTGGGTGAAGTGACCAAACAACCTTGTTGATTTCTTCCAGAGTAACCTTTTGCGTTAGAAATCCAATGTATTGCTGCATAATATTAGGAATATCATCACTAATATTCTTTAAATCTTCTTCCTAAACATCTTCTTCTTTAGTGTAAAGATCTTCGAAGTGTTTTTTGATATCAGATTTTATTTCTTTAGAATCATAAATTTGGACTCCTTCTTTAGAAGTGATCTCTTTAAGGCATTCTTCTTGTTGTGCTCTTTGCACTGGTTGTGGAAAAAATTTGTGTTCTGGTCGTCTGCTTTTAGCCATAGACATCTTGATTTAAGTTGAGCTTCTTCTTTCTCTTTACGAAGTATAGTTTGCAGATTCCTGCTAACTTCTTTTTCATGCCATAGTAGGGCTCTAGTAACCTTGGAAGTTTCCATTTGATTCTGGATGTCCTCAAGATTGCTAAGGAGAGAAACCTTTTCTTTTTTGTTTATGAGCGAAAGGATTTTTATCCATAGCTTGAGCCCTTTCTTGGTGTTAGAAAGATTTTGTTCCCAAATGTAGCCAGGGGATCCTTGGAAAAAATGTTCCAAGAACTTTGTACTATTTCAAAGAACCCAGGCTCCTTTACCCAAGTGGAGGAGAACCTAAAGGGGATGGGTCCAAGGTTTCCAATAGGGGACATATCAAGAGAGATAGGATTATGATACGAGATGGCGGATGGAATAATAGTCGAAGAAGGATGAATTGAGAGATCTAGGAAGGAGGAGCTTACCAGGAACTAGTCCAGTCTAGCAGCAATGTAGCCCGACCCAAACCTCTTATTGCTCCAGGTATATTTACCTTTTTTAGGCTTGACATCTATGACTTTCCAATAATTCATGAGATCTTCCAGCCTCTCCCCAAAGGGATCTCGAACTATAGATCCTCCTCTTTTCTCTTCTGATGAGATTTTGGTGTTGAAGTTCTCAGCAATAATGCAAGAATGTTGCATCTTCCCGTGCTTTTGGTAATCCAGATGGTCCCAAAATTCTTCCTTTTGACCGTGAAGGGTTGGGTCATACATGCTCCCAATCCATATAATCTCTTGAGTATTGAGATCTTCAAGTTCAACAAACAGCCAATGGCAGTTTTCGACTTTAGAGATGAGCTTAAGTGAGGTTGTGTCCCACCATGTAACTATGCCTCTTGAAGCCCCTTGGGAACTAACAACAACCCCGTGACCATTTTCCAGATTTTTTTCATTGCTTCTAGACAATATTTAGATTGAATTTTTGTCTCTTGGATAGCTAGGATAGTCATTGATTCACTTTGTTTTATTCTTTTTACTTCCTCCAGTTTCTGTTTCCCCTCTAATCCTTTGTAGTTCCAGGAGACAAGCTTCATTATTTATTAGAAGAGTGTGGTAGAACTCTATCTTTTCTATTTTCATGCACTTCAGGTGGGTTCTTTTCCCCATGGAGTGGTCTTATAAGATAATCCAGGCTTGACTATTTACCTGCTGCCTTTTCTCTGTTTGCTTCTACTTCCCTTATGATTTTATTGGGTTTTCTCCCTTTTTTGCTAGTTTGTTCCAGTTCTTCTCCCTTCCTTTCTAAAGTTTCTTCCCTTTGTTCCTTTGCCTTAGATGTGGTTACTGAGCCTCCGGAGTTCTGGGAAGATTCTGGTAGAACCTCTATAAACGCTTGTTGGGGTAGGGTGGGGATGTAGTTGTCTTCCTGACCTATTTCCATGAGCACTGGCTCATCTTGTTTAGCTTCCTCTATGTTTTTCTCGCTTTCTTTTTCTACTATTACTGCTCCTTCATCTTCTTTTGTTTTAAGGACTTGGAATCTATTCTCATTTGATTTTTTCTTTATTGGTGATGTTTGGCTTGGTCCTGCTTTGCTACCTTTTCTCTTATGCACTTCATTCCATTCATCTTTAGGTATTTCCCCTTCCTCTATCTAAGCTAAGCTTTTTTAGGGAAGAATCTTGCAAAGTGCCCATATTCGTGGCAGGTCTTGCATTTGAAGGGTATTTGTTTATAATCAACTGCTTGCAAATGATTCTAGCCATCCATCGACATGTATGTTGCTTCAAGAAACCCTTTCTCAAGATCCACCTCTACTCATATTCTGGCACAAGAGAACATAGGGGGTTTGGGCTTGTTGAAGCCTCGACTATGTATGTGGCTGATTAGGGTGTTTAAGGCTTGCAACACACGAAGAAAACCCAACCAAAGGATTCAAACAATCCCACGTAGGTATTGTTCTATCCTTGAGTTGTTTGCGATGGTAATATCCTACAGATACTTTAATAGCCTTCGTTGGCTTATGGATGGATTTGACCCACAAGGGGAACTATTTTCCAAAATGGGAAAACAAAGAGTTAACAAAAGAAAAGGAAATCTAAAACCTAACTAGGAAGAAGAACCTAATCTAAATATAAACTACTTTGAAGAGGTGCTAAATGAGTGACAGGTTGCCTTGAGCTGTGTGAAGAACAAGCAATCCATCATATTGACAAAATTGTAAATAAGATGAAACTGTACTTACTGAAATTACAATTGATTAATAAAAATTAATTAACAGTAAATCAGAATTAAACCATTCAAGATAACTTGTAAGTGCTCAATTTAGTTGAAAAACCAACTTATAAGCTATAAAACTCTTACTGCTGAAACATTTGCAAAAATGGATAAAGACAATTCATAAAGTAAATTTCATGAAGTTTTATCAATGCATTAACAATTAACAAAGATAAATCAGAATTAAATAAACACATTAACCAATTGCAAATGAACCACAGTACTATCTGACCATTTGAAACAAGAAACTAAAACCTGTCAAAGAAATTTGATAGATCAAGTACAAGAGATAAGAATTGCAACACTGTATTCATTCAGAATTCTCTGTAACAAATTACACAAAAGACCTTGGAAAAAACTGAAGTGTTGTTTGATCCCTTGTATCGGTCTCCCTTCCTCCAAAATTCCGAAGTTCAAGAGTCCTTGATACATTAGCGATCATTCACTTAAATAATTATTACAAACAATAGAATTCCCCCTAAAGGAGATCCAAAACCTAAAGAAGGCTAATATCCTAGGAAATATTTGCAGACCCCCCAAATTTGTAGCAGCTCCTCAATATAAGGATAAGTGGCCGATTCTATGCCAAGTTGAGCATTACACTTATAATATTCAACCCCATTCTTAGCCAACTTATTCCAAACTCGGATGTAGACATGGATCTTGCTTTGTACTGCAAATGGCTGTTTGATTAATTGCTCTACATCGTGTATGCTGATGTGGTCAAGTTGCATGATCTTATCCTCCTGGTCATCCCTTCGTTGCTCTACTTGCTCGATCATCAGTTCAGGTGGACATGCATTCTCAATAAGCACCACGGTAGGAAAGGATAACTCAGTCATGATATTATCAACTGCATACCATCTCCCGCCGTAGATAGCCTGAGCTTTCTTTATAGCTTTAGCTACTATATCATCCAAGTCTTCCCAAGCTCTTAGAATAGTTCTGGCTCTTTTAAACTGAAAATTAGTGAGGAGAGTGATATTATCACGATTCTCCTTCATGTACCTCTCCCAATATGTGACCTCATCATAAGCTTTCGAGGCCTACTGTCTTTTCTCAATTAGGTCCTCCAGAACGACAAACATATTTTCAAACACCATGTGAGTCTCAAATATATCAGCTAGAGTTCTAAATAAATCACATACCAAATCAAATTGTTCCCTGTTAGTTCTGATTGCAAGCTCCTTAAACTCTTCTTGGGACAATTTAGAAAATGAAGATGAAGTTGCACTTGCAGTTGCATCTTCATTTTGCCTCTCTAATACTGCAACTTTCTGAACCAGAGTAGCATTATCATTCTTTTCTCTTTGCAACTCTACACTGAGAGTAACATTCTTCATTGAAGTTCATCCAGCTTGTCCTCATGATGTTTCTTGAGCTACTCTAGTGCTTCTTTCAAACTAACAATTTTTGCCTTTTGTTTATCAAACTCTCTGTTTAAAGAGTTGACAGCATCCAGATTGGCACCTGTGAAGGCTCCTATAACAGAAGCTGCATCTGTAGCATAGGATTGTGGGTCACTTGATTGCTATGTCCATACAACTTCATTTACCATTAACATATCCATATCATTCTGATCTTTGCCCCTCTTCTTGCCCCATTTTACCACTAATCTCTCAGCTTTACTATATCGATATTCACCCAAAGATACCACAAAATCTTCATTGAACTCATCTCTGACCTCATCAATGGGAGGTATGCTAATTCCCGTGGATATAAAAGATGAAGTTTGAGTTGTGGTTTGAGAAGGTATATCCATAGTGATATGAGAGGTAGCAGGGGAGGAAGTAACATTCTGAGCAAGAGTTACTTTAGGGGTTGAAGAAATATCATGAACATAAGCTTCCACAGAATAAATTTGGGCAGTAGTGGCTTTGAGTAATGATGATGGTGACACTGTTGTAATTTTCTCAGACATAGGGGATGAAACTGAACTGATTGAAGGAATATGCAAAGGGATTTTGAAAACTGTAGTCACAATAGATGAAGGAATAGGCTTATCCATAAGAACAAGTGTGATTGATTTGGGTGGACAAGTGGCATTACGATAAAGATCGGTCATCAAATTTGTCACAACAGAACAATTAGAAAATGATGATAAATCCATTATTGATGAAAGAAGTATCGCAGAAGAAGAGGGAGCAAACTGACAAAAAGGTTTAGATTGAGGAAGAGAGGATGAAAGATTACCATTGCTACCATTGGTGAGATTTTGGAAATCATTACCAGTTTCAACAGTAACAGGAACATGATCAATTATGTCCTCCTCTTCCTATGAATGAGTTAGGTCAATAGTAGGAACATGAATGTAGATCTTTGTCTTCTTTAAAGGTTTGTCCTCAACCTAATTTTGTTCAGCTAGAGTCTTTTCAATCACAGTGGTTACCTGGGCAATTTCAAGTGACTGAGAGGTTGCAACTTCTTGAGTATCTAATGCTGAAGTCATTCTGTTCAGCTTCTGCTTTATCTGCTCTAAAGTCTGCAAATAATCCTTAACCTGCTGTTCCACAGATGTCTGGGGAATTTCTCCCATGGGAGCTTTCCATTTATCCAAGTCTGAGTTGGTTCCCACAGATGCAGTTTTGGATGCCAGAGCCTCTTTTGCTGTAGCTCGAGCTTCTCTTTCTTCCTTGTCTTTTGTCATCCTTTCCAAGATGTCCAACTCCATAGACCTGTAATGTTTTACCCTGTCCCTGGTATCCTTTTGATACCGCAGGATATGGCTTTGCTCTTCTTTTCTCTTAGCCCTTTCTAGGGCTTCAGAAAAATGTATCTATTCCCTGATAAATGAAATCATCAGGAGTTTCCTCATGAACATAACCTGTTTTGAAATGGTTATGCTTCAGGTGTAAATCGACAATCCCTTTGGGATCATGCTACCTTTTGCTTGCAAAACCAAGTTTAAGTGACATGATGTGGTCACTTAGCTCTGATGCCCAAGTAGAAGTGGGTATGCTCAAGGATCCAAGGGTAATAGGAAACCTGGGCCAAACTTTCCTCTTTGATGCAGCACATTTCTTGTAAATTCCCTTTGTAACTGTCTGAAATCAGATCTCTTCTAAGACCAACCTGTCTGGCATGACCTTAGGAAAAATGTGAGCAGTGTTGCTACCATAAACCTTGATATAGGTGAATGATTCACCAACATACCAGTTCCCCATAGTGGTTATGAGAGATTTTTCTTTCGGTGAGAACGCAGGGGCTTCTTTGTTGAAAATCAGAAAATACACCTGGCCAAAGAAACTTTCACATATATCATAAACCTAGCCACATAGTTTCTATCTCGGAACCCAGAATGATAAATATGTACAGGCAGGGCTGGTAATTCCCAACTCCATCCCAAATTATGGTAACAAAAATCAGCACAGAAGATGTCCACAATGAAGGTAGTAAGATAAAAATTGGTCTTTTTCTTAGGTGGCTTTCTGGAACCCTTATATGGCATTTTTGAGTTGCAGTGATATGATTGAGGCCCAGGGGAAAGATTCACCTGTATTTATAATATGATGAGCGATGGGAGCCCATTCTTCTTTAAAGAAATAACAGTTGGGAAGGCCATAAATCCTGCACAACATCGCTGCAAGCAGGGAGTAAGGTTCTTTAAACCATTCGACGGGGTATAATTCGTCTTTCCTCTTGGAAAACTTGCGGGGTTCACTAATCCAAGATTTAAGCATTTGGTTGATTTTGAATTTGGATTTGGTAGCTTTAACAAAGTCTGTATCTAGGAGTTGGGTATAAGGTTTAAGAGCATAAATCTTGACAAAGGTTTCAGAGCGGAAATTGGCTAGCTGAGACCCGGTACTGGTATTGAATGAATGATATTTGACATTGGTGTGGTCTATAATCCACCTAATGACATCGTTATAAGGTAGGATGGTCGGCGTTGCTGCAATCATTTGTAGGCCAGAATCTCTAATTCTCTCATAAACAATTTGGTCACTTTGGAAATATGAGAGGTCATTGTTATCGAAGATAGAGTAAACCCGAGACTAGTCCAAATGATAAGTTTCAGTCACTCGACTACTAGTATCAAAAAAGACACTGAAGTTTGGGTCTTTGGTGAACATGTCCTTCTGTAGGTTTTTACTCCTAGTAAATCTGGGGGTTTTGGATGTTGCCATGTATTGTTTTGAATACTTGTACCATAAATTAAAATTGAATTATACAGTAAGCATAGTAAACAATTCAAATTGCAAGAAAGCAACTTGGCAACCAACCTAAAACTGTAGCAAACACTGTTGAAATCGTGTGGTAAAATCACACAGCAGAAGAAATTACAGTAGTAAAAACATTAAAAATCGTAAACAAAACTATCATATTTATAATTCCTGAGAAATAATATAGATCATAAGATGAGGGGAAAAAAGAACGGTCAGGATCAGTTTTACGGGATGCGGGATCAAAAACAAAATCACAAGTTTATTAATCATTATGCAACTTGCGGGATGTAGAGTGCGGAATAACAAAATAGAAAAAAATATTCAATCGGCTCCACACTCCGCATTCCACATCTTGCGGGATGCAGAAATACGCAAATCAAAATGCAAACAAATAATAACCCCGCGACTCACATTCCGCAACTTGTGGGATGCAGGTTGACTAAAGTAAACACACATGATGCGGGTTTGAAAAATAAAATATCAAGTGAAAGGTTTCCTTCATTCTGTAGCTTGCGGGTTGCAGGATGCAGGATTTTAAAACAATCCAAACAAAAACCCAATATTTCTGTATTTAAAACAAAGAAATCAAATATGGATTTTTTGGAAATTTGGTTAAGTTAAGGAATCCCAAGAGTCAAATAAAAATCTTAATGAAATCCTTTAAAATTACGAGGAGTCTTACCAAGTAATCTTCGTATGTATAATTAGGCTCCCGTGTCAAAGTGACATGGGATCTATTGTACCTACAACAGGGCTCTGACTTATCAATATATTTCCCAAGGGTGTTCCCTATAGCTTTCAGATCTTCTTCACTCCAACATTGAAGAGGAAGGTGAGGAAGTTTCACCTAGACTAGAACTGAGGAGGGTATATATTTTTCTGGATCGAAGGATAGATCCCATTTGTTGAGATACATACCTCTCGAACCCATGAAATAAGGTCCATTCCTGAATATGAGGTCTCTGTCCTCTTTTTTCTCAAATAGAAAAACGAAAAAACCTCGGCCGCAGAAGATTTGTTGCACTTCTCACTGTATCAGAGATCTCCAGTTTTTTTTCGGCCAGGTTTCAATGGATTGAGGGGAAGGCCAAAGGCATGTGAAATTACTAACTAATCATCTTTCATGTAGGGCCACTACCTTAGACTTGGAAGCTGAATACCTGAGATTGACTTCCGGGGCTTCTACTCTCTTCACGAAACAAGCATCATCTGGAGAGAGTTTACAGAGGGTTTGAGAAGAAAGCACCTGCTGAAACCCAGTTTCCATCGAGGCTTGACGCTTGCCAGGATCGGGATCAGGAGGATCCATGAAATGGCCAAACGGAACCCTGGTCATGATAGCTAGTCGCATGGTTCAAGCTCGTCTGGAAAAAAAATAAAAATAAAATATTGATGTATAAATCCTTGTTTAAGGATAATTCCTCCTTTTTTAGGGTTTGCAAGAATCTAAACCCTTATTCAAGATCAATGCAATACATATTTTTTTAATATAACCTAGTACTCTCCTCTTGAGTCTATACATGTAAAAATTATGAAGATTGTATAAAGGATTCTTTTGTTGTTGTTGAACTTATAGACAAGCATTAGATGTTTGTATAATTATGTTATTTAGGAAAATCAAATTAATACCGTTGTTTGGAGCAATGGCTTGTGCATGTACCTAGAGAAACCCCTTTCTTTTGATGCTCAAGCAACGACTCTATTAGTTTCACATTTGAACATTTTTGGATCAAGTACATGGGCCCATATTTTGGTATATTGTCTATATAATCCTTCCACTCACAAGGTGATTAGATGTGTCAATTCCATCTACCTCACTTGGTTAATATGTGGGTTTCATTTTCAAGGTCAATACCCTTAGGGGTGACCTAGCTTGGAGGAGACACCAAAAAATCCATCCATGCTAAGGGTTGGTGTGGCCCAAGCTAGGTATGATCCTTGAATGATTTTGATGACTTATATATGCCCATGGGTTTTGGTTTCTTAGGCAATGGTTGAAGTGCATTGGCCTTGAGTGACTGTCATTTCTAACAAAAAAAACAATAAGGTGATTAAATGCTATCTTTTATGAAGTTCCTACTCACAATCCACCAATATACTTTCCATTACTTATTACATAGGATTTACCTATATATGATTCTCAGTGTGGTTCAATGGATATTTCTCTTTATGATGTTATTCCATTATAGTTTCACTACATTTTTCATCTACATTCTTAGTGACAACTTGTTCCAATCTCTGAAAACCAACATATTTCAGTGGATATTTATTTTCCACATTATGATGTTACTCATGAGTCTAAATTGACTATATAGATAGATCCAGATGATGAGAACCTTACTAGTGACCCATTTGGTTCTCATCATGCAAATGTATATTTGTGTCTACTCCACCACATTTGATAACTTCATTCTCAAGGACAACTTGTGTCATTTTTTGTACCCTCAATATGCCAATTTGTTGACATCTCAATGAAACCTCTACCAAAGGAGACCTTCAACAATGTGTCGAATGGTATTGTTGTGGGAGAAATCATTCTCAAAGGGGATTATATGTAATAAATTATCTCTTTGTCTCTTGTTTGAAATTTAAGGGGGATGTAAATATTTTGATGTAATTTTTTCTCTTTGTTGTCTCCTATTCAAATTAAGGGGGGATGTTGAATACAATGGTGTAATATTCATTTTTTGTTATGGTTGAATTTGCATTGAGTCAAGTATTTATGAACCCATTCTCATTTTTTGGAAATGATTGACGTTATAGTATATTGGAGTATTTATAAATCCACTCTCGTTTTGGCTATGACTAACCTTATATTGAACTACGTATATATACACTCACTATATTTTGTGGTGATAATTAATGTTATATTTACTTGGGTATCTATACACCCACTCTCATTTGTATTCATCATTCTTCTTTGTGATCCCTTGTACTATGTAATAGGGGATGTTGAGAATGGTGTAAGTTCTTAAGTTTTAGTCATAACTAACCCTATATCGTATTATTTATTATATTTGGGTTTGTTTAAGGCCAATCTAGTCAATGTAGGCTCATAAAGCACTCTACCCCTTGATTTTTCTATATATATACCGACACCCATTTGTGAAATTCATAGATGCATAAAAGAGTATACACAAATGTACACATGCATTTCATGGTGTTTGCAAGATGCACAACAAATTAGACGTGTGTGAAAATCATTGAAATAGACAATAATTATTTACCAAAGGATAGAAGCAATAACTCTATTGCATAGCTTAGTCCCCTCGGGATCAATTCCACAAACTTGGTTTTCTGCAACTATGTTCATGCAATCATCTTCCCGCAATATTGGTTCCGTGAGTTTCTTCTCTTAATACAGATTTCCACAAATTTGTCTCTCTACAACTCAGTCTTTTCACAAATGAGTCGTCTTTTCGCAACTCAGTCTTTCTACAACTTCCCCTTTCCAGAACACTGTTTCCGCACCACAGTTCTCGCAACTCTGTTTCCCAAATTGCGGATTGGGGATTGCAGAAATTCCCAAATTCCAAAATAGAATTCCATAATTATGCAGCTGGAACACTCCTTTCTGCAATTGGATTGTGGATTGCATATCCAACTTATCCCAAAGTTGAACTTCCAAAAATTTCCTTCCACAAAGTTGTGGATTGCAGATCCAACTTTTTCCAAAGTTAAACTTCTATAATTTCCCTCTCATGATTCCTTTTCCAAAAACATTTACAACCATCAATTTCATGTGGGCTCCTTCTTGACCGTTGATCTGAGATCAAATGTGGATATCACCTTATCTTTTTGGATCTATTATCTTCCTTACACCTTTCTCTTGTGGAATTTCTCTGGAGCATTAGATATTTCATGGCTTTGATCTCATCCGTTGATTTTCTATCTCTAACAAAACTTCACTTAACCTTGTGGATCTCTTATCTCTCATTCACGTTCACTTCGTGAATATTTCCCCACCGTCGTTCCATCTTTCCTCCTTTAATATGGATCGTCCAAATCTATGTCAAATGAATCGAATGTAATCTCTATAATCATTCGTTGATTGATCAGAAGATCGATCAATTGACCTTCAACTGGACTGGGTCTGGTCCATAAATTTTATAGCTTCATCCTTTACACATTTCAAATTCTGTGGAACACATACAAAGAAGCATCGATCCTTTTAGTGATCGATGACATAGGGTTTCTCTATGCGTTCATGCACAAACATCCATCAAACAATCTCTACAACCTTCAACCTTCAAGAACCTAATTCCACGATGTGTATACCCAGATATATCAACCACTAATAGGGATTAAGCAAGCACTCAACTCATATACTCATACACTCAGACGGGTTTGTAATTTCACATAGATATGCTAAAATAGGCTTTCCTTCCTTCAATACAATGAAAATGTACATTCACAATTAACTCAGAACCTATGTTCTGATCCTTTTAGTCTGGTATAACCAAAACCAACTATCTTGGCCTGATTTATATTGATTTAGCCACTCCTTATCCATATTTTACATTGATTTGCTACCTGTTGGCCAGGAAATGTGACCTATAGGGTTTTGTGTCCAACTACTAAAAAACAGCCCACACACTCGACTTACTGCAATCTTGTATATGTTTGGTATAACTATTTTTCACAGGTTAAAGGCCCTACTGCCTGTAAAATATGCTCTCAAGGTAGAGAGTCTCTTGGGGTGTAGATGGTAAATTCTACTTAATCAAATCTTCACTCAAATATAAAGATCTAATTAAAATAACTAACTAATGATTACAAATACCTTAAACTAAAACAGGAAAATAATAGTAGCTCCTAATCCTGATCTATAATGACCTATGATGCAATATAAATATCCCAAACTGGGAGCTGGAATTAATAATCTGATAACGAATTATTTTAAAAATTTGATCTATGATCCTACAATGTTAGGAAAGCCTACTCTCAGCAGAGACAGATCTAAATCAACTTACAGTAAAATAACATTTTATCATAAATTAATTTTAAAATGAAACAAAACTCATAATCAAAATAAATTTAACATAGTATTGAAGCATGAAAAATACACTTAGGTACTAACGCTGAAATGAATAAAGTTCAACTCACACAGTCAGTACTTTGTATAAAATCATATCATTATCAACTGAAGAAAAGAAACATGAAGAAGTTCACTTACTTTTCTACATGAAACCTAACCATTCATGCATTCAACACTAAGTACTTTGTTCAGAATCCATTAACAAAAGTGCTTTCACATATAATATAAAGATACATATATATGAAAAGGAAATTCAACATAGGAAAAACAACATTAAGACATCATGATATAACTGATAGACTTAGCTAATGTCTTTAGTATGTCTATAAAATATAGTAATCCTCAGAAATAGTTCTAAAGGAACACAAATATACAGAATAATACTAAGTGTTGTATTATATTTGTTCATCACAAGTTCTAGGATTCCAACCCTTTGATTCCATTCAGAAGTTGCTTATAAAGGAAATTAAAAGACTACAACTGACTAACTAGAAATTCTATTCCTTAAGAAAAATCCCAATCGTATCCAAATATGGTTTAACCATCACCAAATTCATAGGCACGTTGGTACAAAATCATCCAGAGAGAAAGATATGCCAAGAGTTTAACTTACTGGAGAAAATCCAACGTTATACTCTCCCAATCATAGTGACACCATACTAGATAATCCATGCCAACAAAAGCTTAGAAATAGGAATGAAGTAATCACTGAGCATCAAATCAGTTGTAAATCCCGAACATTCTTCCTTGAGTAGCCACGTACAGTCAAAAGACACGAAGGTAGACCAGCATCCAGTTTTATCCCAATAGTTTGTTTGCCACCTGTAAATATTAACAAAAAATTGTTTAGCAAAATTTAATGATGATCAATTAAGCATGAGTGAGATATCTGCAGAATTTTAATTCTGTAGATATCTCAATTTAATCATTTAGACTATGAATTGAAAACCAAAACTGATGAACCCAAAAATCACTAACCTTTAAGATCTATCCAAAATCCTCTGTAGGCATAATGTAAGATACAAAAGACAAAATTTAGAAGTCACTGGAAAAAAAAATATCAGGTTTTTAAGGCCAACTCGATTGAGAATCGAATAGGTACACTTCTCCTAGCTTCATTCAGTTTAGCTCTGAACCTGACAGCCATGGTCTTGTTAATCCTATTCTGTCTTTTCAATCTTTGATTCTTTAACAAAAGCATTTTAATCATTTCTTTACATTTCAACTTTTTTCCTCTTAACACATCCCATTTCTCAACCCAAGTGATCGATTAAGCTTTTAAAGCTTTAATATCTTCCGAGGCAATTGTTTGAATAACTTGTGCTTCTTTTAAATCTGTTTGTAGGGAAGAAATCAATTGGGCATGAGGATTTAGATCAGTTTGGTCCTTTGACTCTCTTTTCAATTTTACTCGGGATTCTTCAGTTAAGTAAGGCTTTCTGTCAATTTCTTGGCTACCCTCATGATTCACTTGCTAACTGTCAACTACCTTGTCTGCAGAGATAGAAATGTATTTAAGATCTAGCACATATGGGCCTATGGGAGCTGGATGTAGTCGAATGTCTGAAGAGTCACTCACCTCAATAACTGAGATATCCCCAACACTCAAATTCCTCCTGGCAAGCAGAGCGACTGTCATACTTCGTGTGGTTCTTCGTATAGCCGGATTTCTCATAGCACTGCTAGTCTGATTTTCAACCTCTGTTTGCTTCATATCATCCTGTGCATGAGAAGAACTCTTGTCTTGACATGTTATAGGAATTGAGGGTTTCCTTCCTCGACCTTGAGAATTATTTACAGGAGTTTCAACACTAGTTTTCGCCTCAATTTTTACATCATCAAGACTTAGTGTTTGATCAGGTTGAAACCCTTCATCCCCCAAATCATCCTGAGAACCAAAGTCCTCTATTTCAAGCTCGGCTTCTTCATTGTTTACCCACCTATGTCGAACCCTAGGCCTCTATTTGGGCCATTCCTCATTAAACCCAAACCCATTTCGCACAAGGAAAGAATCCTAGGTACGACCTAGTTCTTCCAACCGACTGGACACAAGAATTTTAATTAACCCATCGTGGAAAAAAATCCTATTTTTGTCCCCAACATTAGAGTGATAAATGGATGACATTTTATGCAAAATTTTCAAAAAGAAAAAGGGCATATTGACAGAGTACCCCTTAAATATCAACAGTAGCCGAAGGTGATAGAATTGCGTTTGAGACAGCCTACCTTCGCAAGTTACATACATGATGATTAGCTCCAGAAGAGCCCTCCATTTATTCATTAATAACCTTGATGGGAAGCCGGATTTGAATTTGGTTTGTAGATGAGTAAGGGTAAGAAACCCTTTCCACTGGTCAGTCTTAATATGCTTTCCTTTATACCACTTCTCACCAGTTTGTGGCAAGCAAATTGCTTGAGAAATGAATTTCTCAAACAGCCTGATTTCAACGTCTCCCACATGTGCACGAACCCCATCAAACAACTCTGCGAATGCCTTAGAAACTGCCATATTAAAACCAGAAAATTTTCGAAGGAACTCCAACCATCCAAACCTCGATACGATCTCTCGACACTCGGGAGCAACATACAGATATTCATCACCAATAAGTTCAAACCTAGACACTGGAGCCATGGCAACATATACACAAACCTCTAGGGTTTTTGAAAGACAGATTACAAGATGCAATCATTTTATCAACAGTATAGGCATTACTAGTGATACTTCGAAATACCCTATTTTATCAAAACCCTGAAAAACCTTCCTGTAAGTTCATCATAACATGAATTGGAAAAGACAAGAGGTTTCGAAAACAACTTACCAAAACATAATGAGCCATAGGAGAGTCACATAGGTGAGTTATTGCAAGTGATGTTTGCATGAGTAAGGATTGACAGATAACCACCGTCAAACGACACGACTACCAAAACCTTAGTTCCACCATTACTTCATCATTCATTGTGATTTCATAACATGTTGATAATGGAGGTTAATTCATCGTTTTTTTAACACATGACTAAATAATTTCCAAAAACCTTAATTCTTCATTTATCGAATACAATCATAATAATGTGATCATCTTAGCATATAATCGATATCTTAGGGTAAAGGTCAAAACTGATCAGAGAATAATTTGATAATGTGACCAAACCAATGTCAAAAACCTAGAAAGTGACTTTAGACCTTCATCACAAACTCTAATACCAACCTATTTCAGAAATATAAATTTGAAATAAGCGATGAGCATATAGTATAGTAGGGTTCATGAAGATCACATTAAATTCACCATAAAACTTATGACAACTAAGATAAAATAAATAATTCAGAAGTGAAGAAGCTTTACCAAATTTTCCATATGAATTAGACTATAACAGTTATCACATCATGCAGTAGCTAGTTTGAATTAATAATTAATAAATTCATTTGATTTTAATCAAACATGAGTGATAAATGGAAAAAAAGGAGCTACTAATCTTCTGTAATTATAGTCCTCCTGATGATTGACAGAAATGAAGAATTATAAGAGTCGAAATTTTGCTGTTACTGATGTTCAACCAATCTGAATCAATTAGTCAAGTAAGTTTCTGTCAGGAGTGCCTTAAGAATCAAAGATTCTTAGGGCCCTCCTAATATATCAATGATGAGTTTTTTGATCTAGAAAAAGAAACCAATATTGCTTGAAAATTATCAATCTTCAAATTACTTGTGTTAAAAAAAAATGCTCCGAAGGGTGTTTCCTGCCAACAATTGGCGATATGCTGGGACCGAACCAGTTATCTTTGTAAGAAAACACCATTCAAACTTCAGATAACCACAAACGATGCCATTAAATATCAAATCTCTGCCTAAGTGATTCAAATTCAAAACAATCTGAACATGTGACTGGACCTCAACATATTTCTATAACAACCCTATGACTATCATTGGCTTGGTAACCAAATTTTGACAACGTCATTCCAATAGAATTTATGATCATAAGTAGGCCAGATCATGATGAGACCTCCTGTCTTCTGATAATACTTTTCATGTTCACCTAATTTCAAGAGTATTGTCCTAGTTGAATGACCAGATGTATTCCCAAAAATGGGGGGAAGGAATCCACAGACTTCCCAAGAGTGCTTAGAGATAACCAAATATCTTCAACAAGTTTTCGATCTTAGTAGACATCTATTGAAATCAGTAAATAAATTACCCGAAGTACTTGATCTGTAAGAATACACTCAAAGACAACAATCAAAGACTGCTGACAGCAAAATTGTGGAGGCTTAAATTGCCACAAATTTGGAAACAAATCACTTATTAGCGATCCGATACTCCCTGTCATCATCAATGACTATAGTCTGGTATGCATTTAAATCATCAGGTTCTAAGTCCATGCAAAATGCTTCATGTTGAATCTTGTGATCGAATAAAGGAGATGCATTTTTTTTTAAACAAATATTCACAGAGGTAGAACACAAACTTATGTACAGTAAATGATCTAAAGAGTTGGATTATTTTAATAATCTATCACCTAGAATTGCAAATAAGCATTATGATGATAATAACGAAAATAATTAGTAAGTATAAGATCGAAAATTCCAACCAGAAATCAACATAAACTGCAATCTTATATACAAAAATCTACACAGATGGAAATATACAATGAAAAGATTCGATGATGTGCAATTATTGAAAGTACTTTTTAAGGGCATGCCCATTTACCAGAAGGGTATCAAGCTGTCCTTGTAAAGTCTTTAAACGGAAGGTATTTGGACCAAGCTTTTCTGCTATAACATACGGGGCCTAACCAAAGACGTTGAAATTTGGTATGCTCCCCTTTATCCTCATGTGCTTTGTCCCATCTCAAAACCAGATCATCTACTTGCAATTCTCGATTCGAGGATGAGCCACGATCGAACCATGCCTTAATAATTTGCTGGTGTTTCGCAAAGTGTTTCTTGGCATTTTCTCTTTCTTCTTCAAACTTCAACAGTAGATTAATTCTTTCTTCGATGGCTGAACATTCAGTCTCTTGTACAGCTCGTGCAAGTTATAAGGAAGGTAAAAAAGGTTTGGAGGAAGAATAGCATCTACTCCATATACCAAAAATAAGGGAGAATTACCAATAGATGATTTTGGAGTGACCCTATCAGCCCACAAAGCCTGATGCAGAACAATATGCCAATTCCTATGATTTTCAACTATGGATCTTTTCAAAATTTTCAGCAAATTCTTATTTGTGGATTCAGCAAGGCCATTGCCTTGTGGATAGTA
Organism: Pseudotsuga menziesii; assembly: GCA_001517045.1. Taxonomy (NCBI): domain Eukaryota; kingdom Viridiplantae; phylum Streptophyta; class Pinopsida; order Pinales; family Pinaceae; genus Pseudotsuga; species Pseudotsuga menziesii. The sequence continues at coordinate 332,780 of LPNX010532717.1, read as the reverse complement.
GTTTGTTGAATATCTAATCATAATTCCTTTTTCTATAGCAAATTCAATCAATTCTCCATAAGAAAAATAAGATTCATTATCAAATACAAGAGTTTCAGGCACTCCAAATCTAGTGATTATGTTAGTTTCAAGGAAATGCAATACCTGATTTGTATTAACCACTCGCAGGGGTTTAGTTTCAGACCATCAAGTAAAATAATCGGTAGCAGTTATATATACTTATGCTGAAGGGAGGAGGATGGAATTATTGGTCCAAGGATATCAATTCCCCATTGTTGAAAAGGCCTGTCCACCATCACAGGTTGCAAAGGAAAAGCTGGTTTTTTAACTCTGCCAGCTGTGGTCTGACAATCCAAGCACCTTTTAACAAAAGCATGAGCATCTTTAAACAGAGTTGGCCAAAAATAGCCTGCCCTCAGAATTTTATGAGCAGTAGTATCACCACCAAAGTGGCCACCAGCAGGCCCATCATGCAATTGTGTTAAAACTAAATCAGATTCTTCCTTCTCTAGACAGCGAAGCAAAACTCCATCTGCATTTTTCCTGAAAAGCACATTATTTACAAATTGATAGGGTGCTGATTTTAACCTTACTGCTCTTTTCTTTTCTAGATCTAAATGATCTGGGGTAGTGCCAGTTTCCAAATAGATGTGAATGTCAGTATACCATGAGCTAACTGGATCTGGGATAAAACAGATTTCTTTTTGCAATAAAACATCATCTAAAGGCATGTCATTATGGTCAGTGGGGAGATGTGTTGATTCAGCAGCCAGCTTACACAATCCCAAACCTCATATGACCTGAGAGGGTTTAATCTCTAGATCATATTCCTGAAGAGCAGCCATCCAATGTGCTCTTTTTTCTCCAAGGTCCTTTTGTACCAACAAATTTCTTACAACACTAAATGGAACAATTACCTTGGTTTTTGACTTAAGGAGATAAGGGTGGAAATGTTTTACTGCTTTGAACACAACAAAAGCATGTTTATCCACTTCGTGATAATTTAGTTCATCTCCCTTTAAAATTGAGCTCATGAAGGATATAGGTACTTCATCCTCCTGCTGATTCTTCTGAGTAAGAACAGCTGCATAAGATATGTCAGATGCAATAGTATAGAGAATAAAGTCTTTCCTAAAGTCAGGACTCACAAGTGCGGGTGCCTCAGCTATGGCTTCTCTAATATTGATAAATGACTGCTTTTCTCTATACCCCCATGAAAAACTATTGTCTTTTTTAATCATATTCTATAATGGATGCACGATTTCAGAGAAACTTGGAACAAATCTCCTTACGAAATTTTTTTTTCCCAAGAAGGATTGCATGGATTTCTTGGTAGCAGGAAAAGGAATCTTAGAGATGGCTTCTATTCTCTCTGGATCGATCATGATCCCTTCTTTTGACACCACAAACCCTAGCAAAATCCCCTCGGTTACTGCAAATATTGACTTTTTGGGGTGCATGGAAATACCAAATTTCCTGCAGTGTTCAAGCACTTTTCGTAAGTGTGAGATGTGATTAGACCTGTTTTTTGAAGATATAGTAACGTCGTCCAAATAGACAATGGCAGAATGGTTTATCAGACCTCTGAAAGCAGCATCCATAGCTCTTTGGAAGGTATCCCCAGCGTTTATCAAGCCGAAAGGCATCTTCCTGTAGGCATAGGTTCCCTAGGGTGTCCTAAAAGTGGTTTTCAACTAATCTGCAGGGGAAACAAGAACTTGGTTGTACCCAAAGAAACCATCTAATAAAGACAGCATCTGAGCATTTGACACCTTTTGAAGGATTTTCTCCATGGGCGGAACAGGGTAGTTGTCCTTTTCTGATGATCTGTTTAAGTTTCAGAAATCTACACATGGATGAATATCTCCATTCTTTTTTCTAACGGGAACAAGGTTAGCCACCCATTGTGTATGGCATACAGGAAATATGATCTGGGTAGTAAGTAGTTTATTCAATTCTTTCTTTACTGTTGGTTCTAGGGCAGGGTGCATTTTCCTTAATTTCTACTAGAATGGTTTTGACTGAGGCTTCATGGGGATCACATGTTGTATGATCTGGGTGTCAAAATTTTTCAGATCGTCATAAGACCATGCAAACACGTTTTTGAATTCACTAAATAGCTTCAGGAAGGCCAATTTTTCATTTGAAGTGCAGTCTGATCCTAAGTTGATATTTTGAAGATTCGATTATGTGCCCAAATTAACGGCTTCATAACGCATGTTAGACCTGTTTGTCTTGCAATTAGGCACCCCCTTGAATTTATCATGCAAATCATAAAACTTTTCGATCCTAAGAACTAACATAGGGATTGAATTTACCTATTCAAAAGACTTATCAATGGGACGAGGCGGGTGAATTACCGAAAAATTATGTAGATCCTCATCATGTGTAATTTCATCGATCACTGATTCTTTAAAAGCATCTTCCCCTGTTAAGAAAGAAATAATCTGTGAATCATCATTAAAGAACCGCCAATTAGTGATATTATCTGGAATGGACGGTCTAAATAATAATTCGATAGAAAAAGCATTAGGGGAAAAATTTTCAGCGGGAATAAGTCGTGAAGCTACGTTTTCTAACAAATCAGCTTCCTAATTCTGAAAACGAGGAATAGATTCAATATTAAAAGCATCCAGTGCTGAAATCAAATTCCATACCTCCCTTTGGTAACTTTGCAGGTGATTAGATAAACAGTGAATGGAATTACAGACCTGTCTAACAATTATTTCAAAATCGCCAAATGCAATCAGAACTTTAAATTTTAAGTCTAATTCTGTCTTGAGTCCTTGTATAAGGGCTTCATATTCAGCCGTGTTGTTTGTGCAAATAAATTCCAGTCTACAAGACAGCATGAATTTGTTTCCTGCAGGGTCTAGGAGCATGCAACCTACTCCTGCACCTTCATTGGATCGAGATCTGTCAAAATATAGATGCCAAGGCTTATCAACAAGACTACTTACATCATTTACAGTATTCACATTATTTACCAAAGTAGGGACAGCTTCTTGAAAATCACAATGCAGGATTTCTGATTTATTTACAGAACTGGTAAATGCAGATTTAAGTGCAGGAAAAATCCCTAAATCAGAATCATACCCATAGTTTCCTAAAATAGAATAATTGAATAGAACTAGTTCATTGGGAGCATTTATTTCAGTCACCGTGTGTTTCATGTACCTTTCTCTGTCAATTCTGATCTGATTTGGATGCCCATTTTTAGGCAACCACAAATGTGACCAATCAATTGAACAATATCCTTTTAAGGCTTGAGACCAGTCATGGCTTAAAAACAGCCCATAGACATCTGGTATGTCTGCTACCACTACGTCAATAACCTGGAAGATCTGTGGATTGGTAGCCATCCTAATCATTACTCCTTTTAATTCTCCTATAATTTTTACCTTGGATCGATCTAGTTGGTTGATTTGGATTTCACAAGGAGTGGGCTTGGCATTCAGCTTCTTACAAACCGAGTAAGGCATGACGTTTGATGAATCCATGGAATCTATCATACAGTTATGAACATTCCGGTTAAAAATTTCAAACGTTAGCAGAAAAGGTGGAGTTGTAGATTTGGAGTTCTTACCTATGAGTGAATCTTTATCAGTAGTTGTTTTGACATTGCTGTTATAACCTACTGCTAATTTACTAGTTGTAGGATCAAGGTTATTAACTAAAGGTACAGAGGGTTGATTCTTTGTTTTAGTGGTTGATGGATTCGATAAATTAGAGAGTATTGAACCACTGGGCTTGAGATAAATTTTCAATAGATCAAACATGCTAATATTAGCCCTCTATTTCTTAAGATATTCTATGATGTCATATTGTAGGTCTACACCTTGAGTGACAGGCTGCTGATTTGAAGTTTGAGGATTGTTCTTAGGTCCTGATGATGGTTGTGGATCTATAGGTCCTTTACTTATAGTATTATGGGTGTGCTGGTTTACAAGGATAGAATGGTCACTAGACTCTCCTTCTTTGACTGAACTGTCCTAGAAATGGGAATTAAGCTGAAGAGGATCTTCAGAAGTTTCCTCTTCAGTTTCAGGTTGATCAGATTCATGATCATCATCTGACTCTTGATCAGTTGAGGAATCAGGTAAGGCATAAACATCCCTTATAGTATTGAAAACTTCCTCAGTAGTTGATATGTCGGGGGGAGTATTTTGCCTAGCGTTTGAGGATGTAAACGGCCGGTATGGGGTCTTAAAATTTCCTCTGTTTGAAGTACCCTCCCCGTTGTTTCTTTTCAATATCACCACTTCGTTTGTAAGATACCTAAGTGCTTGTTGTAATTTTTCTACATCAAAAGCAGGAGCATCTTTTTTGTCTGTGTTAGTTCTAGAAGTAGTTTCGTTGCGTTTACGAAGGGAACCATCAACTTTTCCATTATTTTTTGGCTCAAACGTCAATGAATTTTTCTCAACCTTTATTGCTTCATCAAAGGTTTCAACTAAAGTGATTTTACCGGCTTGTTTTACAAACATACCTAGGTATTTAGGTAAGGCTGAAGCATAATTCTCGATTATGATGTCTTCTGGAGGTTGGGAGGCCACTGGTATCTTATTCAGAAGAGTAAGAAAATGTTGATTGAAATCCTTTATCCTTTCTTTGCTCTCCATCTTAATCCTAGCCAATTCTAGTGCTAACATAGCAGGGGTTTTATCTTCACCAAACTTGTTTAGGAATGCTTGACTAAAATCACTCCAGCTTGTTATGGATCCTTGTGTCACGGAAAAATACCAAACTGCAGCCTTTCCTTCAAAAGTTAAAGGGAATAGTCGACATACCACATCCTCATGCTGAACATTCATAGTCTAAACATCCAAGATGAACTTGTCAATGTGATTTTCAGCTAATCCCTTATCATCTGGGTCAAACTTAGGTAGTAGTTTATCAGGGTGTTTGGGTAGGTTATGCTGTAGTCCAGGCACAGCAATGGCACCACGTCGTAACCATGGTCTATCGACATTAGGGTTACTCTAATTACAGTCACCCATGTCTGGATCAGGTTCTGATTCTGATGAAGACTCGTTGTTATGGTCACGAGGACTATCTAGTGGTGATCCAGGAGGTGAAGGAGGTAGATCAGATGCACCTGTAGATAACAATCGTCTAGAAGTGTTATGACCAGCTACTCCTATTAATAGATTACTAAGGTGATAATCAGGAGTCCCTACTAATGATTCAAGAGGTTCTTCTCCAATCGAATCAGCAGCTGACTTAGTCACTGCCAATGTTTGGAAATTAGTTCTGCTTGGTTATCCAAAATTAATCCGGGGAATCCCTGTTTGGCGAGAATATGCTCTGGTAAATATTATACATGATTCCTCTAAAGTTTGACCTGTCTGTTCAGGAGAAATTGGTGAGACATTAGGGTCCCTTTCAATGATAGTCCTAACTGTATCTAAAAACGGAGTATTTACAGTTTCAAGTTGTGATGTAGAAACCGGGGTAGACAATGTTCCAAAACTTATGAGGGAGGAAGTTGGTTGATCACTGGTAGGAGCACTATGCGATCAATCAGCCACTAATCTTTCATCTCAGGCCCTCCTTCTAGTGCCATTTGTTGGCCAAGAAATGTGACCTATAGGATTTTTTGGCCAACTGCTAAAAAACAGCCCACACACTCGACTTACTGCAATCTTGTATGTGTTTGGTATAACTGTTTTTCACAGGTTAAAGGCCCTACTGCCTGTAAAATATGCTCTCAAGGTAGAGAGTCTCTTGGGGTGTAGATGGTAAATTCTACTTAATCAAATCTTCATTCAAATCAAAAGATCTAATTAAAATAACTAACTAATGCTTACAAATACCTTAAACTAAAACAGAAAATAATAGTAGCTCCTAATCCTGATCTATAATGACCTATGATGAAATATAACTATCCCAAACTGGGAGCTGGAATTAATAATCTGATAACGAGTTATTTTAAAAATTTGATCTATGATCCTGCAATATTAGGAAAGCCTACTCTTAGCAGAGACAGATCTAAATCAACTTAAATAAAATAACATTTTATCATAAATTAATTTGAAAATGAAACAAAACTCATAATCAAAATAAATTTAACATAGTATTGAAGCATGAAAAATACACTCAGGTACTAACGCTGAAATGAATAAAGTTCAACTCACACAATCAGTACTTTGTATAAAATCGTATCATTATCAACTAAAGAAAAGAAACATGAAGAAGTTCACTTACTTTTCTACATGACACCTAACCATTCATGCATTCAACACTAAGTACTTTGTTCAGAATCCATTAACAAAAGTGCTTTCACATATAATATAAAGATACATATATATGAAAAGTAAATTCAACACAGGAAAAACAACATTAAGACAACATGATATAATTGATAGACTTAGCTAATGTCTTCAGTATGTCTGTAAAATATAGTAATCCTTAGAAATAGTTCTAAAGGAACACAAATATACAAAATAATAGTAAGTGCTATATTATATTTGTTCATCACAAGTTCCAAGATTCCAACCCTTTGCTTCCGTTCAGAAGTTGCTTATAAACAAAATTAAAAGACTACAATTGACTAACTAGAAATCCTATTCCTCAGGAAAAATCCCAATCGTATCCAAATATGGTTTAATCATCACCAGATTCATAGGCACGTTGTTACAAAATCATCCGAAGAGAAAGATACGCCAAGAGTTTAACTTACTGGAGAAAATCCAGCGTTATACTCTCCCAATCATAGTGACACCATACTAGATAATCCATGCCAACAGAAGCTTAGAAATAGAAATGAAGTAATCACTGAGCATCAAATCAGTTGTAAATCCCGAACATTCTTCCTTGAGTAGCCACGTACAGTCAAAAGACACGAAGGTAGACCAGCATCCAGTTTTATCCCAACAGTTTCTTTGCCACCTGTAAATATTAACAAAAAGTTGTTTAACAAAATTTAATGATGATCAATTAAGCATGAGCGAGATATCTGCAAAATTTTAATTCTGTAGATATCTCAATTTAATCATTTAGACCGTGAATTGAAAACCAAAACTAATGAACCCAAAATATCACTAACCTTTAAGTTCTATCCAAAATCCTCTGTAGGCATAATGTAAGATACAAAAGACAAAATTTAGAAGTCACTGGAAAACAAAATATCAGGTTTTTAAGGCCGACTCGACTAAGAATTGAATAGGTACACTTCTCCTAGCTTCATTCTGTTTAGCTCTGAACTTGGCAGCCATGGTCCTATTGATCCTATTCTATCTTTTCAATCTTTGATTCTTTAATAAAATCCTTTTAATAATTTCTTTACATTTCAACTTTTTTCCTCTTAACACATCTTATTTCTCAACCCAAGTGATCAATTCAGCTTTTAAAGCTTTAATTTATTCTAGGGAAATTGTTTGAATAACTTGTGCTTCTTTTAAATTTGTTTGCAGGTAAGAAATCAATTGGGCATGAGGATTCAGATCAGTTTGGTCCTTCAACTCACTTTTCAAGTTTACTCGGGTTTCTTCAGTTAGGTAAGGCTTTCTGTCAATTTCTTGGCTACCCTCACGATTCACTTGCTGACTGTCAACCACCTTGTCTGCAGAGATAGAAAAATATTTAATATCTAGCACAGATGGGCCTATGGGAGATGGATGTGGTCGAACGTCTGAAGAGTCACTCACCTCAATAACTGAGATATCCCCAACACTCAAATTCCTCCTGGAAAGCAGAGCGGCTGTCATACTGCGTGTGGTTCTTTGTATAGTCGGATTGCTCATACACTGCTAGTCTAATTTTCAGCCTCTGTTTGCTTCATATCAATCTGTGCATGAGAAGAACTCTTATCTTGACAGGTTATAGGAATTGACAGTTTCCTTCCTCAACCTTGAGAATTATTTGCAGGAGTTTCAACACTAGTTTCCACCTCAATTTTTACATCATCAAGACTTAGGGTTTGATCAGGCTGAAACCCTTCATCCCCCAAATCATCCTGAGAATCAGAGTCCTCAATTTCAAGCTCGGCTTCTTCATTGTTTACCCGCCTATGTCGAACCCTAGGCCTCTGTTTGGGCCATTCCTTGTTAACCCCAAACCCATTTCGCACAAGGAAAGAATCCCAAGTCTAACCTAGTTCTTCCAACCGATTGGACACAATAATTTTAATTAACCCATGGTGAAATAAACTCCTATTTTTGTCCCCAACATTAGACTGATAAGTGGACGACATTTTATGAAAACTATTTAGAAAGAAAAAGGGCATATTGACAGGGTACCCCTTAAATATCAACAGTAGCCGAAGGTGATAGAATTGCATCTAAGATAGCCTACCTTCGCAAGTTACATACCTGATGATTAGCTCCAGAAGAGACCTCTATTTCTTCATTAATAACCGGGATGGGAAGCCGGATTTGAATTTGGTTTGTCGATGAGCAAGGGTAAGAAACACTTTCCACTGGTTACTCTTAATATGCTTTCCTTTATACCATTTCTCACCAGTTTGTGGCAAGAAAATTGCTCGAGAAATGAATTTCTCAGACAGCGTGATTTCAACGTCTCCCACATGTGCACGGACCCCATCAAACAACTCTGCGAATGCCTCAGAAACTGCCATATTAAAACCAGAAAATTTTCGAAGGAACTCCAACCATCCAAACCTCGATACGATCTCTCGACACTCGGGAGCAGCATACAGATATTCGTCACCAGTAAGTTCAAACCTAGACACTGGAGCCATGGCAGCAGATACACAAACCTCTAGGGTTTTCGAAACACAGATTACAAAATGCAATCGTTTTATCAACAGTATAGGCATTACCAACAATACTCCGAAATACCCTATTTTATTAAAACCCTGAAAACCTTCCTGTAAGTTCATCATAACATGAATTGGCAGAGACAAGAGGTTTCGAAAACAACTTACCAAAACATAATGAGTCGTAGGAGAGTCACACAGGCGAGTTATTGCAAGTGATGTTTGCATGATTAAGGATTGACAGATAGCCACCGTTAAACGACACGACTACCAAAACCTTAGTTCCACCATTACTTCATCATTCATTGTGATTTCATAACGTGTTGATAATGGAGGTTAATTCATTGTTTTTTAACACATGACTAAATAATTTCCAAAAACCTTAATTCTTCATTTATCGAATACAATCATAATAATGTGATCACCTTAGCATATAATAAATATCTTAGGGTAAAGGTCAAAACTGATCAGAGATTAATTTGATAATGTGACCAAACTAATGTCAAAAACCTAGAAAGTGACTTTAGAGCTTCATCACAAACTCTAATACCAACCTATTTCAGAAATATAAATTTGAAATAAGCGATGAGCATATTGTATAGTAGGGTTCATGAAGATCACATTAAATTCACCTTAAAACTTATGACAACTAAGATAAGATAAATAATTCAGAAGTGATGAAGCTTTACCAAATTTTCCATATGAATCATACTATAACAGTTATCACATCATGCAGTAGCTAGTTTGAATTAATAATTAATAAATTCATTTGATTTTAATCAAACATGAGTGATAAATGGAAAAAAAGGAGCTACTAAACTTCTATAATTATAGTCCTCCTGATGATTGACAGAAATGAAGAATTATAAGAGTCGAAATTTTGTTGTTACTGATGTTCAACCAATCCGAATCAATTAGTTAAGTAAGTTTCTGTCAGGAGTGCCTTAAGAATCAAAGATTCTTAGGGCCCTCCTAAGATATCAATGATGATTTTTTTGATCCAGACAAAAGAACCAATATTGCTTGAAAATTATCAATCTTCAGATTACTTGTGTTAAAAAAAAATTGCTCCGAAGGGTGTTGCCTGCCAACACTACTTATGGCTCTTCTGGCTACTTTTGTCCCCTCTGGCTCTCCCTTCTATGCCTCGTAGGCTTACACATTTATACAAATAGAACTTTAAAACTAATTCAAGTTCAGATCCCGAATACGCTAAAAAATTCCCTAAGTTTCTACTAACTAATCCTAAATGCAACAAGCTTCCAAAATTACTCCATGAATCGCTATCATTAGATAAGGATTAATTACATGACTCACACTTTGACTCATCACCTATCTATAAGCACACTTAACATAGATTTATTTACAATGTAATTGTCTAAGGACTATTAATTCAGAAGATGAAGACCCTTCTAGATCTGATCAAAATATGGAACTTGAACTTGTATGGAGCGCAAGATGCTCCTACATCACTTGGTCCTTATATTATGCAATGAAATATACCTCTTTTTTGTTAGAATCAATGAGTTTTCATTAAGAGGAATGACATTTAAGCCAATGATTGCGTCACAAACATTTAACAACCCATTTTCTATTTTTTTGTAAGTAAGGGTTTTATTGTGCAATATCCCCAAATTGGAATTTAGAATATATTAACTCTCTTACAAAGATCCAATCAGAAAACTAAAGACTATGTGTTGGAAATGCACTGGGATTAACTAGACTTCTTGGAAACAATGTTAGGTTCTTCTCAAACTCACAAAGACTCAGGTAATGGATCATCAATAAGATAGTTAAATGTCTGAAAAAATGCATCAGAGACATATGATATCAGAATTCATTCATAGTTATCACATAAGATGCTAAATTCTCAAGTTTCCTTTGTACAAAGCACTGGGACAATTTAGGTTTTGAGCATAAGCAAGGATGAAGTCTACTTCCAGTCCCCTGATAAACCCATCATATAAAAAATAGATACTTGATACTAGAATAGGTGAAAATCATAGAGATATATAAAGTTTCACACAGTTTGAGAGTAAAATTTTAGCTAAGGCAATTTTAGGATAGCTCAGCTAATCTTTATTCAGGGATTCCCAAATGACCTCAAAGGATTTAAAATTTACAAAGTGAGAAATGTATCATGTTCATTAGGATTTTAAATAACTTCGGCAACATAAATCATTCAACTTCATGGAGTATAAGTTCATTTACAAAAATATTACTAAAAACTATGCAATTTCTATGCAAATCTAGATAAGGTCTTGGAGATTACTTCAGAAATGAAAACTTCTGTATTGGAAAAACTTTAGGACTGATAAAAATGGTTTATATTCATACATTAACTTCATATGGGATTCCATAAATGATTCATATTTACACAGGGGCTTGAATGCTTCATAGAATGATAGAGAATAAAAGAGAAAGATAGAAGATATTGGAGAACTCGAACTTGAGACTTGTAATTCTTCTTTATGGAGTTCTAACTTGCTTGGATACTATTTAAAACATGAAATAAAAATTAGAGACAATGGTTTAAATCCATCATACTCTGAATAGAAGGGGCACATCTCCCAGTTTGGACTAGGGGCAAATCTCCCAAGTCAGAGAAGCAAAATTGCTCTCAATGCAAACCACAAATTGTCAAAAGATGTGAAAGTGGTGTGATAGCCTTATTTTATATAAAATTTTGCTTATTTTCCAAGATGCCTTGACCAATTTATCCCTCATGAGTTATATTAGAAATATTTTATTATTATCATTTATATGGTTTTAATTAATTAAAAATAATAATGTTATTGGAGTACATTTGATATATTAATTGATTTACATATTTGTTTGCAGATTTTATAATCCTTTTGGGCTAAATTTATAAACAAAACACATTCAGCTTACCATTCATCCTGATCTGTGCAATCGTTGTCCAACTGCATGTCCGGCTATCTGTCCAACTCACAATGTAGTCCACCTTCCAGCCGTGTGTCCAGCTCATCGTGCAGCTCATTGTCCAGCTCATCATGTAGCTCGCTATCCAGCTTTCCATCTAGATCGCTAATCAATCTACGCGTTGTTAATAACCAATCTCATGCATTAAACAATGGAACATTCCCAGGATTACTCGTGGCCTCATCTACTTAATATCAAACCACCACCAGTTATGCATTTAAACAATGAAATGATCTCCATTCTATAATATTTACCGTGTATGATGCTTGCACTCAACACCACGCCACAGGTTGAATAATGATCTGCGTGACATAAAATAGACAAAAGATAATAAAAACATGTGTTTAAATGTGTTATTTTAATGCCAAAAATGATAAGAAAATGAGGCTCAACATTCCCCCAAACCAGAGAAATTCCAGGTCCTTCTGAGCAAAAGAAAGATAAATTTAGGAAGAAAGATAATTTAAACTTCAGTCTTATAACATATCTTTCATATCAAACAGCTCTACAGAAGTAATGAAAGTGAAAAATTATGGGCTAACAAGAAGTTTAATCTGTTTAAGAGATCATGCTATCATTGCGAACTTCAAGATGTGTGCATATGCATGAATGAGTGAATTCATTGTAATTATGTCAACCATATCCAAAGTTTGAGTGAATTCATTGTAATTATGTCAACCATATCCAAAGCAAACTTTGGATAGGTTGAACATATGACACAAAGAGGTATAAATTGTATTTATGATAAGATTAATCAACAAGAAAATCAGTCATTTGATAGTTTTTATGCATGATTGGGTAAAAGGATAGGGTTATTAAAACTTTTAAGGTCAAAGCATTCACATGGAGGTAAAAACTATTTTCGAGAAAACAAAATTTGGTTAGCAAATTTTAGTCATAAATGCTATAATATCACCAAGTTTTATTGAGATCGTCATTTGGTATTTCATTTGGATCATCATTCGATTCTTCATAAAGTCCTCCATATTGATTTTCTGTAAAAATATGCTCCATGCTATAAATTCCACTGATCTTGAAAAACACTTATCATTTTGTTAGAGATAAACAGTTTTGTCCTAAATAATAATAGATAAAAGAAGATGAATCTCCCTAATCCTTCCCCCCAAACCAAAGATATGGCGTGTCCCCAAGCCATACAAGAGAGAAGAATAAATTGTTCCAGATAATAAAAAAGTACTAGCATGTTGTTTTATTATTTTGTAAAAAGAAAAACTAACTAGTAAATGAAAATGATTCAGATATGTATATTCATGAAAACTAGAATAGTGCTTAAGAAAGACCATGTAAAATGAGAATAATATAATTAAAAGAAAACCAGAGGAAAAACTAGCCATCTATTCCTCATTGTAAAGATATCCTGTCACCGTCAAGTATTTTAAGTGTACCCCGGAGTGTGTGAGATTTACAGCTATAGGTCCCATTTCTAAGATAATGACATCTCAGATATATACAAATTTAGATGGTTGGGGCAAAGTCAACTTAGAGCCATTCTCAAATGACATTATAAACAATTGGCCATGACATAATTTTTTTGAAATTTTTTTCATATATTATCACTATTTGATGAACTATGTGTATAGTGGTGTATTAACCAGATCTCATTTACCAGATATTTCCCCGCTTCCAGCAGGCCTGTTCAGTACCTCAGCGGGTTTATCTTGGTACCATGCAAGCATAGCCCCGCTGCCAATGAATTTGTTCAATACCTTGACAGGTTTACTTGCATTTATCAACCTTCCTATTATAGTGTTTTTACTTAGCATTGACCCGCTGCCAGCGAGCCTGTTCAGTGCCCCGGTGGGTTTGCCTTGTATAATGATATTAAATATATGGAAACTGACTGGTACTAGATCATGTTAAGTCCTTCTAAACACATAATTCAATTTTGTAAAATAAACTTATAAGTAATTTCATAATGGCCTTAATCATAGATCGTGTCAAAAGAGAATAACTGAAAGTTGTTCTTTAACCTAATAGTCTTTCTTCTTTATAAAGTGAAGTAATGTTCCCCACAGATAAAAATTCCACTTAATTTCGAGTTATCACCAAAATACTCAAGAGACAAGTTTTGATAACAAGTATAGGATGAACTAGTAATTCATAGGTAGAAATAAGGATGTGAAAAATATGATAATGAAAGTGGGTCTTATCAAGCAACTGTTTAAAAGAATGTATTAGAAATATACATGTCTGAATCAAAATACCAAAAACTATATGAATCATAAAAGAACTGGTTCATAATGATATACAAGGAATTATTTTAATTGTCACTATAAGCTGTAAATTTCAAAAGTACCCTAAGAAAAGTTAAGATACCTTATAAGTGTTTTAGCGTACTTTTGTATTCCAAATAATACTCCATGTGCTGCTTATAGATAAAATTCTTGTAATCAGACTGCAAAACCACTTGTTAGATGATTCATATTTATTCCTAAAAACATAAAAACAAAAGAGTCGCATGTAATCAATTTGATCAAAAGTGACTCTTATTTATTCAAGGAAACAAACACACATATTTACATATATATCCTATTCTACTTAAAAATAAAGAAAACAATTGTATTCAAGTGCATGAATCCTTCCAATGTAACCAAGTTCAAAGCAAAATTAAAAATATACCTTTATCCACATACAAGAAAAATATTACAATAATTACCAGAATATGAAGAATCAACCAAGCTATTTGATTTAGCAGTAATAAACACTGAAGAAGAGGATGGTATCGTGGCTTGGTTGCCTCTTGGAACCATAGTTCAATGTAGCTTATGTATTCTAGGTTCTCTTCTTTATTTGTTATATCACGAGATCTTTCATTAAACCCTAGAATGCGTACTGAATCTGAGTTTGGTGATGGGGAATATTCAGGTTCTAATGTCTGTCCCTCATCAATGTAAAATGCATTCCATGTCGATCTTATCTTCTTGTGGAAAAGGCCAGGTAGAAACTTCATTTTCTTTCGTATTCTCTATGACTCCTAGATCTACCACCTCTCCAAGTCTCGTATGAATTTCTTGTAATAATGTTGGGGAGGTAGGTGAGGTGGGTAAATGTTGCAGTGCAACATTGTAAGCATATTGTACTACTTTATTTTTGTTAGAATGTTGACTGGATTGAACAGGAATGTGCATAGGCATAGAGGATATTTATGAGAAGGTAATTGTGGCAGGTATAATTGACTAGCTTGTGTGGTTGATCCTAACTGGAAAATGTGATATTGTTGAAAATCTTGTGGAGAGTGTAGAGGAACAGGAAGTGTTGCCACATAAGAGAGAGTATCCCTATGATCATTAGATGGGACAGAAAGGCTTTGTGAACATGGTTGACAGGGGTTAAGATGAGGCTGCAACAACTCAAAAGAAGGTATATTATTACTAGTCTTGAATTTTCCTCTTGAATACCTTCTACATAATTCACAAACATTATCATATGATAACTGAGATACATCACCTGTTCCCATCAGGTTTAAAATTTCTAAATATTCATTTTTTATGCCTTTGGGTAAAAGTTTTTTCAAGGTATCCTTCCCTGATTGTCTTAGTTTTGATCTCTGAAGGTTGTATTGAAAGTGTTCGACATAGTTTTCCAAATTTTCTTCTTCTCCCTGGGTTATTTCAAATATGTCCTCCTTGACTCTGCAATAATCTTGGTATCGTTTTAAGAATATATGTTTCATATCTTCTCAAGTTTGAATGTTGTTTCCACCTAGGCTCATGAAAAATTGGAGGGTTGCTCCTTTCAAAGTAAGAGGGAAAAAGTTCAGACTTTGAACATTATATGCTTTACAGAGTATTTCCAATTGAAATATAAATTCATCAGGGTCTTCATTCTCTGGTCTGTGAAAATTTGGTAAAATGGATGGGGGAACGTACTGTATTTGCGCCACTCCTCCTAGATCTCTAATAGGGAATTCAAAGGTAACAACTTCTTCATCCTTCTCTCCTATCATATCCTTCCACAACATAAGTAGTTATTCATGTATTATATTGAGGTTCCTCTTTCACATATTCCTGTTAGTTTGTTAGTAGGGTGGGTGGCACTTACAACACCACTAAGTGATTTAATTGTAAAATAAGTCCTATACTCGCATATGAGTAAATTTTACGAATGTAAATTACCTAAAGGCACACGTACATCATATTGAACTTATGAAAAACTAAAATATATATGTCTGCGAAAAGAAAAGTATGCTTAGGGAAATAAATCAAACTATGCGTAAAGTAAACACACTTATGAGAAAAAGGAACAACAAGGATTTGGGGCGACTCACTAAAGTGGATGTGTCAGGCTGTCACACTATGGAAATTATTTAGTGAAGTCATCTTTGCATCTTACCGTCTCCCCTTCCCCTTGTTGTGTAACATAAAGGCAACCTATCTAGACTTTGTTCATGAAAAACTAAACTAAAGGAGAACCTAGACTACTGCTACTGCTGGGTTTGGGGGCGCCTATTATAATAGATGTGCAGGTTCTTACCTCTCGTCTTACTGCTCCCCTGCCACCAACCTAGCACTAAACTTCATAAGCAAATTCTATTTTTTCTACCTTACAAAACAACTCCCCAGATCGATGCCTGCAAAATGTTGGGTGTTATAGTGCCTAGATTAATTCACCTAATATTTAATTATCAACCAGGTTTGGTAGGCTTCGAGTTGATGCAAAATATATGGGAAGGTAGAGGGGTTCCTAGGGCATTGTAGAAATATTTTAACAAACAAAAGATCGAAATATCTTTCAAAATGAAAAACCAAGTCAAACTTCTAAGACTACAACTATTAAAGTGATTTAGAACCAAGACAAAACATCAATCTAAAATAAGATCAAGCTATATTACTTTATTCAACAAATGAGAATATAATCATTAGTTTTTATGACAAAGTCTATTTAGTGACTTCAAAAAAACTAACTAATCAAAGAAAGTGTATATTTGGAAATACAATTACAACAACTAAATAATTTATAAATAAATAACTCCTAACTAAAAAAGGATACTATCAGCAACTACTTAAAAGGCTAGGATGCAAAGAAAACTTAAATAATAAATGAATGGAAAACTAAGTAGAAAACTTAATAAAGAAAAATGAATAAGAAAAGCAAGTAGAAAAATTAATAAAGAAACTAAATTCTATTCTACAAGTTTTTCACATAGTGAAAACAGAAACTATTCTTCAAGATAACACTACTAATGTTAAGTTCAAAAGCATAATTATAAAACAATACAAGAGTGTCAACAAAAAGAAATTAGAAACAAATAAAAGAAACAAAACATAGCATAACTCAAAACATATTTAAAGTGAAAGGATAAAGCTTTAATAAATGAAAACAATATAACTTTAAGTCTAAATGATCAATAAAACTGTCATTTAACTATTACAGTCAAAGCATATCTAAAAACCAAAGAAACAAAGCTTCAAACAGATTCGAAACTCATTAAAAACATTAAAAATGAAACAGTAAGCTGAATAAAAGACTGGACGAATGATTGGATAACAGACTGGATGGATGACTGGACAGACAGTCTGAATGGCAGTCTGTATACAGAAAACGATAGAAAAAGACCTAAATGATCTAATTATCAGCTAATTGTGTGCACATGTTTATACAATACCTAAAGGAAATAAATAAACCTATTTAATCATCATATTTAATAGTAAAATAAACTTAAACAACTTCTTGAACATAAAGAAATCATTGCATATTAATAAATTGAAATGTAAATTGCATAAACTGATAATTTAAAATAGAAAAGAAATCAACAAAACTTAGTCTATTTAAATTGATAAAAACAATATACTCTATCTGCTTATGAACAAAACTAAATAATAAGCTGGAAATGAAATGACAGAAACAAGTGGAAAACAACTATGTTCGCAATCTAGCTATTTAATTCTGGAAATAAAATGCATTACAGAAAGCAAATGAAATAAACATTTACAGTAACTTAATGATATAAACAAACTAGAAATCAAAACTGAATTATATACAAAGAAAAATAATGAAAACAACAAAAGAAAACCTCTGGTTGATGAGGGGCCCTCTCAGCAATCAGGGGTGACTCCCGGCTAGCGCTTATTCAAACGGAATCATAAACAGCAACACATAGATCTATTTATTAAAATGATGGAACAAAGTTACAAAACTCTCCAAAAACGATTGTTTAACAAACTAAATGAACAACTACCAACACTCATGCAAAGGCTGGTATTTATATTGTTTACAAAGATTGAGCAAGTCGACCCTTTAGTGGTCGATTGCTCTCTAAATTTAGTCAATCATAAAGGCTTCTAACTAATCAAATGCCAGCGCATATTCTCTTCTCTTCTTCATCGCGAGTCTGGTTTTCTTCAGTGAGAATGTGGCACACATGATCCTCTTTTATCGTGGTTGTGGCATGGTGTTGAGCGCAAGAATCATACGCAGCAGATCTTCTAGAATGGAGATCATTTCATTGTTTAAATGCACAACTGGTGACCATTTGATATTAAGCAGAGGAGGCCACGAGTAATACTGGGAATGTTGCATCGTTTAATGCATGAGATTGGTTATTAATAGCACACAGGCTGATTAGCGATATGGATGGAAAGCTGGACAGTGAGCTGCATGATGAATTGGACAACGAGTTGCGTTATGAGCTAGACAGCGATCTGTGTGATGAGCTGGACAACAATCTATGTGATGAGCTAGACAACGAGCTACGTGATGAGATGGACAGTGAGCTGCGTGATGATCTGGACAATGAGTTGCGCGATGAGTTGGACACACAGCTGAAAGGTGGACTACATCGTGAGCTAGACACACAACTGGACATGCAGCTGGACAACGATTACGCATATCAGGCTGAATGGTAAGTTGAATGTGTTTTGTTTATAAATTTAGCCCAAAAGGATTATAAAATTTGCAAACAAATATGCAGTAAATAAATTAATATATCAAATGTACTCCAATAATGTTATTTTTAATTAATTAAAACCATAAAAATGATAATAATAAAAGGTTTCATATAAACCTTAAATGTACTCATACCTAAGGTTGAATAATGATCTGCGTGACATAAAATAGACAAAAAATAATAAAACATGTGTTTAAATGTGTTATTTTAATGCCAAAAATGATAACAAAATGAGGCTCAACAAGGACAACTCAGTTAGTCTTGATTCTAGGCTTCCCAATATGAATTATGTCACATCAATCTTGGGACAAAGTACAAACTCACAAGTGATTCACTTACAAATTACACATGAAATGATGTAATGATATTGCAATAGGAGGTTGCAGCTTTGTATAATCAATGAAAGAATGAATAATACAATACAATGTCATGCGGAATGCATGAATGCCAAGCCAATTCGAATTCATGAGGAGGTCATTTGAATTGCTTGGATGGGTGTAGCTTAACTGAATATCAGCAACACTATACACACTTAGTTAACCACTAATCTAGCCATGATTGACTCTAATTGAGTCCTAACTAAATTGGAGTGCAATAGATGACTGAGTCTAACTGAATGTAACTCAACACATGTCATTGCATGTCCAAATCAAGGTGGTAGCGCATCCCTAACTCCAATTAGCTCCGATGAAGTTAACTAAAGTGATACCAGTCATCAGAAGTAGTTGGGGGTGCATTCACTCACTCCAATTCATCCCAATCAGCCCAAAATAGAAAATTACATGATGGAGGTGAATTTACAACTTGGCTTAACTGATTGTTAGGTGAAACAACAATCAGTTAGCTATTTGGTGCACTTATGACACTCAGATCACCCCAGAATTGATCCCTGATTGAAGCAGGAAGCCCAGTTAGCCTCCCTGATTGAAGGAGAAGGCCCAGTTATCCTCCATTATTGAAGGAGAATGCTTAGTTGGCCTCCTTGATTGAAGGAAGGAGTGGGTGTGCTCATGCTGATGTCATGGTGTGCTCATCTAATGCCAATTAAGTCAATTAAACTTAGGATAGTTGGTAATTAGGCCAAAATTGACCAAATAAGTGTATATGTTGGGTAAATGACTCCAACAACCCCATTAAGATATACTCAAGAGGAGTAAAAATAAAATGCATGAAATTCTAGCTCCTAAGTAGCATTTTTCCGAAGAGAATTAAACTCTTCGTCCATAGCAGCTTGACATCTTGGATATTTCCGAGCATGGTAGTAGGAATTAGGATATGACCCAATCATTAAATAATAGGTCTTGGATAGTAATGAATCATGACAAGAGAGAGCAATACCTGCTCTTTTAAAATTAGACCGGGTTCTTCTTGGATCAGCAGGATTTTCAATGTTTTCCCCGATGGAAGAGAGTGTCTTCTTGGCCCAAGTTGGGAAATGTGTTTGCAATTCAGAATATGATTCTGAACCTGATATATGTTGCTGAATGATATCAGACATCATACCAGCAATATCAGAGCCATCACTCCTAATTTCATAATCCAAATAGTCAGTAGAACAGGAAGGAATTTCAACAATTTTCTCCATGACTAATTCTACCTCTTGGAGAGGCTCTTCAAATTGGACACTTCTTTCAATGAAATTTTGTTTGGTTCTAATATTAAGCAGCTTGAATCCCTTGTATTCTTCTGGATATCCAATTAACAAACATTCAACACTTTGTCCTCTTGTCACGCTGAATTCGGGCCCATGCAGTGGACCCAAACACCCTGAAATTTGACACATCCGGCTTGTGTCCAAAATAGGATTCAAAATGAGTCATACCTTTCACGGAAGAGTGTGGCACTCTGTTCTGAATGTGAGAAGCAACATTCATTTCCTCAGCCCATAAATTTGCAGCCAATCCTTTTGCTTCTAGCATGGATGTGGTCATCTCCTTGAGAGAGCGGTTTTTCCTTTCCGCTACACCATTTTGCTGAGGAGTGTAGCCTAATGGAATGTCGGATCTTGATCCCATTGTCTAAACATATTTGCAGCAATTAATGACTGATATATCCTCCTCCATTATTAGATCTCAGATATTTAATCTTTCTCCTAGAGGCATTCTCAACCAAGGCTTTCAACTCAATAAATTTCTCCAAAACTTCAGATTTTTTCTTGATGAAGAAAACCCAAGTGTATCTAGAAAAATCATCTATGAAGGTGAGTGCATACTGATATCCTTTCATGGATGTGGTGGGCATCAGTCCTTTGATATCAGAATGAATCATCCCCAATATACTTGATGCAGGGCTTGCCTTTCCCCGATCAAACTTGTGCTCAAGGTGTTTTCCTACAATACAACCTTTGCAAACTCCGGTGGTAGTTTTGATGACTGGGAGGCCGTCAACCATGGATTTTTTCTGAATTTGCTGCAAGTACTTGAAATTTAAATGACCAAATCTCTCATGCCATAATCTACTGACCTTGTTTCCATGAGTCAGAAGAGTGGTGGGCCTTACATCCACCACAAAATGGGAAAAGTCATAGGCCTTAGCATGATGGTTTGCTAGTAATCCTTTTGCAACAAGTTTCCCGGATTAAATTTCACTGATTTCTACATTATTGGGACTGAAGGTTACTCACTTGGGAACTCTAGTATTAGTCATTTGATAAACACTCAGAAGATTGGAGGCCAAGAAGGCCACGTACAGAACATCAAAAAAACTTCCATGTTCAAGATTTACCGTACCTTTTCCTTTAGAAATGATGGTAGAATCATCTCCCATGTGGATGGGAATGCTCTTGTCAATTTCCAAGGATGAGAAGGAATCTCTGCTTTCCATCATGTGATTCGAAGCTCCAGAGTCTATGAGCAAAGCTTTGGATTTCGAGGTGCTTTCCATGAGAGCATGTCCTCTTTTTTGCTGGGTATTTCAATCGAGGTTATCTCTCTTCCAAACACTCTCTGGAAGATTGATATTGTTTCTCTTGAGGAGAGAAGTCATCTCATCAAGCTTCTTCTTCATGCATGCATGTTCACGGTGAAATCCCTTCCCACAATAAGAACACTTGGCTTTCTTTTTCCCATTGTTTCCTTTGTTCTTGTGTTTCTTCAAGCCGAAAGACTCTTCTCGCTGCTAGTTATTTTCTTTAGGCTTTGGTGCATCAAATTTACTCTTTGAATTATTTTTCTTTCCATTACCCTTCAGATCTTTGGGCCACAAAGAAAATAGGGATTGATATTTTGAGGATCAAAAGATCCCCATCTGAACAAGCTTGTCATGCTCGTTTGTTAGGGACTCACTAAAGGAATTGAGAGAAGGAATGTTCCATCCAGGGGTTGTGAGCTTCTCGGAATGAAAAGTGGAGACAAATACAGAGTAATCTGCACCAAGTTTGGAGAGGATGGTGAGAATGAGCTGATCATCCGCCTTCTTCACCTCACACTACTTCAACTGTAGGACTAGATGCTTGAATTTTGTGAAGAAGTCATTGAGAGTTTCGAAATTTCCAAGTTAAAGGGACATCAACTCAATCTCTAGCTGATAAACCCTCAAATCATCATTTTTGTCATACAGGGAGGCAAGTTGGTCCCAAATTGCTTTCGGAGTCTTCAATCCCATGAGATGGAATAGAAGATCCTTAGAGATAGAGAGACACAGAAACGCAAAAGCTTCATCCATTTTGTTGAAGTATCTAGCCTTGTCCACAACATGATTTGGCTCTGCCTCGATGTCCATAGTGACTCTGTAGAGTCCCTTAGCATGTAGTTGAATCTCCATGTCTCCTTTCCATTGGTGGTAATTGAAAGGAGTTAGAAGATCTATGGAAGAAGCCATTTCTCCGCTGTAGCGAATGCAGTGAACCTGTAAAAAACTGCAATCAACACAATAAAGTCACTGTAAGGTCGGAAAGCCTACACATTTTAGGTTTTCATCACACCCATCATAATTGATCAAGCAAGCTTGATCAACAATTCCTTTACTTGGGGTATTAAGTGGTAAACCTTCGGCTTCTGGTGGAGTGCTGGAAATTTTGAGCTTTTTGCTTGATTTTGCATGTTAGATCCGTAAAAAATCATGTTTTTGAAGAACAGAGCTTCATCCCACCGTGGCTTTGATACCATATTAATTCTGTCACAGCAATATTAGGACAAAGTACAAACTCACAAGTGATTCAATGACAAATTACACATGAAATGATGTAACGATACTGCAATAGGTGGTTGCATCTCTGTATAATCAATGAAAGAATGAATAATACAATACAATGTCATGTAGAATGCATGAATTCCAAGCCAATTCGAATTCACATGGAGGTCATTCAAATTGCATGGATGGGTGTATCTTAACTGAATGTCAACAACACTAGACACACTTAGTTAACCACTAATCTATCTATGATTGAATCTAACTGAGTCCTAACTAAATCGGAGTGCAATAGATGGCTGAGTCTAACTGAATGTAACTCAACACATGTCACTACATGTCCAAATCAAGGTGGTAGCACATCCCTAACTCCAGTTAGCTTCGATGAAGTTAACTGAAGTGATACTAGTCATCAGAAGTGGTTGGGGGCAAATTCACTCACTCTAGTTCATCCCAATCATCCCAAAATAGACAATTTCATGATGGAGGCACCTTTATAACTCAACTTAACTAATTTTTAGGTGAAACAACAATCATTTAGCTATTTGGTGCACTTATGACACTCAGATCACCCCGGAATTGCTCCCTCATTGAAGAAGGAAGCCCAATTAGCCTTCTTGATTGAAGGAGAAGGCCCAGTTAACCTCCCTAATTGAAGGAGAAGCCTTATTTGGCCTCCTTGATTGAAGGAATGCGTGGGTGTGTTCATGCTGATGCCATGGTGTGCTCATATGATGCCAATTAAGTCAATTAAACATAGGATAGTGGGTAATTAAGCCAAAATTGACCAAATAAGTGTGTATGTTGGGTAAATGACTCCAACGCCAAAATGACCTCAAAGTATTTCGAATTTACAAAGTGAGACATGTATAATGTTCATTAGTATGTTAAATAACTTCATGACCAAAATCCATTCGAATTCATGGATTATAAGTTCATTACAGAAATATTACTGAAAACTAGACAATTTCTATGCAAATCTAGATAAGGTCTTCGAGATAACTTTAAAAATCCAAACTTATGTATTGGAATAACGTCAGGAATGGTATAAATGGTTTAGAATCAGAAATTAAATTCATATGGGACACCATAAATGCTTCATTATAGAGGGGCTTGACTGCTTCATAAAATGATAGAGAATATAATATATTGGAGAACTTGAACTAGAGACTTGTAATTCTTCTTTTTGGATTTCGAATTTGCTTGGATAATATTCAAAACTTGCAATACAACTTAGTGAAAATAGATGAATTCCATCATCCCTCTAATAGCAGTGGAACATCTCCCGGCTTAGACTAGGGGCACATCTCCCAAGTTAGAGAAGCAAAATTGCTCTCAATGCAAAACACAAACTGTCAAAAGATGTGAAATTGGTGTGCTAGCCTTCTTTTATAGAAGATATTACTTCTTTTCCAAGCCACCTTGACCAATTTTTCCCTCATGAGTTAGATTAGAAATCTTTTGATTGAGGGGATTTTCTTTTTTGCGTTTTACTTTTACTGCTTTGTCCTACTTTATTGCTTTATCCAACGTTTCTTCCTTATCCTATTTTTCTACTTTATATTTATTTTCTACTTTTTTGTTCTCTTCCTGAGCTTTACTACTTTGTATTGCTTTTCTGCTTTATGCCATCTTTTCTCTCCTTTATCCCGTTTCTTTCTTTCTTTCCAGCTTTAATTGTTTTCGGCTTTCTTTCTTCGTTTGCAAACTTTCCTCTTGGTCAAACCTTATCCTCTAATGTTCCCTCATGGTCCATTATCCACTTTATTTTATTAAGATAAAAAAATATTTATGATAAACTTATCTAAAGTGCATTTCAAACACGAGGAAATAAAAATGACTTATATTAATTAATTAATGTCTTGTTTCAAAAATTAATCTCAAGCATGTGAATTTTTCTCCTTAACCCAAAGGGATGGAACAAGTTAATAATATCATCCACATGTCACAAAAATGGGGACATGACATGACAAATGTACAAGTGTATTTCATGGTGTTTGCAATATGCACAATAAAATAGATGTGTGTGAAAATCATTGAAAGAGACAATAACTATTTACCAAAGGCTAGAAGCATTGGTTTCTTTGACTTGTAGCTTGATCCTTAGATTATGTAATGAAATATACCTTTTTTTTAGTATCAATTAGTTTTCCTTTAGAGGAATGCCATTTAAGGCAATGATTGTGTTACAAACCCTTAGCAACCTTTTTTTGTAAGTAATAGTTGTATTTCCATTTGAAAATAAGAGTACATACATATATAGACTTCTTGAGCTTATCCTACCACCAATGGTGATCAAGCATTGATAAAAAAACTATTTAAAATAAAGATAAATTGAATTTTATTTTTTATTACAGAAGCGAGTTCTTATGGGATTCTAGAAAACTAAAAATGTGTTATGTAAGATGAGACAAAACACTTGCTAGACATACTATCAAATGGAATGAAAACAAAAAATACTGTAAGACACAATATATAGACTAGCCTACCTGAGAGGCCTAAGGGGAAAAGTGAGAATCAAAATCTTTAGAAGGGGTTTTCATTTGTTGCACAATCCCATAGCATAATTCAAGAACTAATATGACTTTGTTCTCAAGATATTGCATCCTAAATTTCAAGTGAGCATCCTTCCACCTCCCTGAAAAATATCACCACCTTGCAGAGCATCCTTTCCAAGTGGGTTCAATTCAACAATTAGAGCATTTCAATCTAGCATGCTGATAATTTCAAGATCCACCATTTTAATGCCTCCACAAAATTATAGTCCACATATCCCCTTCCCCGTCGTCCTTGTTGAGCATTACAAGCTCCTATGTGTGCTCTCCCCCTTTCCCTGAGGTGTAGCATTATCGAGAATCGATTATGCGTGATTAGGTTCAAAGGAGGAAAAATTCATGTTCCACTCTTTAGATGGAACCAAGCAAAATGTCGTATCGGTACATGAATATACTTATCAAGCTTCTTGTCATACCTCAGTAGGATCATCATGGTACTTTCCTCCATATATTTCATGGTAAATAACAAACTCATCAAAATGGTTATAACTTTGTGTGATCCTTCATGTATTGTGGTTAGAGTATGATTTATTCCTCACATTCTTGCCATAAGCATGCTCCATAATGGTTTGGGTGAGGCGGGTGCCAACATTTATACTACCACACCAGCCTAAACCTTCACATCGATAAGTGGAAGGGCATGCTCTACCATCTTGCGTTGTCATCCATGAAAACTATAGCATCCCATCCGGGGGCGTTCCATCCTGAGCAATAAGTTGCATACGTTTATGAAGAAGAGGATGTCCCTGCCCCTATTTGAGTGCATATTCAAGATCTATAAGGCAGGGTATTCTTTGTTGAGAGTTGGAGTTGCATGAGGAGGCTAATTTGGGTTAACGATAATATATTTTTCTATCATCTAACGATTTATTGTTAGTGAATATTTTCATAAATATATATATATAACAAATGTGTTTTCTATCTTAATGTGGTTTTGCTTAAGAAGATTTTTCTATGTTAATGTGGTTTTGATTAATATTTTTTTATGTTAATGTGGTTTTTATTAAAAAATTGTGAGTGGGATATATCTATATCTTAAAGTGGTTCATAAATTGTATATATCCCCACCACAAGTAGTCAACTAAGTACACACTATTGAAAATAATTGAGGTTTTGCTTTTATAGTAAAATTATGAGAACTAAGTATCAACATAAGCATAATGTTAACTAAACTACAAAGACAAGTAAAGTTACCATAAATGCAACCTGAAAGTATGAATACTAACCTAACAAGCTACAACTTGTGATTTTTTAATTTATATTACAGACTAAATGCCACCACTAAGCATTATGTTGGCTATACTACAAAGACAAATAAAGTTTATAACAAGAGCCACGAGGTGGCAATGTCCCCGACATTGCCACCTATTTTAGATAAATTGGAAGACTGATTTTTTGTATTTATATTGGTTCAACAACATTAACTGAAAGATGATTGTATGGGAAAATTGCACCACAATATTTTGTGAGAATGGTAGAAACAAAGCATATACAAGTGTGTGATGCTGTTTTGAGTGTGTAATGTTGTTTTGAATGCTGCAAGAAGAAAAAAAATGAATGGAATTTAACATGAACAATTCAGAAATATGTATACATAGAAATTGTTTTTCTCCTAAATTACAATTTTTTTGGTGTATATTCAGAAACTTGGAACTTTATTTATTATGTAATAGGTGGAAACAATATGATGAAATCAATAGATCTCTTTGAAATTTCAAAATATTTTCCAACCAAAAAGAAAATTCACTGCAAAAGTTTGGAACAGAGAATGAAAGTGGGTTGATTAAAAGTATTGTCCCCAAGTTGGTGATAGTTTTTTGGAAAAGTATATTCTTATTCTAGATAGGAGGAGAGACCAATGGAATAGAAAGGATTTTCAACAAAATTTCTCATGCATGTGGAACCCATAAGAAAATAAGAAAATTATAATGGTATTTAACATTTGCATTGTACAAAAAGAAAGGGCAATTTTTTATTTTATTTTATGGAAATAGTAGAACATTCCTGCAACGGAGAATGTGAGTAAGTTTCATTAGTTGTAACGCTTCAAACACATCTGCAGAGGATATGAACATGTGCAAAATTGTTGTTGACGTTTGTTTTAGGATAGTCAATACATTGTTTTAAAGAACAATGTAAAATTCATTAGTTTTTTCTTCTAATCTTTGTTCTTTGAATTAACAATGGCAAAATAAAAAGTCCAATAGGTTGGAACTGGTTCAACTTGCACACACAGATACTGAATTTTATCCTCAATTCCTCAATTCTTTGTTGGCAAAAAAGACGTTGCTGGTGTTTAGATATGCAATTGTTTGTTTGCTAAGGAAGTTACAGAGACCGATTGAAATAACATTGACTTTTCCTTTTTCATCTGCACATGTAAAATCCTGCAACTATATAATGTATGCAAAAATGGTTAGGATATTGTTTTTTGCCAACTAGTAAACGATAGATATCAATAAAATTCAAACCCAGCAACCACTTGGGCTCTATTTTTTTTTCACTCAATCCACATCCTCGCTCGGTTACCACTTCACGGGGCGATTACAGAGCCAGCTCAGCGGCTCATCCATCTTCGGCCTCGAAACCAATGGTTTTTGTCCATCGGGATTCAACCTCCCATGTCGTTGGCCTGAGAGGCTCTGTTTTCGAAGCCAAGAGGAGCTCAAACTGACCAAGTTGTCTTTGAATATTTTCCTTCGATAAGATTTGTGGGTATGGGATCCCTGGTATTGGCAACTGGGTGTATAAGTTAGTGTAAAATAGTACATCCCAGGACTGTTGGACTCTCTTTTGGTCCTAAAGGATTGCCAAGACTTCCAAGTGACTTTTATGCAGGTGCACCACCAAAATTCAACACAAGCTTTCCATCTAAGTATCAAGAGCACTTTAGGGATGGAGTTTGAGAATCAGGTGACAGGTGGCGTTCGCCTCCATTAATACCACTACAGACAATACAATGCACTTGCGAGACACAACTACCCACCATTATGGATGCTAAAGCCATCGTGCCGCGGGGTCCTGGGACGTAAAAACCTAGATAAACGTCACTGGTATTTGACGAATAGAATGATAGTAAATTACAAATTAAAAAATTTCAAGTAAATAAATAATATTTGCTCTATAGTTTAACATTAGGAAAATGCAAATATTAAAAATAAAATTTGGAATTAATTCACCTTCGCGATTTATAAATATTCCCTTGTCGAGGACATAATAAATGCAACTTAAAATAATGAATTGATTTTGAGGCACTCACATAATCAAATTTGTGGTAGGAAAGATGGTTTTGCTAAAATATTAGGTTGCTCCCTTTTGGAGTTGGTTTCCCACCTTTTATTTTTTATAGGAAACACCTTTTGTTATCCTCGAGTTGAAAACATGCAAGAAGAATAAAAGACATGCAAGTAAGAGATTCCTTGAAAATGGATAAAAGTTTCACTAAAATGTAAAAGTTGGAAAACATTTTAAAGAGGTAATCCAAAAGCGCTATGGATGAATTATAGCCAATGATTACAACTGTGGAATGATGGATAACCCCCATAATCATCTTAATCAATGTGCTTGCTATGAAAATTCTGGCCCGAGAAGCACTTTTCGTAGACTCTAGTCATGAGAAGATGGGCAACATTGGGGAAGGAATGAGACCAAAAATATCCTAGGAATATTCAAATCAAGGAAAAAACTCAAGCAGACAAGCACGAAGGAAAAATGGTGTTAGAAAATATGGAGAATTGTAATAATGGAAAATTGGATGAAGTTGAAGTGAAGGTAAAAAGTGTTATAAGATAAGATTTCGAGTTGCTCTTGGAATAAAAACCAAGGTTTTAGAAGCTAAGCAAATATGCATCTCTTGTGCTCTCTTTATTGACTCTCTTGGATTGGACCAACTGGTAGCAATGGAAGATGGTATAGTCCAACTAAATTCTGAGCAAGCAAAGAATCAAAACACAACAATTCTCTTCTCCATGGTTGGAGCAAAGAACAACCTCAAGTTTATATGGACTCAAAAATCTATATTTGTTATAATGTTCTAAAATATAGTTTTTTAGATAAGATAATTTCTAAGGAATTATATGAGCCAACTATTTAGCACTAGTGATAGAACTCTGAAAATAGGATAGAACTGTAGGGGTTTTGTGGAAAATTTTCAAGTTTTTTGAAGTTTTTGGATAGTTTCACTCTTCAAATTTTGTATAACTTCGTTGGATGATTTGGTTAGAGCTTATTTCTTATGTAATTCATCTATATTAAAAAAAGTTGTAACCTATGTTTATTTTTCAAATTGTCTCATAAGTTTTAAGAGTTGTTATACTAAATTTGATCAACTCTCACACGATATAGATTAAGTTATTTTGTCATTTTCTTTTATATAAATTTAAGTATGTTAAAAATGGATCATCACCTATGCCAATATTTATGTAAAGATCAAATTACTACAACAAATTAAATGAATTTCAAAAAGAAATAAATAATAATAATGCAAATTGATCAAAACCTAAAATATTGATAAAGGTCCAAATCAGCATGACTTTAACAAAAGTATAAATGTGAGCTTATAAATATTTGTCCATTTTCTTGGACTTTATTATATCGTCTTTATAATTTAACAAAAGATTAGTGTTATTGGTATATGCATCCCTCAATGTGTACATTAATTTATGTGTTGTGATGGTAAAAAGAGAGCCATCAAATGTTTCTTCCATTACCATAATTCCAACTTTTGTTGTCATTCAGACTATTCATTAGCCTTTGTGTTATGTTTGTGAATTTTCCTTACCCGAGGTGAATTTCATCTTTATGTTTTCAAATAAATAAACTAATATTAAATTTGCTGAAATTAAATTCTTCACATAGCAATATTCATACACATAGTAGGAAAATGGATAACATAAGCATAAAAAAGTTTACACACATATGTAATCCTTCAAATTTAATTTTCCTTAAAATTTACTTTTTATTAATACTTCAAAGCTTACAAGGAAACCTCCACAGTTGCCATTAACATGTAGTACACTCAAACAAGGCAACGAATCTGCAGGTTTACAAGATAAATATGAATGATAAAACTAAGGGAAACTACCCAGGACGATCGAAAAAACTTGTTGCATACTTTTTGCTTGTGATGCAGTCATCTATATGATTGTATGGACCTGTTTCGTATGACTGTTTGAAATTTTCTGTACAGAAACTGCCTGATATGTTGTATCTAAATATAAAAGGTGATATGGCGAAATTACAAATTACGTATATAAAAGAAACTAAAACTGTGTGGATAAGAGGGGGGTATTAAGATATGGTGTTGTGGTGTGTGGTGTTATGACTAGGTTTGGTCAGGTTTATCCTGGCTCGACAAGATCATAGTGGTACTAAAGTAATAATATGCCATTCATCAGGAAGTGTTGGTTATCGAACGAAGGTTGTTGTATCTATCTATACACTCGTGCACCACCGCTCTCTCGTTAATTGACCATCATCCAACATACATGTTTCCGAAGTTCTGGTTGTCTAGAATCAACAGGAAGTTCCAAGGATCTCCGCTAAGTGTTGGTTGTATATAAATAAGCAAGAAGTTCTAACGATTCCACAACTGAGAAGTCTAAAACATGTAGGGATCTAAAGGTCCCGGGCCTAGGAAAGTGTCATTGTTCCTTCATTTATCAATGGTATGCTGGTTGGTCCATCCCAAAAGATAAGCTATGACTAACTAAGAATTCCTAGCTGAAGCAAGTGGTTGTGCATGAAGCACTCCACAAAGTATGTTGAGGGAATTCAAGTAAAGAGAAGAGGTATGTCGGGAAGTTGGTGCAATATCTAAGTTTAGGTCAGTGATCCTGTGGTAAATTGTAAAGGTGGTTAGTAGCAAGTGACTAACATAATAAACATAGGAATCTAAATTTTCTATGTAGTCTTAATGAATCACTAGTATCTAGCGTTGAAGTTCGCCCCATCCTCCCGAAATATAAATAGTGCAACGCCCTAAAGCATTCGGTAAAGCAATTGGTATTATCGAACACCCATACAAGGCTAAAAGGTGTGTGGCATTCCAAAGTAGGGTAAGTGAGTAGGTAGTAACTAGAAGTGGGTAAATATCAAAGGTTGGTAGCACACACTTTAAGAGTAAAGGAAAATAGTATAAATAGAGGGTACCCAAGTACTATCAATTAATTAGGTGTTATCAAAGCCCGTACAACGTTGCTTTCTCTTCCCCGTTCATGTGAACCCACCCTTCTTGGTTCCATGCGATCCAATGCACAACACCCTTGTGGCTGTAAAGTTGTGAGAAATCGCATTCAAGTGGAAATTTATGTATTTTATGCACTCTTTCAAACCCAATAAAGTCAATCATGCTTGTAAGTTTTTCTTTCCTAGCCGGTAAGGACTAGAACACTTGGGTTATGTTTATAACTAGAGGATTAAATATATCATATTGGAGAAGAATAGGAGATAATGGAATTATAAAATGGATATATCAGCAATGCTTTTGGAGATATATTCTATGATAGAAGTGATATATCTTTCTCTCATAGTTTTGGAGAACGACTACTTTATTGGTCAGTCTCCTCAAAGGTTTTGTGCATTGTGAATCTGCATTGGATATGTGAACTGAGCATTTAGAAAACCCTACCTTCTATTTATTCAATTTACCTTTATATGATTTGTAAACAAATTATGTTGTGACTATTGGTTAGGAGCAACCTTGATTTGATAAATGCATGTATGAAAATACAAAATAAAGTATTTTACCCCTCCTTGATAATTTAGAAGCACCTAGTTACCTCACTCTGTCAAAACATGTTTGATGGAGTATTGTGCATTACATTCCTGACTATTTTTATATTTAAGTCTTGAATACAGTTATGTCCATACTAGGTGTAAGTGTTGATGTTTGATGATATTTTTTAAATAGTGAGTATATCTTGATTATATCATTCGGTTGTTGATCATTTCTGCAAAATAAGTTATTCAATCCTTGCGAACTGAGATCACTATTTTGAGTTCTTTGAATGCTTGAGTGTTGTAAATTTTTTGTGTTTGGATTTATTAGTTTCTTGTCACTCTAATATGAATGTTGTTTCATGTAAGTCCTTGTTAAATAATCAATACACTAATGATAACATTAAAGTTACCCATAGTACTTGTAGAGGATACCATACCCATGGGATTATCCCAATTAATATGGTCAACCTTTCTATTATAGTAGGACTAATTACCTTTATTGCCTAGTTCTTTTTATAAATAAGTCTTTAATATCCTACAATCTATTACTCGGCCATCCTTGGATTCATCACATACATGCCATATTATCTTTAATTTACCAATGCATAAATTTTAGCTATGAAGGTAATATTTCTATTTTTTCTAGATATCTTGATCCTTTATCCTAGTAAGGTTCCAATTAAACATCCTGATCACAAAGTTATTACCTCATTAACCATTAATGGCAAAAATCCCTCTTACCAAGTAGCGCCTAATCCTCCATTCACCAAAAATCCTACTACTACACTCGAGTCCTCTAATTTTTGTATAGCAGAAGAGCCTATAAATATTATATAAGTACCTAATAAATCAAACCCATAGCTACTCTATAGTCAGATGGGATTCCCTTCTCAAATGGTATAGAACATAAGCTTTATGTTCTCTTAGCAGAGAAGGAGTTAGTTATTGATTTTACCTTTCATCCATGTGGCCCTAAAGAGTCTAAGGTTGTCAACCCTTATATTATGGCCCTAATGAGTCATCATTGGCTTGTCTTATAAGAAAATGTAATCTATTTATTGATCCTTTATATTAGATTGGTTCAGTTGAGATTCTTTCCCAAGATGATGACCAATTTGATTTAGTTTATCCTCTTGGTGTTCCATTTTGTCTAGTTTTGTGTAAGCCCTTAATTGATGAGCCCTTTTATGAGTCTTTTCATTACTTTTCTATTGAAAATCACTCCTTATCAAGGACATGAGTTTCTAGACCAGTTTTATTTGCATTGAAAATTAATTATAGTTTGATTAGTTCTCAGGGTAATTTGGCTAATATAGTCCCTTATCCACCTTTGCTTGCTCCCTTGTCATGTCCCAACACACTAGGGAAAGATGAGCAAGAAGGCCCACATGTTACTTCCTTGGATGCTTTTGTTTAGACCAATAATATATTTTGTTTACACTTAGAGTTGATCCCACTCCCATTGATCCCCACTCTACACACATAAGTGGGTGGTTAATGACCTTGAGCCTAGACTTTATTTTAGAATACCATCACCACTATTAATAAGGAATATAAACCTAATACTTTAAATTCTAAATTAGATCTTCCACCTACACTTGAGACCTTTGAATAAGGCTTAAACCTTATTATTGAAGAGACTGTAGCGATAATAATAATAAAAACTCCTAAAAAACCTAAGATTCTTAAGCTTGGTGTGAGTCTTTCTCCTGAAGAAGTAAATGAATACATTAAAGTCTCTAGATAGTTATAATACATTTTTCATGGGACTATTTAGATCTGCTTGGTATTGATCAATCCTAAGTCAACCATAATTGACAAGGCTAGACTTTATTCCATTCAAACAAAATTTGAAAAGACACCACCTAGAAGTCAATGATATGGTCTATAAAGAGATTCAAAAGCTTATTGAAGCTAGTTTTATTTAACCTGTATATGACCCTAATTGGTTGGATAACTTTATCCCGATTATAAATGTGTTGTGTTGATTCATACACCTATATGGATCGTTGTCGTTGTTGGTTGCAACTTGAAATCTATTTGGTATCTGAACTAGGCTCGTCTTTGACGCTCTAACTTTGCTTCTTTGCCAATTTTCTTCACCTTCCGACCAACCCATCTTCATGAAGAATGAATGTGTCTTTACCATTTATTTTGACTTTCCTTTGTACTTTAGTTGAATACTTAATCTACCAAAACCATAATCTCTTGGTGAGATTGATGATTGAGATTAGTGTAAGTCACTATTGCATTAAAATTAACACTACTAGACTCTTCTGCGTTGAGGACCGGGATGGCGGTGACCGCATGCGTGAAGCCATGATGCCATAGTTCTGTCAGAATATGTCGTACAGGCCTCTAGCTATGGCAGGGGGCTTGGAATAACATCTGTTTTTTCACATTTGTGCAGGTTTGAAGTCTGTGAAGCTGTCTTGACTGAGCTGGAGGCGGTTTTTTCTTAGGGTTTTCATTGCAACTGGAAGTTTTGTGGGGTTTGGTGACTGTCACGGTTACCTTTCTTGGTAGCAATGGAGGACTTTGAGGTTGTGGACTATTCTAGTGATCCGTTGGAAAGCACTGACATCTGGGGAGTGCCAAGTGGAGGTTTTCTGGAGCAGGAGGTGGCCTTCCCAAGGCTGGGACCGGAGGCACTTGCTTTGGCTAAATCAGGGCCGTTGGATCTGGAGGCTGTTACCTTTCCCTCAGATTTCATTTTCTCGCCGGGGGGTCAGTTTTCTGAAGCTTTTCAGGGGAACCCTTTCCTTCCGAACGATTTACTGGACAGCCCATGTCGGCGGGTTACTGGTAATTGTCCCAACAATTTAGGGTTTTCGTTACCTGGCTTATCGGAAGGGCTTGAACCTGTGGAGGCTTTAACACAGGTGTTTCTTGATGAGGGGGAAGGAAGGTTTCTGCAGGGCGGTGGGGTTGGTGGTTTCACTCCGGTGGTCGAGAGGAGGTTTCCCTTGGGTGTAGCAGAGCAGCGTGGCTTTGGCTCCCCTCGAGGGGTCAACACGGCTGGGGGCCGAGGACATTTGGAGGGTTTGGCCGGTCGAAAAGCTGTGGAAGGCGGCTCGCCAAAACGTCGACGAAGGAACTGGATCAAAACTAAAAAGCTTCGGAATTATGCTGTGGGGGAAGACCTAGCCTGGGATGGTGTTTTGCAGATGGAGAATTGCACACTGGTGGGGAGAGCTATGGGGTGGCAATTTGCAAAAAAGACTGTGCAGGAATGGGCTAGGGTTTCTTGGGGGGAACAGCTTGGCTATACCCCGAAGGTGGTGATGCTGAATAGAGGATGGTTCGCGGTTAATCTAGCAAAGGAGGAGGACCTCATTTGGATCCAGAGCAAGAGCTGGCACATTAATCATTCACCTGTTCTCCTGAAAAAGTGGAACCCTTTGTTTGATGCAAGCAAAGAAAGGGTGGATGAAGTTCCTATTTGGGTAAGAATGCCGTCTCTCCCTCTACATTTCTGGGATCTGTACCATTTCAGGAGAATTGGAGATATCTTGGGTACTTTTCTGGAGGCAGACTTATCTTTTTTGGAAACCCAGGAGCAAAAGGTTGCTCGAATATTGGTGAACATTAATCTTAGGGAAGGTCTCGCAGAATCTATCAATTTGGACTGGGGACCGGTGATCATTCCTCAAATCCTGGATTACGAAAATGTCCCTTTCCGTTGCCGGCGTTGTCACACATATGGTCATCCGGCCTCAGATTGTTCTTTACCAAAGCATGCTCATTTTGGTTTTAGAAGGAAAGGCCCTGGGGTTTCAGATAAGGGGCAGCCTGTGAAGATTGCTGAGTCTTCTGGATTAGCACACATTCATGTAGAAGAACACGCCAGTGATCCGGTCCGCGAAGAACCTTTCATTACCAGCCCAGATAGGGCCGAAGGATTTCCAGTTTCGACTGATCAGGTCCAAGAGACGGTTTTTGTCACCTCTCCCAAGGTGCCTTCTTGTCCGGGTATTTCCACTTCTCCTTTGTCTCCTCATGTAAATTTGTTCCTGAATAATGTCTCTTTCTTAGGCTATGACTGGATTGAGGGTTTAAGGAATCTGTCTTTTTCGGGTCGGGCGGGACCTTCCTTTCCATCTTTTGTGCCCTCCTCTACACCTCTTACTGTGCCCCCTCCTTCTATTGTTGAGGTTGATTCTGCCCCTGTTGTAGGTCTGGCTCTTAGTGCTCCTGAACTGTTTCTAGATGTGACAGAGCCTTCCAGTGTTTGTTTGGAACCTGACCTTGGAACTCCTTGTGAAGATACTTGTCCTTCCCCTTCTGAATCTTCGGATTCGGTCTATTTATTAAGATCAAGATCTAAGACTACCTCAGGTTTAGCCAAATCCTCGCCTGTTCGAAGGGGTAGGGGCAGGAAATCAAACCTCTCTAAGGCTCAGTCCAGAGCTAAGGAGGATCTTATGGATGGAAAACAGTTAACGATTGAATCGGCCCTTAGAGCGAAGAAGGCCATGAAAAGAGGTCGGAAATGAAACTCATGTCCTTCAATAGTCGAGGGCTGGCTGGGCCTGTGAAGAAAACAGCCTTCATTAGGATGCTTACTCTTGAACATCCTGATGTGATTCTGCTACAAGAGACTCTAGGAGTTGGTGAAGTTATTAAGGAGCGGCTTGAACTTTGGCTTCCCGGGTGGTCTTTTATTACTCTCAATGCCAATGGTCGTTCTGGGGGATTGGCTGTGGGATGGAGGAAGTGTTGTGTTAAGCTGGTTAGTGCTTGGGGGATGGACTCCGTCCTGGGAGCTGAATTTCACTCTGAAGAGATGGGGTTCACTTTTCCAGTGCTTAATGTATATGGGCCTTACTTGAACAGAGGCCTTTTTTGGGATAATTTGCTACAACATCCTCTGGTGAGTGGTGACTCACTTGTCATGGGTGGTGACTTCAACTTTTCTTTGGGGCAGAATGAGATTTGGGGTCCACGTGCTCGTGCAAATCCTCTGACAGATTATTTTATTCAGAAATTGGTAGAGAAAGGTTTGTTGGATATTGAACCGGTAAAGATTAGGACAACTTGGAGAAACAATCGAAGTGGAGAGGCCAGAGTGGCAAAAAGGCTTGATCACTTTCTTATAACTGAGCAGTGGGTGGATAGATCTTTCCTAGTTAGATAGTGGGTTGGCAGTGGGGGACATTCTGACCACTTCCCGGTTTTTATTGAAATAAAAAAGGGGCCTATTAACCCGCCGAGTTCTTTAAAATTCAATAAAACTTGGCTCCAGGACGAGACATTCAAAGCCCTTTTCATCAATCATTGGAACCCTATAGGGGAGGTAAATGATCGGTCGGCTGCTTTGCAGTTTGCAGATAATATTAAAAGGTTAAAAGCTTGGATCAAGGATTGGGCATCTGAAAAAAGGAGCAGATCAGATGTTGAGTTGAAGCAGGTGGAGGCTGATTTGTTGGTGATCTATGAAGGCGAGGGTGGTGGTCTCTCTTCTCTTGAATCGAAGGAATCTTTAACTAGATTGGAGGGAAGGCGTAATACTCTTCTTCTGGAAAGAGAGGAAGCGTGGAGGCTTAAAAGCAGAGCTATTTGGATTGAATGTGGGGATGATAACACCAAATTTTTTCATGCGTATGCTCGTGGAAGGAAGGTGGCTAACACCATTTGGAGTTTGCAGGATGAGGAGGGATCCACCCATGTAACCTTCGAAGATAAAGCTCGGTGCGGGGTGAATCACTTTCAGCATTTGTTTAAAGCCCCTCAGCAGGCTACAATTGAAGAGGTCATCAGGGTGGCTCAGATGTTTCCTAGTTTTGTGGATGAGGAAGGAAACAGGGATCTGATGAGGATCATGACTGAAGATGAACTTAAAAAGGTTATGGGCAGTTTTCAGAAAGATAAAAGTCCAAGACCAGATGGATGGACGATTGATTTTTTCCTAGAACTATTTGATATTCTGGGGAAGGATTTGCTGCAGGTTATTGAAGACTCAAGGATGTCAGGTTGGATCCCTGCTACAACTCTACATTTATAGCCCTTATCCCAAAGTCAGATAATCCTTTTACCCTAAATGACTACAGACCTATCTCCTTGTGCAATTGTGTCTATAAGATTATCTCCAAAGTAATTGCGCTTAGAATGAAAATCATCCTCTCTACTCATATCTCAGATGAGCAGTTTGGGTTCTTGGAAGGTCGCCAGATTCATGAAGCAATTGGGGTTGCTCAGGAAGGACTCCATAGCCTAAAAACTAAGAGGCTAAAGGGGGCCATTCTCAAACTTGATCTATCTAAAGCCTATGACAAAGTTAGCTGGCTCTATCTGAGGTTGCTTCTTACCCATCTTGGTTTCTGTATAAATTTCATAAGATGGATTATGTCATGTTTAACTACTGTTTCCTTTGCTGTGTTAATTAATGGTGCGGCCTCACCCTTTTTTCATGCTGAGCGTGGGCTAAGAAAAGGGTGCCCCTTGTCTCCGCTCCTTTTTCTGCTAGTAGCGGAAGGTCTAAGTAGGGCTTTAAGAACAGCTAAAGAGGAAGGTCGATTTGCTGGGATACAGCTAGCTTCACATCTCTATGTAACACATCTACTTTTTGTGGATGATGTTTTGATTTTCTGCTCTGGTTTGAGAGAAGAAACTAGAGTTCTTCAGGAGATTCTGTCCCTCTTCTCTAAGGCCACTGGAATGGAGATAAATTTGGGCAAATCTTCACTGACAACCCATCTGTTAAGACCAGAAGAGGAGGCTGAACTTAGGAGGTTATTTCCTATCATTACAGTTGGATTGGATGCTGGTCTTAAGTATCTAGGTTTTTCTCTAAAAGCAAACTTGTACCGGAAACAGGATTGGCTATGGTTGGTTGGGAAGGTAGAGAAGAGACTCATGGTTTGGAGTCATAAGTGGCTCTCTAGAGCTGGCA
Source organism: Pseudotsuga menziesii (assembly GCA_001517045.1). Classification (NCBI taxonomy): domain Eukaryota; kingdom Viridiplantae; phylum Streptophyta; class Pinopsida; order Pinales; family Pinaceae; genus Pseudotsuga; species Pseudotsuga menziesii. The sequence continues at coordinate 293,916 of LPNX010532717.1, read as the reverse complement.
GACTTGTCTTGGTCAAAGCAGTATTGAAGGCAATACCGGTTTATTGGATGTCCCTTTCATGGATTCCGAAAGGGATTCTTGAAAGGATAAGAAGGATATGCTTTAGATTTTTATGGAGCAGCAAAAAGGCTGAACAGGTAACTCCATGGGTAAACTGGAAAAGGATCGCGGTTCCAAAAGGATTAGGTGGGTGGGGCCTTAAGAACATCTTTCTCTTTTCAAAAGCTCTGGCTGCCAAGGGGGGTTGGAGGCTGCTGAAAACTTGTAGTCTCTGGACTAGGGTAATTAAACAGAAGTACCTATTGGGAGTGAATCTCATTGAATGGATTCGAAACCCCAGGAAATATCATTTAGGAGGATCGGTGATCTGGAAAGCTATCATCAAATCTTTTCATCTGATTGAAAGCCACCTTGCCTGGGATATTGGAAATGGGGAAAATTTCTTGATTGGCAGAGATCCTTGGGTGGGATGTATTCAACAGCATATTCTTCCAAATGATGTGGTTGTGGCTTTACGACATCAGGGGATCACTACATTAAACCACCTTGCTGACCCAAGGCCAGCTGTTCCATGGATTCAACGCTGGAGAAGGGCTTCCTCTTTGGGTCTGGGGGATCATGAAACTGATATTATGGAACGATACTTGAGGGAATTGGTACTTGAAAATATCCTTCTTACTGATCAAGAAGATTCGTTGGTTTGGGAGGCTGCCCCGGCTGGGAATTATACACCTAAGGCTGGATATGCGTGTCTTAGTGAAGAAGAAGAAATAAGAGATGAGGTCTGGTGGTGGAGATCTTTGTGGAGGTTGAAATGCCCAGCAAAGACAAAACTGTTCATGTGGTGCGCTCTTAATAATAAAGTTCCAACGTGGAATGTGCTTCAGAAACGGTCCTTTCAGGGTCCAGGCTAGTGTGTGCTTTGAAAAAAGGAGATGGAATCCACTTGCCACCTGTTTCTTTTTTGTTCTTTCACAAAGGACGTATGGAGGGAAGTTTCTTCCCTAGCAGGTTTCATTTGTCACTGGGCAGGGACTTCGATGGAAGTTGCCTGGGCTTCATGGTGGCGGTCTTATACTCTGCAGAAACATAAGATTTTACCTTTGCTGGTTACATGGGGGATTTGGCTGGCACGCAATAAAGCCATTTTTGAGGACGCTGCTAGTAATCCGGCCATTGTTGGAGCTATGGCTGTGGGATATTATAAGTCTTATCCGGAACACATTCGGGTGGCAAATGAACGTAGAAGATTAGCTGTGGATATTGATCGTGCGACCCCGTGGGCTTTCTTCGACGGGGCAGCTCAAAATGAACTTTGTGGAGGAGGAGCTGTCTTATTCTTTTCTGATTTACATTACTTTGTTCTTTCCATGGGCCTCGGAGGGGGCACGAATAATTTTTCGGAGCTCATGAGCCTTAAACTCTTGCTGATCTTTTCACTTGGAAAAGGCTGCAATAAGCTGAATTTTATGGGAGATTCGATGAATGTTATAAACTAGATAAATCAGACCCAAGCTTGTCGACAGCTGAGACTTGCACACACTCTTCACTCTATCAGAATTTTACTTCAGAGATTTGAATCTTACTCTTGCCGGCATGTATACAGGGAAAATAACCAGGAAGCGGACAAAGCTTCCAAGGAAGGGATCAAGCTGGCTGCGGGCACTTGGACAGTGAAAGAGATTAAAGATGGTAGACTGCAGGGTTTCTATCATAGACCCTTTGTAGAAGACTGATAATATCATGTTTCTTATGCATTCTTTTTGGCATAGATGGTTAATTTTGCAGATCTAAAAACTTTTTTACAGCTTTATTCTGATGTATATTTTGAACCTTATTGAAAGGAGGATAGAAACCGCAATGGGCATCTGTGTATGTTCCGGATTGAATAGTATATTAACTGGAGGTTGTTTTAATCTCATGACAGTTTTGTTGGTTATGCATATGGTATTCACGCTGTGAATCTATAGAATGTAATTTTGATCTCGAAAGATGAATGAAATTACACTTTTTTTCCTGGGAAAAAAAAAACACTACTAGACTCAGCAACTAATTAAAATACTTTCACTTTATTAATAAAATGAATTACAAAATAGATTAATTTGGACTACTTCCCACATGATTAACATTAAACCTATGTAGAAGTTCATGTCCAAGCTACAAAACATAAACACTCCCTCTTAGCAACAAAAGAATTATGTTTCAATCCAAGTTTGTCTCCTAATGCTTCAAACTTCCCTTTTTCTAAGGGCTTGGTCAAAATATCAACAACTTGTTGATTTGTGGGTACATATTGGAGCTTCACTACTCCCTTATGAATCCTATCTTGAATGAAGTGATACATGATCTCAATATGCTTGGATATGACTTGAAAAATGGATTCTCATAGAGTTTGATACAACTCTGATTATCATATTAAATCACATTGGGATCCAACTCCTACTCAAATGACCCTTCTAGTAACTTATGAAGCCAAATTATTTCACAACTAATTGTACTCATTTCCATGTATTTTTTCTTTGTTGAGCTAAGTCCCATAAAGTCTTCTTTCAACTAAAGTAGGTTATCATTGTTGCTCCCAAGCTGAAATAACACCCTAAGGCGCACTTCCTATTTAATGCACCGCCTGTCCAATATGTTTCTATATACCCATGCAACTTCACTTCACTATCTCCAAGATTTCTCAATATATACTCCATTGTGCTCCTCAAGTATCTAAGCACATGTTTTTTTGATATCCAATGCACCTGCATTAGCTCCACCATGAACTGGCTCAAGGTGTTCACTGCAAAACATATATCTAGCCTAGTGTTGAGTAGATACATAAAGGAACATGTCAATTGTCTGTACAACGTGGGATCCACCGTATCTAAATATGAAGTAGTGACCTTTTTCATATTAGTGATCATAGGCATGGCCATGGGCCTGCAGTCCTCCATCTAGAATATCTTCAAGATCTCAATTGCATACTTAAATTGCCTAAGAAAAATATTCCTTGATCTATTGAAACCTCCAGCCCTAAGAAGTATTGCATCAAACCAATGTCCTTCATCTTGAACTCAATTTCCATATATTCCTTGTAACCTGCAATGAGCTTATCTAAACTTGTGAGAAACATGTCATCTACATATAGCACTAAAATGAGCACAATGGCCCCAATGAATATGAAATATAAGTTGGCATCTTCTTCACTTTTAGTGAATCCCATACATTGTATGTATCAATAGATTTTGGAATGGCATGCTCTTGGTTCCTACTTGAGTCATCATTTTGAAGCCTCCACAAAGCCTCCACACATGGGACTCCTTCCCATTGACTTCAAAACTTTGAGGCTACTCAATGCACACTTACTTTCCATTAAGGTAAGTTGTCTTCACATACATTTGATGTATCCTCCATCCCATAAAGGAGACTAAAGACATCACTTCTCTAATAGAATTTTACCTAGCGATTGGAGCAAATGTCTCCTAATAACCCACTCCCTCCGTTTGGGAGAATCATCTCACCGTGAACCTTTCCTTGTACTTCTTTGTGATTCCATCTGTCGTTGCTTGATCTTGTAGAGGCATTTAGAATTCACCACTAAATTGCCCTCCAGTCTAGACACAATGTCCTAAAAATCATTCTTCATGATAGAGGTGTACTTCTCCACCACGGAATCCCTCCAAACCTGCTAGTCGGTTTCCTCTTGAAAACTGGAGGGGTTAGAATCTATGATGTTTCTTATCAATGCCATGTAGTTTGGAAAATTCTTTATATATTTTCTCTACCTAAATTTTCTCCTAGTAGCTTCAACATGCTTTCGAGAATCATTCAATGTTTGAGTGAGCCATCTGTGTCTCTTAAAAATTTTGGTAGGAGTTGGGGGCTCCTCTTTTGCATTTGAAGGTTATTGCTTCGAACAAGAAGAACTTGTGACCCTAGATCAACCTTTAGGGATTCCTACTCTTCATTCTTTGTCTTGGATACAAAGTCTTCCTCGAAATTTACATCATTGCTTACAATTATCTTCCTCTCCTGTAATATAGATATTGTAATCATTTGAAATCTCATTGTATCAAACTAATAAACCCTTCCTTATAAAAGGATCCAACTTGGTTATCTTCTCTACTAGTATATAAATGTAAACTAGACAACCATTGATGTGAAAATGACTCACCTTCTGCTTCACACCAATGAATCCTTCCTCTAATGTCTTGTACCCAAAAACCATGTGAGGGCACATGTTCTAGATGTTGATTGTTGCATTGCATGCTAATTCCCATAGAAACATTGACAAACCTTGGTCATGTATGATGTCCTTAATAGTACCTATGATGTATTGGTTTTTCTGATCTACAACCCCGTTTTGTTGTGGGTGTCAGGAACAATGTACTCCCTCTTGATTCATCCATCCTTGCGGAAATTCTTAAAATCATTGGAGGTATACTCACCCCCATTGTTCTATCTCAAAACCTTGATATTCTTCCATGTTTGGTTCTCCACGAGAACCTTGAACTCTTCAAACTTGTTGAATATTTTATCCTTGGTATTCAATATGTAGACCCATGTTTTGTGAGATAAGCCAACAATTAAGGAAACATAATGCATGTTTCCTATGATTGATGCTACTGACATCGGTCCACCACATCTGAATGCACTAGATCTAGTATCCCCTTAGATGAGTGCTCAGTGATTTGGAAAGAAACCTTGGCATATTTGATAAGAACACATCCTTTGCACACACCGTGTTGCACAATATTGAACTCTAGAAGACTTGTTACAATCTCCCTTATAATAGGCAATTCTCGATGTTGTAGGTTCCCTGGTCCTCTTGTTCCATAACTTTCACAAGTTCTCTCTAATGTGAACTAGGGCTTGAATAGGTTCACACTATAACATGTATAAGTTTCCTTCTCTAGCCCCATTCACTTGAGTTGATACTAGCCCTAGACTCCTTTGGTTAAATCAGGACTTGCATATTCTTGAGCTCTATTGCAAAACCCTTATCTTCCATGACTGAAATTGAAAGTTGATTATTCCTGAGACTTGGAACAAATAACACATTGTCGATGTCTAAAGAGCTACCTAACTGAATTTGGAAAGGAATGGTGCCAGATCCTACTATTGGATACTTGTAATTATCACCAAGCTTGACCTAAACTGCATAGTTAATCTTTTATATATTTGAAAATAACTCCCAAGTCGATGTCATATACCTTGATGCTCCACTATCCACATACCATGGGTTCTTTAGAATAGTGTTGGAAGAGAGGTAAGATACCATCGAGAAATCATTCTTGAATTTAAAGTAAACTCGTTCATCTGATTTTTCGTTGAGGATGCTACTTTGCAATGTTGCTTGCTTTACCTTTCTTCATCTCTGGATACTATGATGCAAAATGGAGATATTTATGACATATGAAGCACTTGATTTTACTCAAGTCATTATTCCCTGACTATGAGGTTGAATCTTCAGTATTTATATTACCCTTGATGGGTTTTTTACCTCTTCCTTTATTTGTTTTACCAATGAGGGCATGGAATGTCTAATGAATTTTGACTCCATCCAAGTCTCCTCCTGTATATATTTATACCATAGTATTTTTCAGTTGGGAAGATTCTCTCGGGAACAAAACCTAGACAAATGTTTCCTATTAAGGTGGGAAAACATTCAATTCCATGTTTACTAACTCTTTGTCTTCAATCTTCTCCCCACCTGTTACAATTTGGTCATGGATATGTGTATCCTTCATCGAGTAAATAGTGACACTATATTATCTAGTCATTTCAACATATTTGATCTTGTTGTGAAAAATCATCTTCAGGTTAATGTTCTTGATTTAATAAAGTCTAACTAGAGCATCAAACATATATTGCATTGTATTCTTCTTGGATATATGAAGGATCAGGTGATCCTTGATAATAACCTTGATCATCTGCTTGACTCTCACTTATTTCTTCTTATGACCTACAAAACTATGTAGATCTGTCAACAAAGCTACCACATCTTTGACTATATCCTAGAGGTCGTTCTCTTATAATAGAAGAGTTACCCTATATTTCCATGAAAGGAAATTCAACCATCAAAACTATCTTCAAACCTAATGCTAGTTGATTCCATCTATGAGATATAAAGTATAAACTCCCAAATCAAGAAAATAGCGGTATCCTCGATGCTAGTCCTTTACTTCCCACAACTGATTTACCCACTATAAAACCATGAGACTCTAAATAAAAAAGATGGTTTTGGTACCATGTATATTTTCCTTATCCTAGGTGAATTCCGTCCTTATGTTCACAAATAAATAAACTAATATTTACTTTGCTAGAACTAAATTCTTCACATAGAAATATTCACACACATAGTAGGAAAATGTACAACTGAAGCATAAAATAGCTTACACACATATGTACTCCTTCAAATTTGATTTTCATTAATAATTCAAAGCTTACAAGGAAACCTCCAAAACTGCCATTAACATGTAGCTCTACGATCCACTCAAACAAAGCTCTCAATGTTGGGATTGGTGTTCCAATAACCATATGCCAATGAATTCCAATAAGATATGTATTTCAATTAATTTCAACAAGTCCATAGATTTATCAAAATTTGGGAGGGTGGCTAAGCCACATAAAATCCCTAAGGAAATTTTGATGCCTATTGTATGACCCACATCAGATAGGTTGCAATAGATGGCTCGTTCCATGGTGAGTGGATCCATCCATAGTATTGGAGAGGAGGGGTATGGAGGTGGTGGATGGTATGATTCTCAGGTTGAAGGTGAGTGTGGAAGGAGGAAGTTAAGGAATGTGATATATTTATTTACTATTTTATTCCTTTAATTGATTGATTTGATGCTTGAGTGTGTAATGAGTTCGATGCATTATTGTATGATTGATTACATATTAGACACCTAGGAAATTAATCAAGATCATGTTGTGACTTAAGTCTCCATGATTGTATTAGCGAAGGTGATAATTTTGTGTGTGATGGCAACACGTATAAATGTCTCATCTTCACAATAATACTAGCTATTTATATAACTAGTTGAGTAAGCCTTGTATTTTCTACTATGAGGTTATAGCTTCCATATGAAGTTTCCCAAAGTGGGGGAGAATGTAATAATCCAACCATAGATCCATCTTAAACCCGGATCTATCAAGCATGAAAAGGATCCAATTTAAACTCAAGAAATTTGATCCCTTTCTTGCTTTATAAATCCGAGTTTAAGTTTTAATTTTTTTTATTTTATAGACTTCATGAATTTCTTAATGATTTTTCATAATTTTTTTTATTTTATGAGACAACATGGATTTTTTTAATTACTTTTTAACATTATTTTTGGTTACGTAGCATTATTTTTGGTTACGTAACGTTATTTTTGGTAACGTTACATTTCGGTTAAAGTTGACCCAGCCAATGTAGGCTCATAATCCCTCTTGGCGAAAGTTCCCTGCACCTTGAGTTATGTGTATAAACACCAATTCTCATTTGTAATATTCATTCAAGTGGATTCTTTTCCATCATTAATAAAGTGTCATTCCTAACTTCACAATCAAATTGTTGTGACCTCTTGTGCTTGTGTTATTTAAGTTTATAGTGCACTTATTCTTGGGTTATTTACCTCTCTAGTGCACTAATGCTTGATTTTATTTTTTTATTTTTATGGTTATATNCCCCCCCCCCCCCCCTCTCTCTCTCTCTCTCTCTCTTATGAGTCTCAATGTGGGATAAGAGTGGTTGTGAACCTCCCTTACTCAATTTAGCAACTAACCCAAATTAGGTTTATCTAGTGGCATTGCTTAGGGTTTCTTTTCTACTATAGAAGAAGGGTTTTTGGATCATGATATGATCTCAAGAGGGTAATTTATGGGGTTAAAATGTATATGTAATGGGGTAATCGTATATGGTATAGGAGTCAAGTTGATAAAGGGCCCACATGTGCAATGAATGAGAATATTGTTGTTAAATATAATTGTAATACAACCTAATAAAGGGCCACATGCACAATGAGTGAGAATAGGTATATATAGAGGTTAATATAGTCATTATGGACACATGAAAATATAATTCATGGATAAATGGATGTATAGGGGTTATTTAGAGGAGGATTTCCTATTCTTTAAGGAGTTATTATGTAACTCGTCTATGTTATCTCTTTAGGAGTTGTGCTCCACATTCACATCTTGTGTACATTGTGTGTACTCTGGTTTATTATGTGATTTTAAGGATTTGGTACAAAAGTTTATCTTTTTTAAAGGATTTTGTAGTGTCTAAACCCTCCTTCAAGGCTAAAGCCTCTTTTCTATGGTTTCTTAGTGTTTAAAACCTCCTTCAAGTATGATATCTCTTTTTTAGGGTTTCTTAGGGTTTTTACTAATGTCTAAATCCTTCTTCAAGGATAATGCCTCTTTTTTTAGGGTTTGTAAGGGTATAGACCCTTATTCAAGACCAATCCACTACATAATTTTTCAAAATACTCTAGTAACTCTCCTCTTGGGTCTATACATTTAAAAATTATGAAAATTGTATATAGGATTCTTTTTTGTTGTTGAACCTATAGAGACACATTTGATGTTTGTATAATTATGGTATTTGGGAAATCAAATTAATACCCTTGTTTGGAGCAAGGGCTTGTGGATGTACCTAGAGAAACCCCTTCCTTTTGATGCTCAAGGAATGACTCAATTAGTTTCATGTTTGATCATATTTGGATCAAGTACATGGGCCCATATTTTGGGATATTGTCTATATAATCCTTCCACCCACAAGGTGATTAGATGTGCCAATTGCATCTAGCTCACTCGGTTAAGGTGTGGGTTTTGTTTGCAAGGCGACTTGAGTTCAATACCCTTAGAGGTGACTTCATGGTGTTTGCAAGCTGCGCAACAAAATAGATGTGTGTAAAAATCATTCAAAGAGACAATAATTATTACCAAAGAATATAATCATTGGCTTCTTTGACTTGTATCTTGGTCCTTATATTATGCAATGAAATACACCTCTTTTTGTGAGTATCAATGAGTATTCCTTTTGAGGAATGGAATTTAAGGCAATGATTGTGTTACAAACCTTTATCAACCTTTTTTTTGTAAGTAGGGGTTGTGTTTCCTTTTGAAAAATAAAAGTATTTACATATATAGACTTCTTGATCTTATCCTACCACCAATGGTGATCAAGCATGGATCAAACACTATTTAAAATAAAGGTAAATTGAATTGTAACTTTTATTACAAAATCCAGTCCTTACAGGATGCTAGAAAACTAAAAATGTGTTATGTAAGGTGAGATATAAAACTTGCTAGAAATACTATCAGCTGGAGTGAAAACAAAAAATACAGTAAGACACCATATATAAAATAGCCTACCTGAGAGGCTTAAGGGGAAAACTGAGAATCCACTTCTCTAGAAGGGGATTGCATTTGTCACACAGTCACATAGCATAATTAGAGAACTAATATGACTTTGTTGTCGAGCTACTCTATAACACCCCGATTTTGACCCCATTTGCATTAAAATGTATATGATGTATATATTGTAATTAATCATGGTGTGGAGCTAAAGGCAAAAGCCCCATCATCAATTTATCGTTTTATGTTCCGGCGATTAAAATCATTGCCGAAGGTATATTTTGTGCCAGCCGGCACATTATAATTTTCGGCATCATGTAAATATGCATTTTAATTAAAAACCCCAACCAGCTATGTCTATGCAACATTAAAAGAGATGGGGGCATGATTTTCCTAAGGAATAGGGAGGGAAATTATTTAACCTTTGGGGTCAATAGGGAAAATCCAAATGTCAATAGGATAACCCATCAATCAATCAACTACCCATTTTGTCTTTTTCCCCCAATCATTAAATTTTTCCAGAATGTGGTTGAGTTAGTTATTGCATGGGGATGGGAAGAGTATGGGCAACAATTTCAAATTTGGGGAAAACCAATTTTGACTTTTGGGGCAAGTAATCACCCAAAAATGCATGCCATTTGCCCATTCACCCACGATCTTCATTTGCTCACGCAGGGAAAGCTTGGGAGCTGTTTTTGACCTCCACAATTTGCTTGTTCAATGTTTTCCTTCATGATTTTGGGCCCTAAACGTTTTCCCTCATCATCAACAATCCACGTTGGGCTCTCTCTCTCAACGAACGGAAGTTTCCTGAGTGTGGAATCCATGATTTTGGATTTGCTGTGTATTTTCTTCCTCACGTGGACCATCATTCTTCATTTCCTGGTGGCTCGGAATTTTGTTTTGGGTGGTGATCTGTGGTTGGGTTTCCTCCCCAACGTATTGGTTGCATTTCTCCACCATCTGCTAAGCTAAAAATTGATTTTGGCTCCTGGGGCTGTTTTACCCACTTTCCATTTCTGATTTTAGCTTCCGGGACGTTTTTGTCCATGCCCAACATTGCAATTATTGTGTATGGTATTCGTTTTTTGCCACATTAGGGCCAAATCACCCCTAGGATACATTTTTTTGTTAGTGGGTTTTCTCTTACCCTTCTTGGCAATTAATTCTATGGCTGAACTATTTTCCTGAACCCAGAAATTGTGTATATTACTGTGTATGAATTTGGTCTTTGGATTGTGTAGGAGTGGGAAGGGTCTGCTTAACAATCCTAGTGTTTTGCAAGAGCCTCATAGACAGAACTAGAGGCTTGGCTCTCTTCTCTACACCCCCTAAATAGCACTAGAAGGGAAGTCATGTCCTCAGGGACTGTGCAATAGAGAAGGGAATGATTCCTTGTGTTGGGTGTGTGTGGATGTCATAGGAGTCAAGCTAGTTCTAGTGAGAGCATCCTTAGCTCTTTAGTGAGTCCACTAGCTTAGCAGACAGTGCTTCTATCTCCTGATAACCTGATAAACCCAACTTGTTGTCTTGGTTATGTGTTGTTGTGTACTCTTGGTCTGATAAACCCAACCTTGTTGGCTTGACTAACTTTTGACATATATTTGGCTATGTGTGAGCCTGCTTAATTTCCTTATTCCTTTGGGAATCATTCCCAGCTCGAGGGTGGCAGTGTTGCTGAGAGATTAAGGATCACACTGGCCTATGGTTGGGTGGAACGTTGCAATGACATAGCTGGTTGTGGGGCGTTCTTATTCATAAGATAAGTATTCCTATATTTAAATCCCAATTTCATTTGTTAATGAATTACAATGAACATGTTGAATGCTAGAATGTATGGTTTTGCTTCCGATGTATGGTAATAATGTATGCATGTTTTAGTTCAAAGTATTTCAATTTTTATGTGTATGTTCATGGGGCTAGTTTCAGGGGTAGATAATCGTATGTCGGTAGCATCCTCTTCGCCGGTCGGAGGGCTGGGGACATTACATACTCCATTCTAAATTTCAGGTGAGAATCCTTGCTGCAAATCTTGATGATGCGCTCTTCATGTTTTGTTGACTAGTGAATGGTCTTTGGTCTATCTGCTTATTGATTTTCCACTGTCTGCGAATTGGGGTTGTATGGGGGAGGGATATACCTTTATTTTCTACATCAAACCCATAGTGTGGTGCCTCCAAAGAGTGAACCTGGCTATGAGTGTTGGGGCCTACAACACTCATTGTTTGAGTGCAATCTTCAACCCAATTATGATATCCCCACTTGAGAGCGTTAATCTCCTCAGACGGTTGCACAATTACCTTCTCCATTTGTTGGGAACCACCTTTTGAATGAGAGTTTGGGTTTCCATGATAGGCTTCACATTCATATAATGACTACGTATTTTTCACCTCCTTGAGTAGTATCATCACCTTACAAAGCATCCTTTCCAGATGGGTTAAGTTCAACAATTAGAGCATTTTCATCTAGCAGGTTGATAATTTTGGGATCCTCCAATTTAATGTCTCCACTATAATTCTAGTCCATAGATCCCCTTCCCCATCATCTTCATTGAGCGTTCCAATCTCCTATGTGCGCTATTTCACTTTCCTTGAGGTGTAGCATTGTCAAGAATCGATTGTGTGTGCTCATGTTCAGGGGAGGCCAAATTCACGTTCCACTCTTTAGATGGAGCCAAAAAAAGGCTCATAAGGACATGAATCTACTTATCAAGCTTCTTGTCATACCTCAGTAGGATCGTTATGGTACTTTACTCCATATATTTCATGGAAGTGGCAATAACAAACTCATCGAAAAGGTTATAAATTTGTGTGAGCCTCCTTGTACTGTGGATAGAGTAGGATTTAATCCTCATATTATTTCCATAAGAATGCTCCATAATGGCCTAGGTGAGGCAGGTGCCAAAATTTACACTACCACACCCGCCTAAACCTTCAGATCGATAGGTGGCAGGGCACGCTCTACCATATTGCACCGTCATCCATCAAAACTATAGCATCCCATCTGGGGGCGTTCCATTTTGAGTGACAAGTTGCATACATTTATGAAGAAGAGGATGTACCTACCCCTATTCAATTGCACATTCAGGATCCCTTTCCAACATGTTCACCCCGATGTTAATGATTTTTTTTGATATTTTATTGCCATCGTGTCGTACATGGGATGATACAAGGGCCAAGTTGGGAGACAACAAAGTGTTCAGATACTCAATATTGCTAAGGTTATGACATCTAGGAGAATTTTTAGCCTTATTCGATCCCTTGAGAAGTTTGTATAGTATGTCCAAGATGATTTCAAAGTCCCCCTCCATGATGAGTTGTTGAAATCCAAGTAAGGGCGCTACTTTGGTGCCTCGAATAAGTTCCCATAGTTCAGTGACATTGTTTGAGCCATATCCCGTGTTTCCTGCTAGTATGTATAGAATGTCGTTGTGCTCATTCAAAACATTAGATACAATTTGGGGTTTAAAATGGGCCTCATAAGAAAATGATCCACCTTGTAAGAAAATGATCCTTTGAATTCAAGAACCAGTAGAATTTAAAGAAAAGAGTCAACCATAATGGTTTAGTTTTCATATTTGACATTTTTTAATTTGTAATTTCAACATATCTTCTTGTCAGTATACCAAATTTCGTGTGAGAGAACTCATTGGATGCATAGTTAAATTCCACTTCGAACAAGTGCTCCCGCTCAAAATCCGAGTACAACAACAGGGAGATGTTGAAAATACAAAGAAAAAAGTAGTATTTTCTCTTTTCTTCCAAAATTTATAAATATTATTTTATTATTTTCCTTAGGAGGCCCATTTTAGACCTGAAATTTTCTCTAATGAGACCACTTCGAATCTCGTAGGTCTTGGATTTCCCTTGGAGGCTCCATTAAATTTTAGATGCTTGAGTAAACCATGGGGAGGGAAAGGGCCAAGTATAGGGGTTGGGAGGAAGGACTATGCCAAGGAGTTGGATCTAGGAAAATATTCCAGTTGGTGAGGATTGAATTTTCCTCATTGTCACATTGGTGGTCCTCCCCATTCCACCTCTTTAGTCGAACCGGTTCTTTGATGCTGGCTTGAAATTTAGACCAAACTTCCTACCAAGGCAAGTTGGTGTCGGGGAATACTCGGTGATTTATTTCTTTCCAAATTTTCCATAAGATGATTCCTAATAGAAGCTTCCATATTTGATTTAGCACCTTTTTGTATGTTGTAGGTCTCTAGAGAGCAATGGTTTCTATGATAATATCTTAGTGTTTGTCGAATTGATAAACTATTTGAGTTGGTTGATCTTGTATATTAGAGTTATATGAGCATTGGTTCAATAAGCTCTTTAAAGCTTCCTTGTTCTGATGGTAGAGAAAGCATAAGGAAAGTCCAACGAAGCCTATCTTTCTAAGTTTGTCCCGGGTTATGATGATTTGGTGGGAGACCAACCATAGGAAAGTGCAGACTTTAGGCCATAGATCCACTTGCTGAATTTTTCTCCTTATGTCTTCCTTAAGATGCAAGTGAAAGATCGCTTTCAATGAATAATATTTCTTTATTGAGAAAGTTCCTTTTGAGGAATATCCCCATCGTAGAATATTTGGGCCTTGTTTGATTCTGATCTTGTGCAATTATACCTCATCTTGCCAAGGACCAAGGTCTAGGCCTTCTAAGATTTAATCTCTTCATGGTTGGTTTTCCATTCTCACCAGGGTGATGTCATAGATATGAGCTTCTAGAGGTCGAAAAACTGCAGGGGAGGGTTTCTATCCATTCCTTCCCTGAGCTAATTTAGGGGTTTTAGTTGTTATAGTGGAGGCCTTTGTTGTCACGAGTCTATCCAAAAAAATGACGTCTTGTCATTCTGCATCTCCCAAAAAGAATGATTTTGAAATAGATATTTGTTTTGATAATCCTTGTTTCATATGAAAGAGCCATTGAGGTATTCATTCCATTTGATTAGATGGGGCTACTCCACATTAGGGGTGTATTTTTATATCCATAAGCAGACCCATACGTATTTTGGGTTTTTGAGCCATCTCCACCATATCTTTTCTCCCTTGACTTGATTAAGGAGATTAAGGTCCCAAAACATGAGGCCCCCTTTTAGTTTTAGTTTACAAATTTTTTCCCAACTAACCAACACCCATTTCCTATCTTCTTTTATGCCCTGCCAAAGGAAATTTCTTTGAATCTTTCTAATGATTTTGAGGATGGATTTAGGAGAAACCAGAGTAGATAAGTGGTAGATTATAATGGCTTGCAAGAAATATTCGAGGAGAACAAGTCCTCTTGCTAGATTGAGCAAATGAAAAGTCCAATAACTTAGGTGTTTCAAATGAGGAAAGTAGATCCTCCCAGGAGCTATTCTGAAGGGCATTGCCAGTAAGAGGGATTCTGATATATTTGGATGAAAAGGAACTTTGACTAGAACTCTAAATCATATAAATGTGAGATTGAATGGAATGGAGGGAAATGAAAAAGAAAATATAGTATTTATCAGTGTTTCTAGAGGTGCTCAAAGCATCATTGAAATCAATGAGGATCCTTTGCAAGCAATGAGCATCTCTAGAAGTAGGAGCTCCCATTAATAAATCATCATCCACAAATTGGATATGAGATACTAGGGTTGGATACCATGGGGGTTAGTCCTTTGAGAGAGACCTCAAAGATGGATTCTTTGAGGGAGAGTTCGAGTCCTTCAACCATGATGACAAAGGGAAAGGGGGATAGGGTGTTTCCTTTCCTTATGCCATGGGTCGGTGAAAAAGGTTTTGAAGGGGATCCATTGATTATAATGGAAAATAAGGCCAAGGAGTTGAGAGTTAAGATCCACAACACCCAAGCAACTTTGAAATGAAAATGAAGGAGGAGAGACTACATAAATTTCCATCTTAGTTTTCCAAAGGCTTTAGAGAGATCAAACTTGATAAGCATTCCAGGAGTTCCATTAGTTTTAAGGGAATGAATAACTTCGTGGGAAATGATAACATTGTCCATGATTTGAAAATATTCTACATAACATGTTTACTTATGTGAAATAATGGAAGAGAGAAGAGGCTTAATATGGAGAGCAGTTACCTTTGTGATGATATTGCAGATGATGTTGCATAGTGCAATTGAACGAAACTGCTTCAGGTGAGAGACTCTTTCATCCTTGGGGCTCAAAGTGAGACATATCATGTATGGTAGGGATCACACTTAACACCTTCCTGGAGTCTTTGACTATTTGCCAAACTTTCTCACGAACTATGTGCCAACAGTGTGGAACAAGTCTGTAGTGAATCCATCTGATCTTGGAGATTTTCCTACGTACGCATGTCTTGCATTGCTTGATCGACTTCCTCCATAGTTATAGGTCGAAGAAGAGCTACATTTTTCTGTACCGAGATCAAAGAGGGTATATGCTCTGTGATTTTTGAAATGGTAGCAGGTCTGCCCATACATGGTTCCATGAGAAGATATTTGTAGAAAGAGAAAAGTTCTTGTTCAATTCCTTTGTGATCAAGTATTTTTTGTCCTTGCGCATCTTCGAGCTTTGTTATTCTATTTATGTGTCAACGATGAATCATAGAGCCGTGGAATTTTTTTGAATTTTTCTCTCCTTTGATCCATTAAATCCTAGATTTTGTCACCATAAGATATCCTCCTAATTGTATTGGTATTCAAACTTTTACATGATGCAAGCTTTCTATTATTTTAACCTCTATGAGCTCCCATGTTAGAGGATTTCTCGTTGGATTTGTTACATCTGATTCTCTAGATATTTCTAATCTTTAAAGATATCTCTAAAGACATGTTTATTCCCATCTTTGAGGTGTCATTTAAACATTTTCATCTTTTGTTGAAAGTGATACTTTAGGGTACCATGGTTTATAGCCGCATCCTTTCACCATTGTTATTCCTTGCCTTGGAAATCAGGATATAGCCAACAATTTTCAAATATGAATGGATTGTGTCATGGAGAGCCTATGATATCCAACCATAGTTGGATCGACCAATGATCAAAACCCATCACTAGGAGGATGCTTGATTCCAACAGGATTCCTTCCATCATAAGCGATTGAAATATTAGGAATCAATATATACAACTTGCAATCTATTAAGGTCTGGATCATCTATTGGTCCAAGGGAAAACATTGCTTAATGTTAAGTTGTTAACTAGATGCAAATTAGTTATGAGGTTTTGAAAGGCTTCACTATCCCTTTCCAGTCATCGAATACCCCCTCATTTTCATCAAGGGATAATATTATGTTGAAGTATTCCCCTAGGATCCACCGATACCTTGAATGGCATCGCTTGGTCCATCCATTTTGTCCATAAATTGTAGTTTCTCATAGATCAACTACAGGCCATAAACATTGGTTAAGAGTCCTTCCTTGTCTTAGATTATGGATTTGAACCGGGTTGAGATGGTCCATTTGTGGTGAAAAATTGATCTAAGATAACAATATTGGGGTTCCAAAGAGTCACTAGTCACCCTATAGTCCCTCTTGAATATGTGTTTATCAACTGACATTGGTTCCAACATCGAGCTAGTATACAATTAGCATCAACACCTACACATTTTGTTTCTTGAAGGAAAAGATTGTCTGGATTCTCATTCATGCTACGATTTTGAAGGAGTCTTTGCTTGCTCCGTCCATTGAGATCCCTTATGTTCCAAGAGACTATCTTCATGAAGAATCCATAGACAGGAAGGGGAGGAAGCTATCAATGATCCATTGTATCTTTCCTGAATTGTCCATGAAGCTACCCACATATTGGATTAGTTGTTGATTGGTTCTCCTTCCTCGTTTATTTTCATCTTTGGAATGTTTGTGTGAGTCCTTTAGAGGATCCTTATGGATACTGATCATTTCCCCATATTTTGAGGACATGCTTGATTTTAAATTAAGATAAGCTTTGTGCACCATACAGAGTTGATTGTGGGTAAAGGAGAGTATATTCTTGTTGCAATATGCTTCCTCCAAGCTTTCCATGTCTACTCCAGCTAGTTTGTTCTCATCTAGTTCTAGTTCCATGTTTCCTCCATTTTTAATTATTAATTCTTCGATCACATGGGTTGGGTTGTCATTGAATTCGTCTATTTTGTCGTGGCTAGAGGGATAACATTTTCCTCCTTTATTATTTGCATTGTTGGGGGGTTTGTACAAGCCCCTTCCCTTTCATAGTCCTCTTAGTTCCGCTTCAAGATGTCAAAAAGGTTGCTTGTGTGAAGGGCCTAACCTGGACCATTGATCTATTTCTTCTTCTTTCCTTACAATTAGGTAAACTCATCTTTGTTATTGTCATTATTTTAGCTTTCCACCTTATGTGTGACATTGAGCAGGAAATCCCTAAAGAGGTGACCATGCTTGTGACATTTACAACATCAAAAGGGGATGTGCTCATAGTCTATCATTTGAATATAGTTAGAGTCTTGGTATCCTAGGAATACTGAACTAGGTATAGGCTTGGAAATGTTTATATAAATGCAGATATATGCGTAATAAGTGTATTTCCCTAATTATCTTGTTTCCATTGTGACTCATAAAAATTTTCCAAGGGTATTTCCTATACCCTTAAGGATTTCCTCCAACCAAAATTGTTCCATATGGGAGTACAACCTTGGCCATATGGGATAATGAGTGAAATATTCCTTATCGGGGATGAATTATTCAGTCCAATATTTCAGGAAAAGCCCTATGAAATTAAAAAAATATGGCTCATTGTCAAAGTTTCGGTCACCATCCTCTAAGTTATGAAATATTGTGATGACAATCCTTTAGAGCCTAGAAAGATCGAAATGAACTTTGGGTTTCTAGTAGGTCTTGATCCATTGAACCAGATCTTTTTCTGAGGGCTATAGCCACAAAAATTTTCCAATGAGCGTGCGATCCTTCATATACACACACTCTATCAAATTAAATCTTATTTCTTTGCATGATTTGGTCTTGTGGTAGGCATTTTCCTGGTTCCCAATCCCGAGCCACCTTTGGATGTGGTATTTTCCAGGAATGACTAAAGAACCAAGTTAGGTTTATACAGAAGGACTAGGCATAGAGAAAGACCTCCCAAAATCGGAGGAGAGGAACAAATGAACAATGAAACAACGAGAATTCGACTCCAGTACATAGAGAATTAATGCACAATCCGTAAGAACTAACGTGGGATATAGACAATAGGTTTATCCTCGAGCTACCATGCATAATTATTAAACAATCCCCACTATCGAGACCATCCTTAGACCATAGTTCTCCAAAAGTGCCAAATTTATATGTTAATATAGATGCAAAGTGTTGAAAGGATATATGTAAATACATATGTTTGGGCTTAATCTCCCCAATTGGTGCATATAAACTTGGTAATTTATAACCATATAAATTGGCATAATACTTGCATTAATGTTCGAGCCAACGGGTATACCACAGACCTTATTATAAGCTTTCCCCTTTTAATACCATTGCAATGGTTGGGACCAAGTGTACGGATTATATAAACTACTTATAAAGAACTAGAATTAATTCCTAAGTCAAGGTAATATAATAAAAATGAGATGCTACCAATGGCCACTTCACTAAGAGGTAAAGTAGACAAAACACTAATCTTACCTCTAAAACGAACACCATAGTAGAAAAGAGGACAAGGGTTATGTGAGATATGAACCCTCTCGGGACTATAACCTGCATAAACAATGTAAAAGAGATGTTATCCAATGAGCTAAGTAAGCAATGTTCTCATATCAAGGTTTAAATCTCCCTTAGCTTACAAGTTGAATGCTGGCTAACTTACAACTCTACGAATGAGTATGAAGTACTACAAGAAAATGAAAATTTGAAGTTTTTAGATATTTCCCATGTTAATGTTATGGTCGGTTAAGCATTTTCTTGATTAAGGGGAGAGACCCTTTAACAACTTTAATGTCTTTAAAAAAACAAAATTGGTATTCAGGGACATCACACCAACAACGACCAACGTCGAGAATACATGTGAATGGTGGTTGTTGATAGGGGATTATGTTCAGGGTCTATTCCATAGTTCTAATTAGAACTTGGTATGGAATTTTATCAATTGTTCGCTTACTATTCTCCTTCCATTTAGGAAGTCACTACAATCATGTGATGTTTCTCTATAGGTCCACATTTATTTCTTCAAAAAAAATTAAATATGGTCAAAGGTATGATTTTGGTCAAAGACACAATAACTCAGACAACCTCTCAAAGAGTGGTTTGGTCAAAACTTGGATCATACAAAGTTTGATAAAGGGAGTGCTCTATGATTGAATTAGAAGCTTGATCTGGTACCAATGTTACAAACCAATATGGCTTGTCAAGTGAATATATAAAGTAGATATTTCAACATAAGAGAATCCATAGAATATAAATACAATAACTCAAAGACATGATAACTCAGAGAACCTCGGAAAGAGTGGTTTGGCCAAAAGTTGGATCGTACAAAGTTTGATAAAGGGAGTGGTCTATGACCAGATCATAACCTTGCTTTGATACCAATGTTACAAACCAATATGGTTTGTCAAGTGAATATCTAAAATAGACATTTCAACATAAAATAATCCATAGAATAGAAATATAATATGATATGATAATGATATTAGATAATTACAATTATAGAAAAGGCATGTATATATAATTCCTAAAGGGCACCTTAGTGATTCTTCATAAAGAGTTGCAACCTATAATAATTATTATTATTTTTATTTATTATTAATTATCAACTATTTTTTTTTGTGTTTATTGATATATTTTATGTTCATAGCAGACACATGTCCTCCATGCAATATTTCCCCATGCAAAAATTCCCCTTAAATAGATAAATA
Organism: Pseudotsuga menziesii; assembly: GCA_001517045.1. Lineage (NCBI taxonomy): Eukaryota > Viridiplantae > Streptophyta > Pinopsida > Pinales > Pinaceae > Pseudotsuga > Pseudotsuga menziesii. The sequence goes on along the minus strand of LPNX010532717.1, from coordinate 273,783 downwards.
AGGAATATGTACTATTTTATCTTATTTCCCCAATAACATTATCTTATATTTAATTAAATATTAGCTTATATTAATTAATGAAGTTATGTGACTTTATGTTTTCATGAATCCCCTGTTAGATTTTTAACATTAAGCTAGCATAACATTAGGATCTTTAATTGAGAGAACAACAAGCATAGCAATCAAACACAAGAGACAATGAACACAGTGTTTTTCCTTGGGGAAACCATAAATGGAGAAAACCTCGCAACTTTCTCAGAGATAGAATCAACACCAAAGTGAAACCCAAAACAGTAAGATGATTTCTCGACAGCAGTAGCCTCTTTCTTCCTTGCCCCAGTGTCTTTCTCTTCCTCAACTATGCGCTACAACTGAGTGTGAGTGAGTGTGTGATAAATAGAGAGGCTAGCTCTCTATTTATACTAATTACCAACTTGACTAAACCCAACTAGGGCCGACTTCACTAGGTGATTCTAACAACCCTAGTGCCCCGAAATTGCGAGGACTTTAACCCTTAGACAATAGGAGGGTTACCCACCTTGACTTGACATGACTTGTTTACATTATAGAAACTTCCCGATAGGAACATCGGGGCATGACATGACTCAAGTACATTACAATACATCCCAGAATAAACATCGGGTTACAATACATAAGTGTAAATTTGAGCACATAGATCTGTAGACAAATACACAACTCACAAAGTGGATCTCACAATTTACTCAGCAATTGAAGAATGAAACAATGCAAAAAGGCTTGCAGCTGTGAATGCTTTCATTAATAAAAAAGTACTCCGATGATAATTACAATGAAGTAAAATGGCTTTAATAGCCACATGAAATTCGAATCCACATGAGGAAATTCGAATTGATAGACTCTACTTGACTGTAGGTAACTAAGACCTTGTCTAAATCACTATCGGAGGACTCAGTAGTTAACTGACCTTGTCTAAACCATAACTGAAGTTCATCGAAGCTCTAAAACACAACTCAAGTGTTACATTCAATGTTGACTAAGGTTAACTGTCTGTGGTAGGTGAGAAATGTGCCCCACATGTGTGCATTCAAGTAAACCTAGCGCTAACTGGATGTAGAGGACTAGAACTGAATGTAACTGACTCCTAACTTAGCTTGACTAGTCATTAACTGAAGTGAACTGACTTTGGTTGGTTTCGGCACTCCCATTGGCTTCCTAAATTGTAGGGATTGGTCTAGGAGGATCCTAAACTGATGCAATCAAGTGCAATCAGTGGCAATGAGCCTCAATTAGTGTTCCCCACACTTTAGTAACTGAAACATGTGCCCCAATTAGGTCAAGTGGACCCAATGGTGTTAATGACTATAAATAGACTGGATGGACTCCCGATTTAGACATGACTCCCAATTTAGACCTATGACCAAATTTGGACAAGGGAGGATTAATAATCCTAACACCCCCCCTGAATGCTAACTTGGACAAACTGTGGGCCCTGGTAACTAAGACCATAGGTCACCCATTACATGAAGTAAAATAAAGTAACTGCTTAATACAAGGAGCTGGGGCAAAAACCACATGGAAAAAAAGCCCTCCCTCTAGCTAAGCAGGTAGAATCAAGTCTCAAGTTTGAAAAACTTGAAAATATGTTGCTTCCATCTTCATCTCTGTGAGGTAGTGAAGCAGCATGCATGGTGTGCTGTGCACAGGTATTCTGGGGCCTGGCATGTAGACTTCTCCTTCTTCTCCAAAAATGATGATGGGAGGAAGGAGGAATGTAACCTTTGTCTCTTGTTGAATGAAGGGGTGTATGATCATATCCATTCCTCTGAATGTAGTAAGACTGAGCCCTTGCCATATTACATCTTACAGGAAGTCTATTGCATCTCCCTGAAGGAGTTAAAATAGCATGACATAGCGCAAGAGTCTTTCCTTTCTGAGTGTCAGATGAGTTTCCAGTCATCTTCCTAGCTTCCAGTTTGGAAGTAGGGACTGAATCTAGATCTGAGTCACCCTAAATCTCAAGGTCATAAAGTGATATAGATGGATCTACAATACTAGTAGAAGCTGTAAAAGAAGTAGATGCAATGATTTTACCTTCCCTTGCAGGTGGCTGCTGAGAGTGCACTGGTTCTGAAGGAGGCATGAAATGTGAGAACTCATATGCTTTTGAAGCATGATTTGCAGTACCCTTTGCTATGATGCTCCCAGTAGAGATATATGTGATATCCACTGAGTCATGACCAAAGATCACTCGCTTTGGAGATCCAGTATGGGTCATCTGATAGACAGATAATAGGTTTGAAGCTAGGGAGGGAACAAATAGCACATCTTTGAACCTTCCATGTTCAAGTTGGATAGATCCATTCCCCTTTGTTTTGACTTTACTGTTATTGCCCATATGAATACTAGGACCATCAAAGGACTGAAAAGCAGAGAATGATTCTCTGGATGCAGCCATATGGTTGGAAGCTCCAGAATCAATGAGGAAGACAGGTGCTAATGTGCAGCAAGCATTCAGTGCATGTCCTTTCCTTTGGTATTCTTCTTCTTCTTCTTCAGAGTCTTCCTTCCTTGCGCTAGCAGGTACATAAATGTTGTGCTTTTTCAAGAGAAGAGCCATTTCATCAAGTTGTCTTCTCATACAGGAGCTTTCTGAATGGAAGCCCCTTCCACAGTAAGAGCAGAGGACCTTGCCTTTTCCATTCTTCTTGCTTCCCTTTGTCATTCGCTACCTTATCTCCTCTTGCAACTAGAGCTAGATCTTTGGGAGATCGAATGATCCCCATTTGGATCAATTTATCATTCTCAGAAATAAGAGACTAGATGAAAGCATTAAGAGTGGGCATCTTCCAATTTGGAGAAGTGAGCCTTACTGTTTGGAAGGTGGATACAAAGACTAAGTAGTCTGAATTGAGCTTTATGAGAATAGCAAGGATGAGATGATCTTCATCCTTCTCCACTTTGCATTGCTTCAACAGATATATCAGGTTCTTGAACTTTGTGAAGAATGCATTCAGAGATTCGAAATTGGATGGATTGAGAGTAATCATATCATTTTCTAGCTGATGGATCCTCATCTCATCATGTTTATCAAATAGGGAGGCAATCTTGTCCCAAACCAGCTTGGGAGTCTTCAATTCTAGAATGTGGAACCAAAGATCTTTAGAGATTGAGAAGAGCAAGTGTCCATGGGCTTCATCAAGCCTGTTCATGTACTTAGCTTTGTCTTTATCTGAATCTGGCTCTTCCTCTGCTTCTTCTATGATTCTGAAGAGCCCTTTGGTGCAGAGCATTACCACCATGTCTGTTTTCCATTGGTGATAGTTGAAGGGAGTGAGAAGCTCTATTTGATGAGCCATTTCGAATGTAGTAGGAAGAACTGAGCTGCTATAGTGAATGTAGTGAGAAGAAAGGGTTGCTTGTAGTGAATGCTGTAAGAGAAGCTGATAACCTGTCACACAATCAAACATACAAAGTAAGAACGACAATCTGCACTTTTGGAATTTCCTTCACACCCAACATAGTTGATCAAGCAAGCTTGATCAACAATTTCCTAACTTGGGATATTAAGTGGTAAATTCTCCGCTTCTAGTGCAGTACTGGAAGGAGCAATTTGCCAAAAAATAATCCGGCTGGACATCTAAGGAGGAGAGGAGTCTTATCCACGGAGGCTCTGATCCCATGTAAATTTGAGCACATAGATCTGTAGACAAATACACAACTCACAAAGTGGATCTCACAATTTACTCAGCAATTGAAAAATGAAACAGTGCAAAAAGGCTTGCAGCTGTGAATGATTTC